>CM032330.1:73261087-73576197 GCA_019022515.1 Quercus aquifolioides
TAGCTGGCCTAATTAGAACCACAAATTAATAATTATACCCCAATGAATATTACTCAAGTATTAAATTTTGTCTCATTAATATATTTTTTTTGGAGGAACTTTTCTGGTTCCGCTGCCATTGTCTCATTAATATGAGCACTTCAATTCACTCATTTTATATAGGCGAAAAGTCACTTTTAGTCCATACATTTTCAGGCGATTCTCATTTTAGTTCCTACATTTTATTTTTACCACTTTTAGTCACTATCCTAAAAAATGTTTCTCGTTTTGGTCCCTGCCATTACATCAGAAACAAAAAAAGCTGACGTGGCAAACGGCAGGAATAAATAATAGTAAATTTATGTCCACGTGGCCTAAATTAATAATAAAAAATATTTTTTTTTGGCATTAAAAAATGCCATGTCAGCATTTAAATTTAAAAAAAATTAATTTATTAATTTTAACTGTGGGGCCCGTGGGCCTGGTAGCCTCGACCCATCTTGCATTTGGCCCAAGGCCCATGCTGAGGAAGGATGATCGTCCGAGGATGGTGTATGAAAACCTATGCTTTTTTGGATCCACGCCGAGGACATCCCTGTCCTCGGCATACCGAGGCTGATTCCAGGTGGGGGAACAGGCCCAAAACAGGTTGTCACCTCCACATTAAATGCACTCATCTAACCCCCTGGCCGCATTAATGGGGACGTAACTCCTGGGCAGGGTAACATTGGTCATTGTGAACCACTCGAGTACTGATAAGGCCTCTGATAGGACGGACGGTCAGAGGGAAGGCAAGTGGATGATCAACAAATGGAAGAAAGAGATAGGAGGAAGAGGACTATATAAGAGGGGTGAGCAAAGCAGTTAAAGGAAGAAAGAAAGGAAGAAGGGGGAAAGAACCTCCTCGGACACGCGCCGAGGAGCTACCCTTAGGAATAAGTTGGGTTCATTCCCCTTCAATGGTGAAGAGGACCTAGTGCACTGTTGTTAGTCTGTTAGGGCCTAATTCTTCATCTCACTCTCTAGAAATGTATTGTTAGGGCCTTTCTAAATTGAGTCCCTACAATTGGCGCCGTCTGTGGGAAGAATTTGTGCACCAACAGACGCAACGGACCATCGTTCCTAAGTAACTAGCTTGCGGAAGGTTAACGACAAAGCTTTTGCAAAAAAAAAAAAAAAAAAAAACCATTGCACAAAAGTAGAAGATTCAAAGGAAAAGAAAAGAAACATCGCAGTATTTTATTAAATGAAAAGAAAACGTACAAGATACAAACAGAGGCTCAGACAGACTTGTTTTAAAGCCAATTCTACAAACAGAGGCCCAGATGGGCCTGTTTAAAAGCTAACTAAGGGGAGGGGGGCTGAGGCCGGCCTCTTTCAGGGCTACCAACAACTCCCGCGCTGGTGCGGTGGTGCTGGCACGAAGAGAGGAGCAGATGCAAGGGCGCCTAATGGCCCTTCCCCATGATGTTCCCTTGATTCTCTTCCAGCCCCATGGCGGTTGGCCGTTGGAGACGGCAACACTCGGGCACCAGACATGACGTAATCTTGTACATCTCCACCAACGTAAGCGCACCCCGGAGAAGGGCGTTATGTACTTCAGGGACCTCCCTATTGGCCGCTATGCACGGCACCATCAGGATGACGCTCAAACTTTGCCGCGCCGGAGGTCTGGCGCGACCCATATCCACAATGGTTCTCGGTCGAGGGAGGAGGACCTTCAACCTGTGTGCCCTTACTCCCATCCAAGGCCATCACATTTCTCCAAACTCTTATCACAATTCTAGTAAGGTTATTGAGGGGGCTTTGGAGGTTGATGGGACATGTTTCTTGCTTTGTTAGAGGATTCGTGGGGCATAGAAGGGCATTTCCCCCGTATAGCCTTTTATAGAGGGGGGAGATTGGTGAGAAATGATCTACATTGGATTCAAGAGAAGGATTTTCGGTGACATTAATTCTGACCATATTTCAAGGCGGTTGTCAACCGTTCGATCTGTATCAATCCACGAGGATATTAATGCGAGTGCGCCTCGCGTGTCGAAACGTCAAGCGCGGAACGCGAACAGTCAGGAGGCGCCTCGTAATTAAAGAGGGCAGAAACTTGAACTGAAGGCGGGGTTACCAACACGCGTAGGGTTAGGATTCTAAGCCATTCTTGCCCAGGGCACCGCGGAGTCAAGGGTCCAGTCCGCAGGATGAAACACGTCCGACAAAGCAGGGCCGAGGCTATCATCACGCTGAAAATGATATTTCCTGCGCTGAGGACAAATTCCTTCACCTCAGCTATATCTGGGTACTAGACAGAACCAAGGTATTGCATGGTCCAAGGACTCAAACCTATGGGGAAACTAGCTACTTACAGAAAAATAGAAGTGTTAGACAGAACCAAGGCATTGCATGGTCCTCGGACTCAAGCATATGGGAAAATTAACCACACAGCTATACCTGGGTACTAGACAGAATCAAGGTATTGCATGATCCAAGAACTCAAACCTATGGGGAAACTAGCTACTTACAGAAGAACCGAAGGGTTAAACTAACTATTTGCAGAAGAACCAAAGCGTTAGCTAGAACCGAATTGTGATACGGTCCTCGGATTCATGCCTGAAGGATAGCTGATGGTCTTATGAGACTAAGTCCAGAACAGAACCAAGGTATTGAGCAAAATATTAGAGTACGGCAGGTAAAAGGAAGCATCAATAACTAGAAGCAAAATATTGAATATCCATTTCAAATAGAAAGTGTATAGTTTCATCACAATGCCCCCGAGGCAAGAAGCAAAATGAAATGAAAAAGAAAGCAAATAACAGTGTCTTATGCCATTTGCCATTTCCCCCCAAGTCAGTAGGCAAATTGTCTTGAGGGGCTTGTCAAAAGGCTTCAACCAACACCTAGGGACCTTGTCTCGGAGGGGCTACTTCAGAGGACCCTTCCACGGTAGGAGAAATCGGAGGAACCGTGAGTGTGGCTGGGGAGTTAGCAGGAAGCCTCACCACATCTTGGGGCACTTCTTGACCCTCGGTCCTAGTCCCCTCCAATGCTCCATGGGGCCCAGCCTCCTCAATAGGTCTGTCAGCTGAAGGTGTGTCCTCGGCTGCTTTGGTCTGACTTTCACCTGCCATCGGTAATGTAGTCTCCTCCTCGGAAGTAATGGGGATAACCTCGCGTATTGCCGGGGGGTAATATACTTTTTCTGCCCTTCTAAGGTCAGACGAGGCATCAACTCCCGCTTGGTTGAGCGCTTCGGTCCAGGTCTGGGAGCAAAAGCGCCTGCATACTTCAGGGATTTGGTCCTTGAAGGTAGCTTCAGTCTTAGCCACCCCTTCGGCAAAAGCCTCCTCTTCCGCTTGTTCTAAGGAACGCTTAGCGTCTGTTTTCGTAAAGACATCCTCTTCTTTGGCCCTCACGGCCTCATCCCTGGCATATTCGGCAACACCCTTCGTCCAAATCGCCTTGGCCAGCTTTTTCTTTAGGTCGGCGATGTTCTCTTCAACGGATCGCAGTCGGCCCTTAACCTCTTGCAGTTGCTTCATATGATCCTCGGCCTGCTTTGTAGCTGCGGCTAAATCAGAGGCCGTGTTATCTCTGGCCTTGGTCATCTCCTCCAGATTTTCGATCGCCTTTTTTAGATCTGCCTCAGATCTTTTAAGGGTACTTGCAGCTTTCAAGAATTTGTCACGCTCCTGCGCTAAAGCGTTACTCTGGCCATCGACCTCCTCATCCAGCCTGAAAAGGGCCTGAACAGCCTACCAACAAAAACAGGTAAACCGTAAAGAGAAAGGAAGATGCTAAGCAACAAAATTCAAGTAGAATAAACAAGTACCAGGGGACCCACCATGCCTAGATATCTCTTAAGGTTAAGGGCAACCTCTGGCCCACTCATGCTCCTAAGCTCAGCCATGTCGGCGGGAAGGAGAAGAGACTTCTCCAGGGCGTCAGCTACGAGAGCCCCCTCGCCTCCCCAGGATTCCCGAATCGTTGCGTCATCCATCAAGGGTTGACCATGGAGCATGGCAGCGGGCAGCCAGGCCTGGGCCTCGGACTGCTGGACGGTCTTCTTTCCTTTACGTTGACCACCGAGCCTCAGTTGTTTGGATGGCCGGTGGATTCCACCTTCCTCTGGCGAAGAATGGGATTTGCCCCCATCCATTGGGTCCTTGCCCTTAGAAGATCTCTTCCTTTTTGGGTCGGAAGACTCGAACTGTGGGTCTGAGATTGGAGGGATAGAAGACGACCTGGTGCGCATAGACAAAGGCTGGGGCAGAGGTGATGGGGGCTTGGGCTGTGACTCTCTTGGCACACCCTTCTTGGAGTTGCCCTCAAGCAGGTCAAGAAGGCTGGTTTGGGGCTGTCTCTTTAAACCCATCTCAGCCTGAATACCAACCCTTGGGGACTGAAGATCGGCTCTGGACAAATGGGGGTCCCCCAGATCACCAGGGGGATCCTCGGACTGATCAGCTAGGTTAAACACACTAAATTCGTCCTCAGACGAGCTCAGTTCGATCACCTCCCCTGTCTTCTTAGGTTTCCCTTCCTCGATCTCTGTTGCTTGATGGGATGAGGAAGAATCTGCCAACGGAATGCCTTCCGGAATATAAGATCCTTCAGAAAATGCAAAATCGTCCTCCACCACAGTGATTTGCCTAAGCCGAGGATCACGAGCCCTAATAACGTGCTTTGGGACCGGGAACGACTTCTGGGCTGGGTCGCATCCGAGGATCTGGTGGGCGGCTCTAACCTGGTTATCAGCCACGTTCAAAAAGAGTTCCGCCCTAAAAACGGCTTCCAAATCCTCATTGTTGACCAGGTGAAAATGACGCGCGAAGGCGTGCGGATCTGCAGAAACAGAAACAAAGCTCCTGTGATCAATCGATCAAAGCAGATATGCAACAAAGAAAAAATACAAGAATCTGGACCGCCTCCTATTTCGAGTACCCTACCTGGCTCTCCCTTTACTGTCGGGCAGTGAAGACCGTCGTGCCATTCCCCCGACACAATGAGGAAATCTTGAGTCAGCCCCTTATTAGAATCGGGAAGGCACTGGATAAGTCGGACCCTATCGTCCCTCGTCTTCATATCGTACGTCTTACCCCTCAAGTGCTGAAAGTTGTAGCACCAGTTTACGTCATGGTGAGTTAATCTCAACCTCATCTTCTCATTCAAGGCGTCTACACACCCTAATATCCTAAATACATTAACGGCACACTAGGTAGGAGCCAGCCGAAAATGCCTACGGTATCCGCTCGTCACTGGCCTCATAGGGATTCTCATCCCTCCCTCTACAAAGGCGACTATGGGGATCACAACTTCACCCTCGTTTCTCTTAATATACCACTCCCCTTCCTCACAATACCTCAAACTCACATTACTGGGTATCCCATAATCAGCAATGAATTTCTTCATCATCTCGTCGGACTCAACCAACTTCTTAAACTTACCCATTTCTAGCAACGACTAAAGGATCCGAAAGAAGGAAAGAAAGAGTAGAATCAAAGAAAATTTTGTGCTACTGAGAGAAGAAGACTTACAGAAATGTGGAGATCCTCCTCGGGCAGTGTGAGAGTTGAACCAGATTCAAGGTATATGCACCAAAAGTTCGTGAGTGCGCAAATAAGGAAGCCAAGCGGTTCAAACAAATATTTATATCCCCAATTTAAGTTCACCAAGCATAACCTCCCGCCCATAAAAGCGAAAGTCCCCACCGAGCGATTACCATCACACTGTTGGAAGTGGGAAACGTGGAGCCGCCCAAAAGTTAATGCGGGCGCACACTGAGTCTCGAAACGCCAAAACGTACATTGGGCAGGCGAAAAGTCACCAGCCCTGACGTGGGCCGAGGTGGGGTGAATCATCTAGAGGGCCCGTGGGTATCAAAACCTCCTCCCCGTCCGAGGGAACGAGCAACAGGATTTTGAGGGGCTATTGTGGGGCCCGTGGGCCTAGTAGCCTCGACCCATCTTGTATTTGGCCCAAGGCCCATGCCGAGGAAGGATGATCGTTCGAGGATGGTGTATGAAAACCTATGCTTTTTTGGATCCACGCCGAGGACATCCCTGTCCTCGGCATACCGAGGCTGATTCCAGGTGGGGGAACAGGCCCAAAACAGGTTGTCACCTCCACATTAAATGCACTCATCTAACCCCCTGGCCGCATTAATGGGGACGTAACCCCTGGGCAGGGTAACATTGGTCATTGTGAACCACTCGAGTACTGATAAGGCCTCTGATGAGACGGACGGTCAGAAGGAAAGCAAGTGGATGATCAACAAATGAAAGGAAGAGATAGGAGGAAGAGGACTATATAAGAGGGGTGAGCAAAGCAGTTAAAGGAAGAAAGAAAGGAAAAGGGGAAAAGATCCTCCTCGGACAAGCGCCGAGGAGCTACCCTTAGGAATAAGTTGGGTTCATTCCCCTTCAATGGTGGAGAGGACCTGGTGCACTGTTGTTAGTCTGTTAGGGCCTAATTCTTCATCCCACTCTCTAGAAATGTATTGTTAGGGCCTTTCTAAATTGAGTCCCTACATTAACTAAATAAAAAAAATTAAAAACTAAAAATTACATGAATTAAGATCTAAGCGTATCTTGAACAAAAACACAAACTCAGATCTAAGAACACAAACCCAAAAATTAAAAATCTCAAAATCATCATTTTCTCAAACTCAGCAATATCATCAAATCCTAGAGCCTCATAGTATCAAATCAATCCAAAAATACAAAACAACCAATCCAAACAAAAAAATCTCAAACTCAGAACAACCTATCAACCACCGCGTCTAAAGCAAGCCACGAACCCAGGGACAATCACAATGACCAAACCCACCAATAAATCACAAATCAAACCACAAATGAAGAACCAAACCACGAAGCAAGCCACGCACCGAACCCAGATCGGAACCACCAACCACTGCCACCCTGACCCGAATTGGAACCACAACCCAACAAAAATTTACCCATGAAACCCACGAATTTAGAACAAACACCGTGGCATGCTTCGCCAGAATCTCCGGCGCCACGTAAGCAGGCATACCGCAAAGCGTGTGGAGCAAACCGTCAGGTCGGATCTGGTCCTTTACGGCGGAGAGTCCAAAATCAGAGACCTTCAAATCCCAATTTTCGTCAAGGAGGAGATTTTTCGGCTTGAGATTGCGGTGGAACACGCCTTTGGAGTGGTAGTAACTGACGGCGGAGATCAACTGTTGGAAATATTGGCAGCTAAGATCTTCGCTGAACCGGCCCCGCACGATCTTCACGAAGAGCTCGCGGCCTTTGGCGAACTCCATGACGAAGTAGATCTTGGTCTTGGTGGCGAGAACCTCGAAGAGCTTCACGATGTGCGGGTGGTGCAGCCGGCGCATGATAGAGATCTCGTGCTTAACGTGCGCCATGAACCCGCCCTTGAGGACCTTCTGCTTGCTCACGGCCTTGATCACCACGCTTTGCCCCGTGCACACATTCCACGCGTGGTACACCTTCGCAAACGTGCCGTAGCCTAGCAACTTCCCAACCTCGTATTTCCCGAACAAGTTCATCGTCTCCGAAGTTGTAGAAGTCGACGAAGATGACGCTGTTTCGCTGGTCGAAGCAGCATCATTTTCGTTCGCGTTCTCTCTCTCCGACATCATTCTATTGCTCTTCGCATCGAATAACAATGCAAAACAGCAAACACATCAGCTCCAATTCAAAATTCAATTTACTTATCCACACAAAAACAAAAAAAAACAAAACAAAACAAAAAGAAGGCGTTCTTGTTCTGAGTTTGAGATTTTTTTGTTTGGATTGGTTGTGTTACATTTTTGGATTGATTTGATACTATGAGGTTTTAGGATCTGATGATATTGTTGGGTTTGAGAAAATGGTGATTTTGAGATTTTTAATTTTTGGATTTGTGTTCTTAGATCTGGTTTGTGTTCTTGTTCAAGACACACTTAGATCTCAATTCATGTAATTTTTAGTTTTTAATTTAGTTTTTAATTTTTTTTTATTTAGTTAAAATTAATAAATTAATTTTTTTAATTTAGATGCTAACGTGGCATTTTTTAATGCCAAAAAATAATTTTTATTATTAATTTAAGCCACGTGGACATTAATCTACTATTATTTATTCCTGTCATTTGCCACATCAGCTTTCTCCGTTTCTAATGTAACGGCAGGGACCAAAATGAGAAGTGTTTTTCAGAATAGGGACTAAAAACGGTAAAAATAAAATGTAGGGATTAAAATGAGAATCGCCTGAAAATGTAGGGGTTAAAAGTGACTTTTCGCCTTTTATATATATATTAGCACATCAACATTACAAACTATATGAACTCTGTGATCCACATTGCAAAATGCAGGCTAGAGCATGAAGATGAGTATATTCCGAGCCAAAAAAAGAAAAGAAAATTAGAAACAAACAAACTACCTTATTTGCTAGGAAACATATCATAGATATTACCAAGCACTAAAGTCTCTATTGTCATTGCAAATAGTAGTCGTCACTCACTCCCTTAGTGTCATCCTTGTGGCTTTCCTATTTGCCTTATAAGACACTAAAGTTTAACTCTGCAAATATTAAAACAATATGTTGGTTTAGTCAGGCAAAGCCTTATTAGACATTCAAACTCATTTGAAATAATAACTTTAACCTCTTTAATCGAAGCACCACTTTTGTCAAAAAATAGTAATGGGCTTTGGACATATGATAGGATAATGGCAGACCCAATAAAGTTCTTTTT
Organism: Quercus aquifolioides; assembly: GCA_019022515.1. Taxonomy (NCBI): domain Eukaryota; kingdom Viridiplantae; phylum Streptophyta; class Magnoliopsida; order Fagales; family Fagaceae; genus Quercus; species Quercus aquifolioides. Next base: position 73,269,780 of record CM032330.1, read on the forward strand.
AAATTGCTGCTTTGTCCCCCTTTTCACAAGGAAATTAAAAGAAAGAGTCGCTCATTCTTAAAAATAAAAGACAATATAAGCCAATTGAAAAATTCCACAAACCAATTCAATCAGTTTGCGTAAGAGTCGCTCATTCACAAGTGGTCCTTGATTCAATATGACGCAAGCTGACTCCAACCCATATGAGTTCATAATTCTCTCTATCCCATAGGAGTTTGATTCTACTTGAGTGCTTCTTGATTCGGCCTTATATAGAAGCTTACTTGAGCCCATAACATGTCAAACAAAGCTGTCCCCTCACACACCCAAAAGGATAATAAGAATGGAATCGGCAACAAATGTAAAGGAAATAAAGGAAAAAACAAAAAAAACAAATTCTCCCACACTGTCAAGCTAAAGAGAGCATGGAAAGAAATCCAATTTTTCACAATCGTTTACGTGATTTGTTGTAATTGATACATAATAAAAAATAATGACAATAACAGATTCACGAGAAAGCAACACTAGTTTGATTACAACTTGCTGCATTAGTAAGTTGTGAATAAAGTTATGTCCATAGTATTGCTATATAAATAGCATTGTTTTTAATGGTAGGTGACGACACAACCACCTCAATCTACACTTTCACACTGAATGATAAAAAGTACATCGACTTTAATTCCTAATAATTCCACAAACTAATTATCCCTAACCAATCTTTGAGCTCAAGAATTTTGCTCAACCACTCAATATATTCCCTTTCATTGCCGACCTACAAAATTAGTGAAATGGAGAATCTTTAACAATAAAGCCATCCTGTTTCGCAAAGGGGACTAAATTGTAGCCCTTGTCCGGAATAAATAGAATTCATTGGGTTGACCCTACGCCATATTCTATGGTAGAGAACACTAACCCAAAAGATTTTTGTGGTAAAGAAATACTACCAATCAGAGTAGATCTTATATGCATTAATCTGTTTGGACTAACTTTTTACTTTTAGCTTCTTTTTTTTTTTTTTTTTTTTTTGCTTATTTGCTTATATGCAGATTTTTAAGGCCTTGTTTTTTCCAGATACAATTATATTTTGCCAACTTTCAGCTAAAAAAGCATGTAAGTTCTCAATAAAAGCCAATCCAAATGCACAACTTCAGGGAAGAATGATTAGGAGCTTTACAGAAAATTAACATAGTATTATATGAATGTGAATAAACAGTATTTCGGCTTGGAACTTCAAAAGGAAACTTCCCTCCCAACCTTTAGAATGGAACTTTATCATAAGGCCCCCTCAAAAGCAGGTGGTCCTCGATTCTCTATTTTCCTTAAGAAAGTGCTTCAACAGTGAATTTTGTTCAAGTAATCATATGTGCTGGGGACTGATATTAGAAAATTTTCAATGGTAACATTTGAAACCAAGACCTACCTCAACCCACCCCATCGAATATCACATTAGTCCATGTCCAAAGGCAACAAAATTTGATAAGACAAGCTTAATAAGAAAAATGTTGTGATTTTTACTCATCCAATGTAGCAAAGAGAGACAGCTTTATTCAGGGTCTCCACAGAGACAAAATTGGGACCAAAAATCACAGTTTAAAGCCACTAATTGACGTAGTTTTCAGGGAAGATGTTATACTAAAGAAGAAATATAGAACTAATTTGGTGCACATATGGCAGTTTGCAAATGAAATAGACGAATGAACTTAAAAAGAAATGAAGAACATCAAATGCAAGAAAAACTGCTGTGTACAGGCCAGGAGCAGCAATGGAACATTTACCTCAACCGAACATTCTTGAATCTTAAGCAAAGTGAAAAAGGAAAAGAAATTGGCCAACTTGTCTGTACACCTTTGCATCTCTTGCATCTCATGGAGGTTTGATAAAAATATATAAATCAATGTTACCCACCAGCAACTCATTGCTTGTTTCTGCTTGCAACCTACCATGGCATGAACTGGGCATCATCCCCATTTGCCTCTTCATCAGTGGGAGCAGGAAGATTAAGATCAATTAGACCATGAAACTCAGGGAGCTCTTGCTTGAGGACCAAAGTTCTTTCTCCAGAACCTCCAATAAAATGGGACCTCTTGTGACCACCCAAAGCTTGGCCCGACCGGAAAACCCTGAAGCAGATTGGACATTCATGCCCCTTGCTTTTCCTTGGCCCCATTCTTTTCTTAGAATGGCCAGAGAAACTCTGACTAGTTGAGGTTTTCACACAGCAAGACTCAACATGTTTACTCTGAGGCTTTGGAATAGCAAGAGAACCAGTGCCTGTGCTATTTTCGCCGCTCTCATATATAGCCTCACAGTAGCCATTGCTCTTTGTATGGCTAGCTCTGTGTCCCCCGAGAGCCCTATGAGAGTGGAAGCTCATGTTACAATTCAAGCACTCATATTTGCCTCTCTTATGAGCATTCTTGCTACCTTTAACTTTGGAAGAATCACTTTTTATCTTCTTGCTGGAGTCCTCTGAAAATTCAGGATTGAAAGAATCATTTTTAGCTTTCATTCTTAAATCACACTCTGTACCAACTGGATCATATCCTTCATCATTGATCAACTCCTTCCTTAATTCAAAGCTTGAACTTTTACCCAATTCAGAATCAAAGCCCCCAATCCCAGATCCGTAATACACTTTAGGCTTCTTAAATCCATCACCCCAATAAGAGCCATCAACAGAAACATCTGATTCAGCCTTTTTGGGTCCATTCCTAAAATACCCAGAATCAGAATTGTCAGAAAGACTAATCTCAGAAGTTTTCAACTTCTTGTCTATTTGCTTCTTAAGCTTCACAGTCTCATTAATGTTAGAGGCACAATCCCTACTATTCTTCATGGTAATTTTCATTTTCACATCTATAGAACATGATTTGGCCTCTAAAACCACTGAATTGTTATCCGAAGACTCTGCCAAAGAATTCAAACCATTTCTTTGACCAGAGTCCCTAGACAACATCATCAAACACATAGCCACCTCTTCCTGTTCTTGTTCAATCCCAGACACAGATGAAGAACCATTTGCCATAGTATAACCAGAAGGGTAAGCATCAACAGCCTTGTACCTCATTCTTTTCGATCTCCTAAGCTGTGTTGGACCCGATGTCTCAGTGTCTGAGTGACTATCCATCAATGAATTGTCCTCAAATTTGCTAATCAGCTTCTCTTTATCCGAGTGACAAGCCATGTGACCACAGAGAGCTTTCAAAGATTGAAAACCTTTGCCACATTCTTTACACACCCTTTCTCGCAATAAAGTAGCACTACTTGAATCCACAAACCTCCAAGTTTTCCTGGGGTTCTCTCTAAGACCATAACCAGAATCCAATCCATCAGCTTCAAACCCTGACAAATCTCTCTTGCTCCTCCTTCCACCATTCAAAGATTGAAACTTTACCACATTATTAGCATTAACATTACCATCAGCTTCCACTTCTACTTCGTCTTCTTCTTCAGCTGAATTCTTATTCATGTGGGTCCTGATGTGACCACCTAAGGCCTTCCCACACGAAAACCTCCTGTTGCAAAACTTGCACACAAACTTTTTTTGCTGATCTTCTTCCATTGATTTTATATCTGACCAGTAAAAACCAAAAGATGGGCAAAAACAAAACCAGGAAACTATGTAAGTTTTATTACCTCAAATCCACAAGAATGCTATTGCTACATTCCATGATCTTAAGCAAAAGAATAAGCAGTGAGAAGAAGCACACCCAGATCGAGAAGTTCATCAACAGATCAGGAAGTTTCTTGCTTTTTCTCTGGTGGTGATGATAAGCAAAGAATCAGAAAGGGGTCAGATGTGACAGTTCGGTGAAGTACGAGATCCAAACCAAACAAAGGGGTCCCTTTAAATTCCATTTTCCATTATTCTCTCTCTCACTCTTTGAATGTTCAAAACAAATTTAATGGGGCTTTGAAAAGATAATTCAAAACTGGGCCTCGCTAATGATGGCGATGAAGAGGCCTATGAAGAACAATCAAAGCAAAACCATGACTCTTTCTCTTTCTCTCTCTTTTTGTTTGTGTTGTAGTTGGAGGAGAATTCCATGCATGGAAGCAAAAGACTAAAAAAGGGCATAAAAGATAGGCTGCACGTGTACTCGGGTGAGGGACTTTAGCTGATAGGATTGAACGGTCAGGATTTGTGGGGGTGTTTTGAGGATCCCAAGGAAACAGGAGTACTAGATATGGCAAACTGAAACTGAAACATCCAAACTATGCCTTGGCTTTGTCTTGCTTGTAAGCTCACACAAAGTGAAGGGTCAGAATATAATAAGATTGATATCTCCAACCGTTTTTGTTTTTGAGCTCCCCCCTCTTCTGGTCCCATTGAAAATGATATTTATTTAGGCAGATGTTACTATATCTTGATCAATAAATGTAGAATGAATATAAATATAAAAAGACACAATGCATTCAGGGAAAAATAAATGAAGCATTCAAAGAAAAAAAAAAAAATATATATATATATATATATACACAGACACACAAAAAAATTTCCACTACTATTGAGATGATATATTGTAGTTAGAATAAAAATATTTTATTTCATCTTTTCGGGGAAACTTGAGTTTTGGGTTTTAAAAACCCTACTATATTATATGTCAATAAGGTTGTCAGGGTGTCTCATGCGTAAGGAGTTAAATAATCTAAACAAAGGCTAATCATACCTGTCTACTTTCCATACTCCATTTTGTAATCTATCAATTACCAGTTATTTTCCTTTAAAAATAACCAAAGTATAAAATAGAGGAGGAAAAAAATCAAACACATGACATACTACAATTAGTGGAGAATAAAGTAGAATACTTAAAATGGAACACATGATTTTAGTTCTTCTTATTGGTACTAATAAGTATTGGACCCATATGATAGATGTTTCTCTTCTCACACAACTCACTAATTGAATTATTATGAAAAAAAAAAACAAATTTTTTTCTTGGAATTATTCTATTTTGATTCTCTTTATTCAATTTCCCTTATTTGCATTTTCTAGAATGCGCACCAACATTTTTCTTTTTACTTTGGGAACTAATATAATTGGTCCCATTAACAAAACTACTAACCACTTGGGCCAAACACAATCATAACAAGGAAAGCATAGCCAATGGACATAACAAAATATAACGATATTTTTATAATAACTTTGTTTTAAATTGTGATAAGTCCAAGTGTAATTTAATTTAATTTATTTACAATGAGTTTATACTTTAATTTATTGTGAAAATATTGTGAGATTTTGTTATATTCATAGAACTCATAATTAGTAGTAGTAATAAGAACAACAAAGACTAAAGATTCACCTGAATAATGGATGAATGAATAGTATCATGAACTATTTGCATATATGGAGGTGGATATTAATCTTTAACATTTTCCCATTTTTGCCTTACATATTATCAATAATTGGAACAGATCTGGGAAATATGAATGAAACCATTTCAGTAGCCATAGCTGAAAATTGGAGTAATACATTGAAACAGGACAGTCACTGTTGATAGCTTTATCTTAATTGTGTTTTATATATCAAATTGAATTTCTGTAAAATATTTTATTGACAAGTTCATTTAAAGGATATGTAGTCACATTGCAAAAGGAAAAACGAAAAAGAAGTGAAGGCAATGTAAACTGCAAAGACTGGTTCATAGTTTGGCTATGAGGTAATAGATTCATTGGTTTCTCATTGGCTAGAGTGCTCAAGAATTAACCCAAAAAAAAATGGACTTGCCTTACCTTTTTTATTAACAATGAGAATAACTTAGATCTCTGAATGTAGCTTGAGCTAATTGATCTCCTAATAAGTCTTTTGTTGAGTGTGGAAAGGTTGTCATAGTTCAGTGGCATGTGTGACTCTTCTCAAGGGGAAAAGAGTTTGGGCATAATCCAAACTCCAAAGTGTCATCCCATGCTTAATTTAGAACAAATAGTACTTACTATTTGCACATTGTTGAGTTTAATTTTAGGTGTTTTCTGTTCAGTGTTAAGCATAATGCGCTTTCCTTGGTGGGATTCATTTTTCGTGTGATACTATGAACATAATTTGATTAAGAAGGTATAATAAATTGGGTGAAGAAATTTAATCTAGTTTTGGTATCATTTGGTTGCTTTCTTTTATGTTTTTTTAAGAAAGTATCTCTTATAATAGATATACGAAGTTATCCATATACCAACCCAATAAATGAATGTCATGTGAATTAATTTTATAATCTTTTTGTCAAAATTAATCCACTAACCTTCCCCGTGCTATTTACTTATTGAATTAAAGTATGAATTACTTGGTATATTCGTTATAAGAGATACATTCTTATCCCGTTTGAAGGAAAAATCAGGAGAAATTACATTTTACCTCTTTAAACTATACTCTCAATTACACTTTGCACTCTAAACTTTTAGAATGCATAGTTTGCACCCTAAACTATATCTCATGTTATACTTTGCACCCTGCCATCAATTCTACCGTTATCTTGGATAGCACCACATGAAAAAACTTAATTGCCTCTCTCTCAATCTCTTAAAAATGAAGAAGAAATTATAAAAGTTTGGTTTTTCATCTAGCAAAATTAACAATAGGGTGCAAAGTTGGGGTATAGTTGAGAGTGATAACTATACATTCTTAAAGTTTATGGTGCAAAATGTAATTTGGGGTATAGTTTAGGGTAATAAAATGTAATTACCCAAAAAATTGCTTGCTTTCTTCGTTCCCAATCTATAAACACATAATTTTTTTTTCTAGGTAAGTCTCATAAAAATACTTCTTCTTTTTTCTTGTTCTTTCAGGTATGGCTGGTTAGCTTCAAGCGGTTTTTTATTTATTTATTTTTTGAGTAATTAACCAATTGTCTTTGTACTAGCTGACCAAAATGTGACAATTTAACTAATAAACTTAATCATAATTGAAGGCATTGACTTTGAATAAGATATTCATTAAGCTATTATAATCAATTCATAGCGCATGATAGAGGGTGTGTTGATAAATGAAGATACCTGGTCGAACTTCGAACAATGCAGACACATTTCAAAGGCATAATAAGTGCCGGCTGAGCAGTGAACTCTGCCTCTATTTTGGTTGTTGTAGCCAGTTCTTATTTTTTTAATCTCAACAGGGAAGGCCTCGGATAGAGTGTGAAACAGCAGTCCACTTAAAGTTACTGTTGAAGCAGGCTTGAGCCATGACATTACTTTGCTAATTCAATTTAAAGAGCTTTAGAACTTAGAAGTTGGTAGGATGAGCAAGATTACACATTTCCTTTAAGCTTCAGAAGCTTAAAAAATAGGGGGGAGAGATGCAATTGAGGTTGTATTAGTGTTGCATACATTTGGCTATCCGGTTGCAATATAAAGTTGAGCCATATGAAGATTTAAACTGGCTGAGCACTATGATCATCTTACAGAAGCATGACTTATGTCCTATGTTTACCTCTGCATTTGTTCTGATGGTAAAAGTTTATGTAATGCTTCTGGCATTTGATCATAGTACTCAGCCAATGATAGATATATGCGGTGGAATTGTGGTTAAAGTTTATGTTACAATGTGAAAATTAGAGAGAGCAAAATTGGTTTCCTGACCCCAATAAAATGGTGGGAACTGAATAATATATTAAATATACAAGAGCATGGCAACTTACAAAAAGCATGTTTGCTCCAGAGCATTTTAATATGCTCACAAATATGAGATATCCAAAGAATGTACACAAGGAAAATGGAAAAACAAAATATCCAAGGCTTTTAGAAGAACTGTTCTTGCATGACAGTTACAACTGCCAAAGCCTCAAAAATTTTGGCCCTTGCAAAAAAAAACCCAGATAAGATATGTACAAAGAAATTGATACAACTATCTCAAAGAGTCACTAGTTGATGCCTTTTAGTCATCCCTCTTCTTGTTATCCAAAGTGCCTTCCCCAAAAACCTCTTCGATCATGTTCCATGGGGATAAAATATCAAAATTTTTTAAAGAAGTTGACGTACACCTGGCATCCCAAACTTTAGCATCACAGGGCTCGAGTAAATAGAATTGACCCACATCGCTACACCAATCGGCTTCGCTGCGTTTTCCACGCTCACTATTAACGCCACGCACCTGTAAAGCAGTTCCATTGTTAACAGAACCACAGGAGCTACTCATATTGGCTTGACAATCAAATGACAAGCATGAGTCATCTTGGGCATAGAAATCCTCCTGATCACTCCCAGGAGTATTATCCACATGCTGAACTAACTGGTCAAATTTGCTCTCATCATGGGATTTCAAAACTGGTGCTTCTGGCAAAATATCCACACCACCATCTTCTTCAAGGACATCTTCTCTACCATGTCCCTTGCCACCGTCATCATTGCAGTCATCATCACCATCATTATCGTCATCATCATCATCACTACTACAATCATCTTCTTCAGAAGAATCTACCTGATTATCTTGATCAGCAAGAGAGATAATAGCAGAGTCTTCATCTTCTTCTAAATCCCCAACCTCATGGGAGCCTCTATTACTTCCATGCCATTCATCATCATCACTGTCTATGTCCAGAAAAGTAGATCTGTTCTGAGCAGCACGTCTCCAAAGCATGAACAAATTGAAATAATAGCTTACAAGCTCCTTTTTGCTTCGAGAAGGAAACACCAATGACAGTTTCTTCCAAAAATTCCTACACAGGGATGCAGGATTGGAGTAAACAACCTCATGAAAAATCTCCTCTTCTTCTTCAGTCCATTTGTGTGCCACCTCCTCTCCCATGTCAGAAAACCCCAAATTCACAAACTTATCATGCCCAAGGGTTTTTCTTAGTTCTTCCCGAGCTTCATTGACATGCTGGCGAACACATCTAACAGAGCCAGAATCCAGACAGTCACAGGCTGTCCTGCCACATCCAGCATAGTAGCCCTTGTCTGTTGACATATCAGGCATTGGGATAACACAAGTTCCCATCAGCTTCTCCTCACTGCTGCCACCATCACTAGTGCTGGAATTACAATTTTCTGTCAGATCTAACTTGTTCTTATTTATATGCTTGCCCCACAATGGAATACTGGCTTGATGATCTGCACCAAGAGGAACTTGTTTTCTAGGATAACGATCCAAGTAAGAAGACGAGACATCCTCAAATGGAACTAATGTTCTCTTTGGGAAATCTACTTCGAAATATTCTGGAGAAAGATATGAGTAGGCTGATGCCCCAGACCCATCATCTTCTTCATTAGAACTGATGGAGAACGACGAAAAGGGTTCATTGCTCTCAAGATCCTTGTCACCTAAATTTAAAACTTCAGTAACAGTGTCTTTTCCAAGTTCCTCATGCCACTGAAATTTATGAAAGCCATCCACAACCTCACCTGTTTCACGTAGAATATATTGAACATCAACAAACATTTTGCAACTAAAGACAGTTCAGTCTGGTTAATGGCACATGATACCAGCTTTGCCAGTGCAAGCTAAAAGATTACAAATTGCCTATTTTTACCTGAAGAAATAGGTTCTTGTGGGGCATTGTTACAAGGAACAAGTTCAGCAAATGGAGTCCGTGTATTTCTATAATCAGGCTTCCTTGGGTGCTTACAAGGAAGCTCTGGGAACTCCTCATCATCAAAAGACCTTTTAAATCCCATGTTAACCTGAAAGAAAAACAACTAAGAGTTAAATTTGAAGATGCAAAACAATCAGGAAGATCATTCAAATGCATCTGATGTGTGTGTGCGTGCGCGTGTATCTCTTTGCATATGTATATACAAAACCTCAAAATGAATGAAGCACAGAGCCACATATAATTTTCTGTTAAGGCTTACATACATAACAAGGGAAAAAATTGTTCCTAAAATGATAAAAATAAGTTATTATTGTAGATACAGATACTATTACATGTTTTACAGTTTCTACACACATGGAGAAAACCAATAATAATAAGCAAATTAATTTACCCATTTCAGTTATTAAAGGTTTCAATAGGTAGTCCGTTATTGAAATAGTAAGTGAACTACCTACAAGAGAACAATTGTAGTGGGTTCCTTTTTTTTTTTCTTTTCTTTACAACAGGTGGGGGAGTGGGGCCGCGAATGGGAGTTCTATACACGGAGAGAATTGAGCAACATAACTATGCCACAGAGTTATTGGCTGTAGTGAGTTCTAATTAGCTCAACTGATAAACTACCTTATGGGTTGGAATCAAATCCCAACTACATTAAAATGACCTATTGGTGTCTTGCGCTGACAATAAAAAATAATGATCATGGAATGGAAGTTCAAATTCAATCATATCTATTAAAAATAGCTAGCAATGGAATCCAACATGTAAAAATCCTAATAAAAATAAATTAAATACTAAAAAACTGACATTTATAAGTAAACATATGGTTATCAATGCAGTAACAATCATAACAACATTATTTCCTTTTTACCTCTCGAATTCCTTGAATTCAAACTTCGAAGGACCACAAAAGAGGAAAGAGAAGACAGGAAGATCAAAATCAAAACCCTAGAAGCCTTAATTCGGATGAAATATTCACTGAATCACACGCCAAAGACGATATCCCTACAAGGCTATACGTATCCCCAATTTAATTTCACCAAATAGAAAACCCCCAAATTTTTCTGAAACCCTAACCCTAGACGAAGCAATTACGAACCCGAATCGCCTATCAAAACCCCAAATCAAGGATAAAAACTAGCACGAAACAATCAAGCACCGGAAAAGCAATCAAACCCCTCTTGAAATTTACAGAAAACAAGAACAAACCCAAACCGAACGATTCGAAACCCTAGAAAATTCAAACCGGGAGGGAATATCTACAAAATTAGGACCGAATTAGAGAGGGGAATTGAACGAAAACCGAAATTAGACAAGAAAAAACAAAGCTTCAGAGGATTCGAAGGGTCTAAGGGACCGAATCGAAACCCTAACCCTAGAATTGGGTAAAATCAACTGGTGGAGACGATTTGGGGATCGATCGATAGAGGATTGAAAGAATTAAACAGATTAGGGATTTGATTCGAAGATTACTGAGGTTAAATCAGAGGAAAATCAGAGCTAGATCTAGAGGAGAATCGAAAGGAGTTTGCGATTGATCGATGTTGAAGAAAATCGAAGAATATGTACGGAAACGTGTATTTTTTTGTTTGTTCGTACACGGGACGGTTCGAATTCGAAGTATTTGAGAAAACCGGGTTTAGTTCATATACCCGATGGCCCTCACTGGCCAGGCCCCTATATAATAGACAAAACCGGCCTCCTTTGGAAATTACCATGAAGTCCTCATTTACCTAGCTTCTTCTTCTTCTTTTTTTATCTTTTTTTTTTTTTTTTAAATTAAAAAAATTAAGAATAAACAAATCCTTCTAATAATTAAATAACTGATAATTGAGGATTATCCACTCATACGTCAAAGCTATAATTGAGGACATTCTTAATATATTTTGTAAATGTAGTTTCTGTTTAGGATCCACTTATTTAGCTAGAATTGAATTTTTTTTTTTGCAAAAAGTACTGTAAACAAAGTTAAAAACTAGCTAAAATAGTATAGTTGGACCTATAAATAGTACAAAAAAATGTAATAAAACCTATAAATAGTAAAAAAAAAAAGCTGAATAATAATAAAAATAAACTGAATAGTAAAAAAAAATGGCTTTTTTCAGCGAATGCTAAACGCAATCATAGATTTTTCCTTTGTGTATAAACAGAGTAGTGTGACTTTCCATCTTTTAGCTCAGTGGACTACCCTTTTGTTCTGGACTGAGCTAATTCTCATCTCCTTCTCATATTAGTCATACTTAATCTATATAATATAAAATATAGTAATTTTTGTGGCATAAAACTCTCTTTTTTGAGATTCAGAAGAAGTGGTTGGTAGACAATTGTATTCTTAATTTCTAAATAAGTTAATTCTCAAAATCAAACACTGTATTTTTATTAATTAATTATATATGATTTTCAATTAACATGTGTATCACAAACATGCTTTTTTACAAACTAAGCTAATTTTCCATTTTAACCTGTTCAAATCCAATGAATATGATGACGTCTTTTCTTTCACTTTTTGATTAATTAAATCGTTCTTAAGTATGTAAACAAGCCGAGTTTTGTCGAGTAATGAATGTTTGAATTTGGTTCGACAACAAAAGTAAAAGGTTCAAATTCGAGTCAAGTTCAAATCAAGCCTATAAATAATGTTCAAACTTAATCTCGTCAAAAAATTTAAAAGTTTGAGCTCAACTTGACTCAACTTGATTTATTAGTCAAGCTAAGCGCGAGCTCATTGTCAAACTTATTTTAAGGTTGAGATCCAACATAAATACATTATCAAGCCTATATTAAACTTATTATCAAGCCTATTTGGTTTGGAAAAGTGGTCCAAACTTCGAATTAATTAAAGTCTTAGTTAAATATGTGTTTATTTATCAAGCTTATTACTAAGCCCATAAAAAAGCTTAAGCTCAGCTTGTTTTGTTACTTTTGTATTGAGCACCAATATTTACAAGCCTATTCATAAACTTTTTTTTTTTTTGTTTGTTTGGGCTAAACTCGTTTATTAAACAAACATATGAGTTTTGAACACACAACCTTACTCTTTTATTTTTTTACTCACACACTGGTTAAGAAAGCTTGAGTGAAAGAAGGTGATTAAGGAGCAAAGCACATTGGAACCTTTTTTTTTTTTTTTCCCAATTTCCTTTTTTAAAATTTTTCTATTAATAGATGGGGCAAAATGATTTTTAACGAGAAGTCTCATGCATGGTTAAAATTTATTCCACCTCATTCTTTTAGAAGAAAGAGAATTTCACTAAACTTTAAAACAGAAGCTAACACAGCCCATTGTTTGGTAGAAGTACACAGCCCATTGTTTGTTTTCAACTTTGCCGTAGTCTAAAATTGACTCGCAATGATGTCCAAAACCCAGTCTCGTGCGAAATATTGACCTTCTAGAAGGCCTCGCTTTTCCTACAAATGCACAGTACAACATATAAACATTTTAAAGCCTCTTTTTTTTTTTTTCTTTTTTTTTTCCCTTCTTCTATATATAACTGCTCTTTTACTCACTTTCAGCAAATCAACAAATCAATTAAAAGATACCCAAATAATGAAAAAGGCTTAGTTTGTTGTCTATTGAGTTGTAAAGTTGCAACATAGATTACTAACATTGACTAAAACAGACATCAGAGAGAATAATTAAATCTTTCAAATTGAGATTTCAAAGTACTTTCTCATCTTAACAATAGTTCAGAACAGAGAGTTCTTTCCTATCTTTGGACTAACAATAACTGGGTTTCAGTGTTCCAAATTCAACTAGTTGAAGAAGCAAATGAGGAGTTTGAACTGTTGATGAGGAAAACACTAATTTGGGCATGACAACATAAACAGAATTCCTTCATGTGTCAATTTAAAAATAAAATATGTCAATCTGAAGTCTGAAATGTTGCTTAACTTTAAGTAAATTGCAATTCCCATGATTAGTCAATTAGGCGTGGTATAACTTAAATACAATTCTTAAGTATTATACTGTAAGTTACCCAATTAAAATCAATCATGTGACCTTGGAAGGTGTAACTATACACATAAAAGTAAAATTAGCTAAAGACAATAAGCTAGTTGTTCTGCATTGGCTAATAAGCCATATGTATGGTTGAATTTAATTGAAGAATCTAAGGTAATCCTTAAAGAATTCTTATCTAAGTTTTATCCAGTATTTTAATTCGTGGCATTAATAGTGCCATTTCTCGAAGTCCTACCAGGGACTAGGCCAACATGAAAAGTGCCAATCCTCTAGCAATCACCAGTAGGAAGAGAGGAGATCCAAGAAGGGTTTATGCATAGTTAACTTATCAGAGGGCATTTCCAACAAAACTCTTTAGTTAGGGCAGCCACCTCTTCTTCTACTTGGTATTTTTTTTTTTTAAATATTCTATTTATGAACATTAAACAGATGAAGGAAACAAGAAGAATTCACATAAAACTGAAGAGACTGGAGCAGTGGCCAGAGGTAGATCCCTGGTGGCAAACTTCAGTTCTTCACCAACTCCTGAGGAAGACAAGTTACCCAATTTCTTGCTAGTGCTCACACAGAAATGGACAGTTTGTGTTTGTTTGCTTGGTTTGGTGTTTTTTTTTTTTTTTTTTCCTGTTTCTGTATGTGGATTGTACATTAATACAACTCGCCCACTTGACTGGTTTCAGTAAACAGCAAGTAGGTAGGGTGACTGGTCAACTCCTGAGGCCTCAAAAAACATACATCCCATATGTAATTTTATTCGGGGGCTTAGCTCATTTCATATTCTAGAGTTCCAAACAAGCAATCAGTGATGGTGTTGCATTTGCTGAAAATCTCCCATCTTCCCCCTTATGGACAAATTAATGCTCCATCTGTGTTGACAGAAAATATTAGAAAACTGACTTGTTTTGTGGTGTTTGTTTATTTGACCTTAAAAATTGGAAAGAGATACTACACATTTATAGTATTTCGAGAATACCCAATAATTACCCTTAAAAATGAGCTAGAAAGCACTTCCACTCTACTGGATTTTTTGTCTGTCGAAAAAACATTCCTGTTAACTTGCATTTTCCATCTTACCAAGCACCAGAAAATGCAGAAAAAGTATTCATAAAAACGTCCTGAAAATTCTCTAGGTAACTCAACTACTTGAGTAAAAGTATCATCTTTGGAACTTTGCTCATAGAAAGGGGGTTTCTTTTTTGGGGGGGGTCTAGTGTATTTGAAGGAAAAGAAAAGCAGAAGAGACTTATTGAGTGTAACTACCTAACTAGCACACACAAGAATTTAAATAGATGATATTCAAAAGAGAATTACCATCATATCAGCTAAAATAGGTAGAATGGTATTAAAAAATCCTGAGTTATGATTTATTACATTATATCAAATAAAGAACATATTCCAATTTTCTATTAGCTAAAGACAGATTCGAAGACTAGGGTCTTAGAGTCCATCAAGGATAAAACAGAAGGAAGAGAACATAAAACCCAACTCTAGAAAAAGGTAAAATTTGGTAGGACGATGCATCCTCTCTCACAAATTAATTCCCTGCTCATCACAAGCCAACAGAAATTATGCTTCTCATTTTTATGCCACAGCAGGCATGTCCTTCAGCCATGGGTCCAGTGGCTTACCAATGGAGTAAACGATAAACCCAATTTCCCTCAGCTTCTCCACATCCACAATATTCCGGCCATCAAACACAAATGCAGGCTTCTGCATATTATCATAAATCTTCTGGTAATCAAGCGTCTTAAACTCATCCCACTCAGTCATAATGCAGATACCATGAGCATCCTTAGTTGCCTCGTAAGCGTCCCAAACGACACTGACTTCCTTGACGGAAGTAGGGCTCAGTGGCTGAAGATGAACTGGATGGTCCCAATCAAACTTCTTCATTGCAAGATCCCTCTGGATCTGATCCCCAGTCACCTGTGGGTCGTATATGCTCAATCGAGCTTTGTCCCCCAACAGCCCTTTACACACATCAATAGCCGGGGTCTCTCTGGTATCACCAGTGTCCTTCTTGAAAGCAAATCCCAGAATTGCAATCTTCTTACCGGAGACAGTGTTGAACATTGAGGCAACCACACGGTTCACAAACCTTGTCTTCTGGTAGTCATTCACCTTAATAACCTGTTTCCAGTAATTTGCTACATCAGGAAGGCCATTGCACTCACAGATATAGACCAAGTTCAAGATGTCCTTCTGGAAGCAAGACCCACCAAAACCAACACTAGCATTTAAGAACTTGGGACCAATTCTTGTGTCCTTGCCAACAGCATGGGACACTTGGGTGACATCTGCACCGGTGGCCTCACAAAGTGCTGACATGGCATTCACAGAAGAGATCCTCTGTGCCAAGAAGGCATTGGCAGCAAGCTTAGAAAGCTCAGCAGACCAAAGATTAGTGCAAATTATACAATCCACAGGGACCCAATGGGCATAAACATCTTTCAATGCTTGTATCGCTTTTGCCCATCTGGGGTCTCCCTACCTCCAATGAGGACCCTATCAGGATTGAAAAGGTCTTTAATTGCAGTTCCCTCGGCAAGAAATTCTGGGTTGGAAAGGATTTGGAAGTTGATCTTCTTGCTATTGTGGGTCAGGATCTTTTCTATTGCCTCAGCTGTTTTCACTGGGACTGTTGATTTCTCAACCACAATTTTGTCAGATTTTGATACATCAGCAATCATTCGAGCAGCGCTCTCCCAATAGGTCAGATCAGCTGCTTTGCCAGCTCCAAGACCCTGGGTCTTGGTAGGGGTGTTAACTGAAACAAAGACTATATCAGCCTCGAAAACATGTTTCTCCACATCAGTGGAGAAGAAAAGGTTCTTTCCTCTGCACTGCTTCACTACTTCATCAAGGCCAGGCTCGTAGATGGGAAGAGTATCACTGTTCCAGGCATTAATTCGTGATACTGATATATCAACCACGGCTACTTCAATTGCAGGGCACTTAAGTGCAATCACAGCCATGGTAGGCCCACCGACATACCCAGCTCCAATGCAGCAAATCTTCACCATTTTTGTTTGTTTTCAACAGCCTACAACAACAACCAAGTCTTAAGTCCCAAAAAATTTGGATTCAGATATGGATCCTCAACAGACCAATGAATGATACCTAAAAGATAAGACATTTCTAAGCACTTGAAGTCTGAAGCGACTATCACTCCTATACTTGACCATACAATCAGGGGTAGATTTTAAGAGAACAAAAACCATCCAAACAACCAATCATTCCCAAACAATCTTTAATCATAAAAGTTCAACTTTTTTAAAGCTTCCTTTTTCAAGGTACAGTTTTTAAAACAAAACCATTTTCAAAAAGCTGAAAATAAGCTGTATCAAACGGGAACCATATATACACCAAAATTCATGATCAGTTCAAGAGTGATATCACATTACTCATTAAAATGAGAGTCAATTCTGCATTTTATAATGATAAAATTGAAACTGAAATCGACTCATACACAGAGAAATCAGATCTATGGACTCCAGTGTGGATAGCACTATAAAAGTGGAAGATCCAGAACTTCAAGTAGATGCAAATGAGATTACAGTATTATACACATGCAATTGAAATGAAAAGGCTCATTTCATATGATTTGGGTCTCTCATAGCTCAAAAAATGACATGACACAAAATCAAAAATCCCAATAAGCAGATTCAGCTATCAGATCTACACTAAAAACATGATAAGACCAGCAGATCTGTCCATAAACAAACAGTTCAACCCACCAAAACATATAAACAAAACAAACCCACAAACAAAAATGCATAATTTAAGCATTTGACAAAGAAACTGAAAGCATAATTCATAACCCACATCAGCTAAACACAAATAGAGCAAAACCCAATTTAGTATAGGGAAAAAAGGATTACCTTTTCTAATGATCACTGGATTTTGTGCAAAGAAAAAGAGAAGATCTGATGATGCAGAAGAAAAATGAAGGAAAGAAATCTCTTTCTTCTGCAGAAGACTGAGGAAAATAGAAGACCTTGCCTTCCATATATATACCCCACCAAGGTGTTTGTTTCTTAAAAAATTTTAAAAAATAAAAATAAAAACACTGTACCGTTTCTTTAGATTTTGGACCATTCTGTTCAACACGTTTTCAATTTTGCCACTCGCCAATCATGATCCTACAACTAACCACCAACCAGTTGATTTTTAGTTTAGAATAACAATTTTTTTTAATTATTTTTAAAATACTTGTAAATGAAAATCATAACGGTCAATTCACAGTTCATGGTGAAAATTTATTGAATAAATTTTAAATCTTACATAATTTTAGTATGTTATTTAAAAATACATAATTCTAAATAGGGAAGGATAATTGATTTTTTTTTCTTTTTTTTTAAGGTAAGGAAGGATAATTGGTTAGTGTGTTATTCTTTAGAATTGTTAAGATAACATTAGTAAAGAATACTTAACTTGTAACAATTATTCTATGCATATGATATATGTATTTATCACATATATCAGTTGCATGAAATACTTTATTCTTAATATCATGAAAAATTATACCTTGCTCACATTTTTATATATGTACCATAATTATATAATTTTTTTTTTTTTTTTTTTGAGAATGATATTCTTTTTCCAATAGAAGTCACTTCGTTTTTAGTTAATGTTAACCGTTAACACAAGGTATTGCTTTATTTAATATATATTTCATAATAATAAATGAATGGTTAAAATCATAAAGGTATTAGACTAAAAATAAATAATAATAAATGTGTGTTGTGATGTTGAATGACCATAATATTACATATAATCATACTCATTCTATTATAAAATGAGTTAAATAATTTTATTACATCACTAACACTTTTTTTTTTTTTTTTAGAATCTACATTACTAACACTTTTTTGTTTTGAGAAAGTGCATTACTAACACTTAAATTAAGGAACATTAACTCATATTTTCTTAAGAAAAATGCTACATCTACAAAATTAATTTTTACAATACTTTCACAACAAATTATATGTGTCCAGTTGTTACAAGCTGTTACTGGCGGGTAAGAAAGTAATTTTAGTAATGAGTTTAAATTAAAAACCTATAACAACGTATCACCTAGGATTTGTTGTAATACTTCTATTTTTTTTAATGATAGTTTAAACTTTTGATGGTATGAAAATATTCAATTCCCTATCAAAAAAAAAAAAAATTCAATTCAAGGATTTCATAATGAATGAATAGGATTCTAAATTTTAAAGACCAAATTACTTTAAAAGCTCAAGAAGACCTTAATGGGTGATGAAATACGCAATTTTGCATAATCTGTAAAAGTCTAAAATGTTTGACTACTTTTCTTAGTTTATTTAAGAGGTTTAGCTTTTAAAGCCTTATTCTTATATTTATATATATAATTTGTTTCAATGTAGAACCTTATGTGAAAATAGTTTTTCACATTTTTTAATAGTTAGTAATATCATTAAAAAAAAAAAATTATTTATTGACTTTCTTCACTTAACTTGGCGTGAGATAAAGTTGTTTTTTAATAAAATTTTATGAAAAATGTCTCCATCTCTAGCCAAGGTAAATATGAGAAGTTAAGATATAGATTTCTAACTTATTTTAAGGTGGTAATCAAACATGAAAAAATGAAATAATTTTTTAGAAAATATTTTTAGAAAAATGATTTTTTTTTAAATATTAATGTCAAAATAAACTGAATGTAAGTCTTGAATAATTTATTTTTCTAAGTATAATAAGCTAAAAAAAAAAAAAACACGAAATCATAAAGAAAGTGTTTTACCATGCCTAGCTTATTTTTCTGTATACAACTTTCTTTTTTGTTATTAAATTGATTAACTTGTTTCTTTTTCATTTCTAATCTAAGGGTGAAAGAAATAGAAAAATATTAATACCAAAACTATAGTATTTTACCAACCAAGAGATTATAATAATAGTGCACCGACAAAACACTTTTCTGAAATGCAAAGCAACTCAAACACAAATACATATAAAAAAAGTTTTCTGGATTTTCCATAAAATGTCAATGTTTATTTTAAATATTAATCATGAAAAGTTGTAGAGAAAACTTTAAATAGCAGAAAAGTTGCTCTGGTCCACATGGACAGAGGGATTGAGTGAGATGAAAGCCACAACAAAATAGTAAATAGTATATGCACCATATTTTAGAGAATTTAAACTGGAATAAATTGAGTTTAATGATACATGATGGTATGGTTGACCAATATTATACAAATTATATTCATGCATATTCATAATATGATAGTTTATAGATATTATTTGGGAGACGTGTTAGACACTACAAGTTCATTACCACCACCTTCTCAAAAAAAAAAAGTTCATTACCGCTAATAAATTGATTAAAAAGGAGGCTTTAAATTTAAAGGCCCGCTTGTGTCCTTACTCACATAATCTCAACAGTTAAAAAAGAATTTTTGACTTCTTGCATTAAATCTTAGAGAAGTTTTAGGAAGACAAATTATTTCATAATTTTTTTATAATTTTTTTTTTCATCAATCACGTACTGTCACATTACAATTTATTGTTACAATTGTGGAATTTTATGGTTTTAGACTTTTTCTGAAATTTTATTCATAATGAATAATTCTTACTGTACATAACTGGGTAACATTATAACTCGTAAATATTGTTTATTTGTATTATAGTATATTACTTATGCATACTATGTAATCATTATGAAAGGTCCAAATCTTATAATACTTAATTTGATTAAAACTAGCAATTTTATCATTCCATCCCATAATAAATAAATAAAATAAATAAAAATAAAAACACATTCCATCCCATCACAGCATTGATGATTTGTCATTACATCATTTTTTTTTCTTTCTGTTTTCATGATAACCAAACTATTTTTTTTTTTTTTGAGAAATAACCAAACTATCTTTAGATACTTAATAACCAAACGAGTTCTTATTATCATAACTTAAAAGAGAAGCTAAACATCATTGTGGGGGTAAAGGCCCAAGTTTATGTATTGGGCCTTGGGCCTTGTCCGAGGATGAGAGTATGTCCGAGGAGGAGTAAATGGTTTTTTAGAGTCTCCAAAGTTAAGAACCACGTAGGGAAGTGTTGTCCGAGGAGTATCCCCTTGTCGGATACGACAAACATCGATCAAACCTGTATTTAGGCAGTGTAGGTGACCCATCATGAAATTCCAACGATAAGGATGAACTTCAGGCACGTACAAAGGTGATAAGAATACAGAAATATCTAGAAGAAAAGCTGCTACCGCCGCATTAAATATATTGCAGTAACTTTTCTGGCCGCATTTATGTGGAGAAGACCTCTGAACAGTGCAGTTTCAACCACCGCCACTCACAGAAAGCCAAAGAAGTTGACTGATGAGACATGTAGTCAAGTGGAGGCTTAGATGATTAACAAGTGTACAATCAAGATGATCTAAGAGGAAACTATATAATGTAAAAGACCTCCCATAAGAAAAAAAAAAAAAAAAGGAGAAAAAGAGGGAGAAAGAGAAGAGAAGAAGATTGACTGTAACACTAAGGACTTAATTTTCATGAATAATATTTTTAGTTCATAATTTATCTCCTCGGACTCCAATCTGATCAAGTTTTAAGTATGTTTTTGTGCTTATTTATCCTTTAAAAATCTTTATTAACCATTGTCCAATTCACAAGTAGCCCAGCTCTTTCATCCATTCTCTACAAATTCATTGTATTGGGCTTTTTGAGCTCACTCCCCATAACTTTTGGGCTTGGGTTGCAAATCGTGTCCCCACAATCATAATAATGGTTGGCCTCCAAATTGCTTTTGGCAAAAATTTCTCCAATTCACTTGAAACGATACAAATAATTATTCATGCATGTGTAATTTTAGTCTTATGTCATATTTAATGAGTCACACCCTTAGTGCGATAGTCACTCTACAAGTATAAGTGCTTGCGGGGTGTGGGGGGCAAGGGTCGGGGTTCAAGTCTCCAAAAGAGAGTTTCACATACATATACACTTAAATTAAGTTAGAGTATAATTTCTATCTTGTATAAAAAAAAAAAAAAAAAAAAAAAGTCATGTAATTTAACACAAATTAATAGTTTATGAAGTGTCACAGAATAATTTGAAAGAAAATTTTATTCATACTATTAATTTTGCATTCAAATTTCCTTCATATTGATGACTTTATGATATCTCTTTGTCAAGGAAGGTAATCTGGAGATTGACATTTTAATTTATATGGTAAAACATTGATAAAGTAACTCGCTAATTAACAATTCATAAGACTATTCCCTCTGGTGTAAGTCAATCTCATAGAATGAAATTATTGCAAACTAAAAGAAGTACTTAACCTTTTGTTTTAAAAAATTGTAAGTACTATGTGAGAAATGCTAGGGACACCAAAATTGGTGTCCCTGTTACTCCCTAGCATTTTTCAGAACTATGTACCATATATATATAATAGGCTATGTACCATATTAAGTCTGAAATAAAGCATAGAGTGTTTAGTATCAGGCTGTCAGGATAAGTGGTATATTGCAATTACCAAGGTAAACCATTCAAATAAGTCATACAATGATTCAGCAAAAAAAAAAAAAAAAAAAAAAAAAGTCATACAATGGCATCACACTCTTCTTTTTTAATTTTTTGGTAAGTGCAGAAGATTGAATCCTCGAGCAACAGGTCACTAGGAAACCCGAGTACCAACTCGCCTAGACGTGCGGTGGTATACAATGGCATCACTCTCATGACCACACATCCTAATTAATATAATGCCATGTTGACATTAAGGCAATGCCTATAAAAAAAAATTTTAAAATTGACATTGGGGCAATGGCAACTCCAACCACATATGCCTGAATTTATGTTTTACGGCTTTGAAAGACTTCAATTCTTAAATGCCATTTAATGAAGCTGGTCCACATTAGAGCAATTTGTAGTTTTGTACTTCTAGGATTTATTTATTACTCACTATTTGTGGAATCGGAAAAGGCTTGGATAAAGTAAATGAAATTATAAATAAATAATTGTTCGAGTCTTTTTTGTTAGAAAATCTTGTTGAATCTCTTATCATCTTATGACCATTTTGAAGTTGTTTATGACTGTCACTTCTTTAAAAAGCTTTTACAACATTGAGAAATTAAAACTAATGCAATATTCACAAAAAAAAAAAAGGTTTTATAAGACTGTTAAATATTAGCTATGATATATATTTTATGTTGAATACGTTTAAATAGATGCGAAAAAGGGAAGCATAAAATAGGAATACAAGAACATGGGGGTTACGTGGTTCAGCCTTACGGCTTATGTTCACGGATAAAAGCCTTAAGAGTTACATTTTTATCATATAAGAGTGTAGTACAAAATCTATGTTACAATGAACTATAACATAAGTGTATATAATAGACTAAATTTTAAACTAATAGTTTCTCAAAAAAAAAAAAAACTTTAAACTAATAGACTTTTAGTATAAGTAAGAGACTTGACTTGCACACAAAATAGTATTAAGCTTAGGTCTGCTAATATATTTCTAACAAAGACATTGTCAATAACCTTTTAACTTAGTAACATTGTCAAATTTCTATAGAGAGAACCTCAATTCAAATCATTTTCCTCACTTGTTGTAATCACACACACAAAGAAAGTTTTAAGAGTTACATTTTTATCATATAAGAGTGTAGTACAAAATCTATGTTACAATGAACTATAACATAAGTGTATATAATAGACTAAATTTTAAACTAATAGTTTCTCAAAAAAAAAAAAAAACTTTAAACTAATAGACTTTTAGTATAAGTAAGAGACTTGACTTGCACACAAAATAGTATTAAGCTTAGGTCTGCTAATATATTTCTAACAAAGACATTGTCAATAACCTTTTAACTTAGTAACATTGTCAAATTTCTATAGAGAGAACCTCAATTCAAATCATTTTCCTCACTTGTTGTAATCACACACACAAAGAAAGTTTTTTAAATGTGTAGGGCTTGATTTAAAATCTATAAAAATATAGAATCAAAATAAAAACTCACCTAAACTATGGAATATGGAATATGAAATATAATTTTTGTTTTCTTCCCAATTTGGTACTGTACAGGTCCTTATCACAAATGATGTACTACCTACCTCATAGAAGACCTTTATGTTCAATTTGTGGGTCACATACAGACAAATTTGTGTTATTAGATTCAAAGTTTTGTTCACTTTTTTGTCAATTTCAGTGCAAGAGAATGGAAGGGATCAGCTGCCTAAAAATCACACACGAAAGTCTAAGAAAAGAGAAAAATCAAAAAATGGAATACGGAATTTTCTTCACATACGAACACACACAACTTGCTGCGTTATCTGCGGCGTGAATCAGTTTTTTATATAACAAAGAAAAGAAAGATCATCATTATAGACGAATTACAAGCTAGATCAAATTTCAGCTTGGTGCAATTTTAACAGTTTTCTTTTGAAAAACATACAAATCCTATAAAGCCAAGTTGTATATATATATTTTTTAAGAGATTATTACAGTATGTTGATAACCTTTAGTGATTAACGTGTTGATTGTGTCATTCTCAAAAAAAAAAAAAAAAACGTGTTGATTGTGTAACGGAAGTTACTAATTAGGATAATTACTTCAAGGTTCTTGAAGTTATTATTATACTTTATTCTTATTGAAGTTTTTATTGAAGTAATTTAGTGAGATTAATCTATACTATTAATAAGAGGATTTCTTGTTTAGGTTTCAACATTTTGGGTACAAAAATACTCACACAAATTTTTAAACTCTCTAAAATACCAATATCATTTAGTTAAATAATTTTAAATTTAAAGACACAAACTGGTTAAAAGAGTAATTTACTATTCCTAAGTTTTAGGTTTTTTCCGTTACCTTCTCCTTTAGGTTCTTTCCTAAGTTTTAAAAGAGTAATTTACAAACTTAGAACACTATCTCTATTTCATTTTTAAACATTATTACACGTTACCTTACCTTTTTATTTAAATAATAATAATACAAACTGTTATTTATATATCAACTTTAAACATTATAACAATAAACCAAAAAAAAAAAAAAGAACAATGTTGCACATGCAAAGCATGTGTTATGAGTCTAGTACTACATAGGCGTTTAATCAGTGTATGGATGAGAGTTTATAAATTTTGAGGGTAAATGTTTGATCCGTTACTATTTTTGCATCTATTTATTAATAAGCTGTGACAAAATTTAAATGATTGACCATCACTATTTAAGAATTTTATGGTAGAAATTACACTACAAAGATCCAAATCCGTATGGATGCAAGCGTGTATGTTATAAGCTTGATTAGTGAATGGTGGTTAAATAGATTTGATTCTGCTCAACATATGATATAGTCAAAGAAAGTTAAGTTTCAGCTAGAGGCCTAACTTGTTACAAAGTTTAACAATTTCAATCAAGGTTCTCCGTATCATCTGCCAAACAAAAAACCTGAAACCCTTGAATTATTTAAGGGGTACAGGAAGTACTTGAGAGAACCACCTGAAATAAGATAAAACTTCCACTTCCAAGCCAAACATTGAAACCAAGCCAATGAAGAAATTCACTGCCTCTAGAAAAAAGAGAACATGTTCCATATATATCACATCTCTTTTATTTTCTGGCCCAAAAAAATAAAAATAAAGAACAACTATAAACAGTCTGAGAAAATCCCACGATTAAAAGAAGAGAAAAGTCTATATCCCCGAAATCATAGAAAAATTTCAGACCTTTTCACTGCTTGTGCATTGTGGTAGATCCAAGTGAAGTGAACTCTAAGAGTGGTATGAAATTTTTTGTTTAGGTTTTCAGTGTCTTTAGCAAAGTTCATAAAGTTAAGCCTAACATTATGTTTGGACAAAGGGAGATGGGGGAAAAAGGAAAGGTGACCGGAATATACTAAAATTTAGCATATTCCGAACATCTTCCTTTCTACTATCCTCTCCTTTCATCTCCATTGTTCCAAACATGCCCTAACTTGTATAACCACATGATTTTGCAAAAATAATTCAAATCATAGCCATAGTGCATAACCATGAAAAAATTTGCTGCATAGAGTAACTTCCAAATTGCACACCAACCTACTGAACATGTATTTCCACCTTAATGAGGATATCAAGCTAATGATCACAGAGATATCAGCATAGATCAATTTATTTGCTCTTCCCCCACTGCCTCTATTAAGAACCGTCAATAGTACAGCAGACCCCAAGGCAACGATGTTCATTTTATATTTGGTACAGAAACACCAGCACTGCACCCTTTAAAAAGATGCACGGATTCACAACATTGCTTAACCCCCTTACATAGCTGTGAACATTAAAAATTTAACAGCATTGCCAATTTCCTCAGTATTTCTTTGAAGCCCTCATTTCTTCCACAGACCTCAACATTTAACAAGATCCTTTAGCTGAAGCTGACTTAATAAATAGAAAACAGAATCACATTGTTAACAAATCTATCATTTTTCTCGAAAAATATTTTTGATCTCCAACTGGCTATTAACTATTGCTTCTTAAGTGCATTCATTTTGTCCCTGAGATAGTAAAGCTTGGCCCTTCTCACTTTCTTCTTGTCCAGCACCTTTATCTCCTTTATGTTAGGCGAATATCTGTCATACATTACAACAAACGATGAGGATAGCTAAAACCATATATGTGATGCATAAGGAGGTAATTAGTAAACAAACTCCAAAAGTTTGACCTTAGTCTCAAATTTGATTATAGTTTATTTACATCCATATTCAACCACATAATTTCAAATTGGGTAAACAACGTTGTTACTAAGAAAATACACCTGTGCAGAATTTAGATAAGAAACTTATAAATTGTTCTTTTAGTTGTTCTTTACAGCAAGTGAATGTGAAATCCACTTCATATTGTGGCAAAAGAACTGCTAATACTTGTATCAACAAGATTTGTTAAAAACAACACCAATCTTTTCCCCCATGTCCACTTATTAAAAGAATAATTTTACAGATTACTGCTTTTATTATTGACTCCACATCTGTGCATGACTCCCCCCACCCCCCCTCCAACCCCCTTTTCTCTTAATTGAAAAGATAAAAGTGAAACAACTTATTACATTGCCAATCATTATATTGGAACTTGGAAGTCTAAGATACACAAGTACAATAGAATCCTCTCGTCCGTGGTATTTCAAGATTTGATTAACAACGTATTATGCATATAAAAATGACTACTGGCACTATTTAATGTTGACAAAATGATGAGAAGGCTTCTGTGGAATGACTGCTGGCACTATCTAACATTGCTGCCAAGCCACACGGCAAAAAACAGGAAGTTACTTTTCCAGTTAAAAGCAGCAAGGCCAATGCTTATTAAAGGGCCATATTTACTTAAAAGAGCGAAAAGGAACCTCAAAATACTTACAGCGGGAAGAGAGATTCAACTCCAACCCCAGCCACTAGCCTCCTTAATCTGAATGTAGTATTTAAACCAGCATTACGCCTTGCTATAACAATGCCTTTCAGAACTGAAACACGTCGCTTGTTCTCAGGTACTACCTGTTCATATGAAGGATCATAATGAACAAATTTACTTAACCGACATAACAATAGCAACAATATCCTCTTAAAAAGAATTTGCTATACCACTTTGAGTTGCACAATATAACCAGGTTTTATATCAGGTATTTCTCGGTTCGCCCTGACTTCCTCTACAGCTTCCTTATCTAAAATCTGTGAAGTACAATACCAATTATTATCAAATTGAGGAAAAGAAGATGATACTATTGATTACTATAATAGCAACACAAAGATGCATGCCTGCATTATGTGCTTGGCAGTTTTATCGAGCCTCTTAAATTTGATCCTGGGAGTTACATCAGGGATAGATGCAGAAGAATCCTGTGAAGCTGATTCAACAGTATTTTCAACCGTTGTAATGCATCTGCTAGAGAAAGGAGGTAGCACAGCTGCCCAATGTAACAGACCTGGCCTAGAACTTCTGCTTGACACTGATACTGAAGGTATGCCATTATTAGATGGTGTTGCCATAGCTACTTGGGAGCCGATTCTTGTCTGCAAGAACAAATTTGTAAACATCATACAAAGATGTCTTGATTTGAGAAAAAATAATAGCTAATAATTCACCAAAAAAAATTTCCTACATTCAGCAAAAAAAAAAAATTTCCTACACAAATAAATGTTAAACAATGTAAACTGTGAAGTGTAATCGCCCAACTGCACCTTTCTAATTCAAAGTATGAAACGCATAAAGCTCATTGGCTAATAATTAATTTTCCCACAAATTGGTAAGCATAAAATGCAAGTTAAGTGAAAGAAGTTCTGCTGGTATCAATTCTCTAGATTTCAAAGTCACAGAGGTGGAGTAAAAGACAAATAACCGGTGAACACAACTCCGAAAATCTTCGGGAATAGCATTAACAAAGATCATAATTTATTATCAGTCACTTTTGCAGCTGTTAACAGTAACATACTTGCCTGAAGCATCTCTATATTGCCTTTTTTGTTTTTGTTTTTTTTGTTTTTTGTTTTTTTTTTTAAATATTGGTAATTACACATGCACCCAGTGTATTTTTATCATTACTTCACCCTCCACCTTGCTCTTTACAAGGGGAAGAGTGATTTGAGCTAGAGCTCATTGGTAGCATCTTCATATTGCATCTAAGAGACAAGATATGAATCTTCAGACAATCAACCACTTAACCCCCAAAACAGTACATATGCCTATTGGAACTCAATTCCACACTAATCGAAAGATTGGGTGCCATCCACACTCATTATTCCACACATCAAGCTCACTTTATTATCATAACCAACAAAATTTCACTCAACATGCCAAACAAAAGCTTTCACGAGAAACAATTATCTCATGATCACAAGAAGCTTGACAACATCAAGATCAAAGAAACATTTGACACATGTATTGATTGACAAAGACGCATAACACAATGTTGCTTCAAACCTCTATGCGTTCACCAACATTTAGCAAAATTTTACTCATAATTAAACCTATAACAACTAATCAACCACACTAAATATCCAAATTGGCTAATACTAAATACTATTAAGACGGTCCTTTTTTTTCTTTTGATAATCAAATTTTACTTTTTTCTAGAGTTGGGTTTTATGTTCTCTTCCTCCTGTTTTATCCTTGATGGACTCTAAGACCCTGTAGTCTCTGAATCTGTCTTTAGCTAATAGAAAATTGGAATATGTTCTTTATTTGATATAATGTAATAAATCACAACTCAGGATTTTTTTTGGATAAGTAAGAAGAAAATATTATTGAAAAAGGAATAGCAGGAAAAATACATAGAGTTCACGGTAGTGAACAAAGAGTAAAAAGAATCAAAAAGTAACAAGCAGCCACTAAGCTATTCTAAGAGACAAAAGAAAATTCATAAGTGTAGAAAAATCCAAGAGACCCCAACACCAAGACCAATCAAAGAGGGTCCGTTGGCATAAACCTAACAACTGAGCCAAAGATTTCCCAGTATCCTCAAAAGAATGCCGATTCCGTTTAGTCCAAATAGTCCACATTAAACAGCCTGGAACCAAATTCTAAATATTAGAATTATGCTTCCCAAGCCAATGATACCAACAAAGTAATAAGTCCGCAACTGAACTTGGCATGACCCAATCGATCTCATACAACCGAAGCATATACATCCACAAAGAATGAGCTACCGGACAAAAAATTAGCAGGTGATCCACAGGATTTTTTAGTACCATTCTACTTATTTTAGCTGATATGATGGTAATTCTCTTTTGAATATGATCTATTCAAATTCTTGCGTGTGCTAGTTAAGTAGTTATACTCAATGAGTCTCATCTGCTTTTCTTTTCCTTCAAATACACTTGACCCCCCAAAAAAGAAACCCCTTTCAATGAGCAAGGTTCCAAAGACAATACTTTTACTTTTACTCAAGTAGTTGAGTTACTTAGAGAGAATTTCTGCATTTTCTGGTGCTTGGGTACGATGGAAAACGCAAGTTAACAGAAACGTTTTTTCAACTGACAAAAAATCCAATAGAGTGGAAATGTTAAGCAAAATCACCCAAAAAAAATAAAAAATAACAAAGCATTATGACTACTGAGACAGATTTAACAAAATCACAAATTTTCTCAAATTAACATTTAACAACCATTTAACTTGGATTAAACCCAATTACAACTTACAAGTGTCCAATTTTTTCAACGTGCCCATGATTCTTAGCTTATATAACACTACTTAGTACACTAATAAATATATAAATAAATAAATCAAAACTAAAAAAAAAAAAAAAAAATCATGCTGAAGATGGTAGTACATTAGAGTACAATGAGTGAGAATACATACGAATTTGGAGAGGGACCCTAAAAAGCGAGCATTTGAAAACCCAATTGAGCTGCCATGAAATTTGGCAGTGGCAGTGGCAAAGTGAGAACCGTTTGATTTCAAATCAACGTTGTTTGAGCATTGCCTCCGGACCAATCGGATGCTCCCACGTAGAGATTGCATCGTTTTTTCTTCAAAAAAAAAAAAAAAATCTGCATTCGTGAAAATTAAGAGAATGATTGTTGAGCATTGAATATGAATAAGTTAGGTTTAGAATAGAGAGAAGAAGCTATGAAATCGAGAATTTAGTTACCGAGTTGGAGCAAAAGCAACGATGGATGGTGCTCTTCTTCGTCCGGTGAAAATGGAAAATCGAAAACCCTCGGAGTGGAACTGAGGGTTTAGAGGAAAAAGAAAGACGGGAAGGATGGGCTGTTGATGGGCCTGGTATGGGAGTTTGGACAGTTGATGGTGATGGGCCTGATGGCCCACATTCATTCATAATGATACAATAGTGGCCAAGTAAAAAAAAAAAAAAAAGAGGTATATAGACCTCTTCGAGAATATAGTTGTTAACCTGTTCCACACACACTCAGTTATTATAAGAAGGAATCTCCTGAAAGTGATTCAAAAGAAATTTCAAATTTAGGATTTCATAAATATAATGGAGCTTTAGTGGTTTCTTCGAGTATATAATTGTCCATCTATTTCACACACACTAAGACCAAGTTATTATAGGGAGGAATCTCTTGAAAGTTGTTCTAAAGAAGTTTCAAATTTAGGATTTCATAAATATAATGGAGCTTTAGTGGTTTCTTCGAGTATATAATTATCCCTCTGTTCTACACACACTAAGACCAAGTTATTATAGGGAGAAATCTCCTGAAAGTGGTCCTAAAGAAGTTTCAAATTTAGGATCTCATAAATATAAGACAAAATTGCAAAGTACACCCCTAACGCTTGGGGTGATTGGATTTTACACCTAACGTTTCAGAACTTTGATTTACACCCCAACGTTTGGTTCTGTTAGTAAATCACAACCCCGGTTAAATTTTGATGTTAACTGCCAAGTCATCTTGCTGACGTGTTTTTTATTTTTTGCCAAATAAGCTCAAAACGACACAGTTGCAATGGAAATGATGTGATGACTTGGCACATGCTAAACGGCACCGTTTTGCCCAAAGAGAAAACAATCAGAAAATCTCAAAATCCTAAAATATAAACCCCACGAACCAGCCCTTAGCTCCCTAACCCACGAACCCAAGGCTTCCCTTCCTAACCCTTATGAACCCAGACCACCCATCGGCTCTGCAACCAGCTCCTTGCACCGTGAACCCAGACGTGAGTAAGTTCATCGATGGCTCCAGGTCAGCTCCAAGGCGGCAACAGCGGCGGCGACAGGTACGGCCAAGCCAACAGTTAGGGTATTTCTCTTCTCTATGGCTCTCTTTCTCTCTCTCTTTTTGGATTTTTCTTGCCATTGCTGGATTGGAATTTTGGGTTTTTTTGTTGGGTTTGCTGGGGCTTTTGTTGTTTGGGTTTGTTGAGGTTTTTGTTCAATTTTTTTTTGTTTGGGATTTTGTTGCTGGATGCACAGAATGTTTGGGGTTTTTGTTAATTTTTTTGGGTGATGGATTTGTTGCTAGAACTCTCTATGTGTGTGTGATTTAAACTCATTTACTTTGCTATTAGAACTTTGAGTGTGTTTATGGTGGAGTTTGTTTCTCTTAATTTTAATTTTTTGGGTTTTGTAGCACTTTGATACTGTTTTTTCTATGTATTGGGATCCCATTATGTTTGATGGATCACTGAGAGAATAGGGGCTGAATTATACTATCTTATATATATCTGTATTTGCAGTCAACTTTGAAGTCTATTTTCATTACATATGTAGCTGCATGACATCATTTGATGAACTTGCTCACGTCTGGGTTCACGATGCAAGGAGCTGGTTGCAGAGTCGATGGGTGGTCTGGGTTCATAAGGGTTAGGAAGGGAGGGTTGGGTTCGTGGGCTAGGGAGCTTAGGGCTGGTTCGTGGGTTTAGATTTAGGATTTTGAGATTTTCTGTTTGTTTTCTCTTTGGCCAAAACGTTGCCGTTTAGCATGTGCCAAGTCATCACATCATTTCCATTGCAACTGTGTCGTTTTGAGCTTATTTGGCAAAAACAAAACACGTCAGCAAGATGACTTGGCAGTTAACAACAAAATCTAACCGGGAGTGTGATTTGCTAACGGAACCAAACGTTGGGGTGTAAATCAAAGTTCTGAAACGTTGGGGTGTAAAATCCAATCACCCCCAAACGTTAGGGGTGTACTTTGCAATTTAGCCTAAATATAATGGAGTTTTAGTGGTTCGAAGCAAACTCTTATTCCTGTATGAACGATGGATCTCATTACAAGTTATGAATTTAACTAGTGGACTTACCATTTATGTGAAAGGAGAATGTATCATATCGTTCTATTTTGAGAGTATTGAATAACAATAAGTCTAGAGGCACAATAAAATTATAATAAATTTCACAATTATTTAAGGTGGCAAGTTGTTAATATTAGATAATGAAGTTGTGTAAGTCGTGAATCTATTTATTAGAATCAATAACTTGCTAATTTAGCAAGTGTGAAATTTGTTGTGAAAACAATTTTGTTTGTGATACATCCTCGGATCCCTGTTGGCTTTTTGCCACGTTACCAATCCTATTTGGATGACCAAAAAGAAGGAAGATCAATGCTAGGGTGTTAGTTACAGCTTACAAGAGACCTTTACAACGTTTGAAAAAGATTTTATTTTTGTGTGTTGTAGATGAAAGCTTTAGTTGTGAAAATGTTGTTTGTTGATTTTGGTATTTAGTGCCTAAGTTTTATGTACTATGAGCAATTTCAAATGAGGGGTTGAAGTGATAGCCCGGTGATAATGACTTATTTTATGGTACTTATATCTATAGTTTGAATCTTGCCTCCCATACAATCTAAATAAAAAGAGAAGAAGAATAAGTAACAATGACCAATATTTTTCGTGGTAATTTATACTTTAAAAGTTAATTTGACTTGTTATAATTGGAGTAACAATAGTTTATGTCAACAGATGTGAAGACTTATTGATTTTTTTCCCTTTTTTAATATATATTTATAATTTTTCTATTTATATACCAATCAGTTTTTGTTGTAGGCGGAGATTGAACCTTAGATCTCTTATTCAATCATTAGAAACTTTATTAGTTGAGCTAACTGGAACCCATTTCTATTTATATATTATAACTTACATTATATATTGTTTCTAAAAAAAAAAAAAAACTTACATTATATCGATAATTTTAAGTTTTTTGATATTTTTCTCAATATCTAGATCAATATTTATGGTATTTAAGCCAAGATATCTCTAATGAAATTTTCAAGTATTATTCTAAATTTTTATAATCGATAAAAGCCATGGCTTAGGATTATCCCAGACCCTAAATAAAAGGTTTAGAAGTAACCATAGGACTAGGAAAGATCCTAGTCTACTGTCTTAATTCTAAAATTACAAAAAGACCTATTAAAGATTTAAATCATTCTGACAATGACAAAGTCTTCAAGAATATATATATATATATATATATATATATATATTTTAAGAATCTCCTTTAACTTATTATAGAGTGATTTAGATAATAATCCAATAGTAATTGATAACGCACTTTACCCTATTCTGTTCCTTGATTATTTGAAGTCGGCTTTCCCAGTTTTAGGTGGTGGTGTACCGAGAATCCTAGCCCTAATAGTTTTGACAGTTGTCCTTACTTATATGAATTATAGGGGATTGTCTATTGTGGGATGGCTTGCTGTAATTTTAGGGACTTCCTCACTTCTTCCTTTTGTGGTTATGGGGATTGTAACATATCCGAAGCTAGAGCCTTCCAGATGGTTAGAGGTAAATCTATATGAAGTGGATTGGAATTTGTATTTGCACACTCTATTTTGGAATCTAAATTATTGGGACTCAATAAGCATAGTTATTGGTGAGGTGAACAACCCAAAGAAAACTCTTCTGAAGGCTTTGATTTATACTTTGATATTGGTGGTGCTTGGTTATTTCTTCCCTATTTTGATTGGTACTGGTTCTATTCCAATCAATGATGAGTTATGGACTAAGGGGTATTTCTCTGAAATTGCTAAAATTCTTCGGGGAAATTCATTGAGATGGTGGATCCATGCCGCTTCAGCAATGTCAAGTATGGGCATGTTTCTAGCTTAGATGAGTAGTGACTCTTTCCAGCTTTTGGGTATGGCAGAACGGGGGATGCTGCCTAAGTTCTTTGGTAAGAGGTCTCGCCATGGAACTCCTATGATTGGAATTTTGATTTCAGCTTCTGGTGTGCTATTATTGTCATTGTTTAGCTTCCAAAAGATTGTAGCAGTAGAGAATATCCTATACTGTTTTGGAACAGTTTTAGAGTTCATCTCATTTGTATGGTTAAGAGTCAAACATCCAGTACATCTCAGCCTTACAAGATACCTGTGGGAATAGTTGGAGCCATTCTTATGTGTATTCCTCCTACCATATTGATCTGCGTTGTGTTGGCCTTTTCCACAAGCAAGGTGTTATTTTTAAGTCTTTACACTATCATGGTTGGGCTTGTGATGCAGCCGTGTCTCAAATATATTGAAAAAAAATGGATGGATCAAGTTCTCCATCAATTCTAACCTCCCAGATCTTTCCGAAATTTTCATGCCACAATGATCAAGTTGATAGAGAGATTTAGAATGACTGTTTTGGTTTGGCCATTATTTTCTTTCTTTGGTTAGCATCATAGGTAAGTAATGTTTGTCATCCTGCAATACTGAACTGATATGTTACTATCTATTCTTTAGGTAATGCCAAATTTAGTTAAACATTCTGAATGTGCAGTTAAGTGGGTTTTTACCTTTACTTTTCATGAAAATCTTCCTTTGATTATGTTAAATTTAGTTAAACATTCTGAATGTGCAGTTAAGTGGGTTTTTACCTTTACTTTTCATGAAAATCTTCCTTTGATCACTCAAACCATGAACCAGTCAACTGCTCTTGTTCAGGATATGTATTAGTTTGTAGAATAAATTGTGTTTGCTTGATCGTATTGACCTAATAGGAGCGGTTAGTTGTAACAAGCACCGTCTCTGACAGGGTGCTAGACAGTTCCTATCCACTCTGAGCACCAGATTGCCCACTTTCTCTGATATTCAACATTTGAAACTAACAAGTTAGTGCTTGTTACAGTCAACCGCTCTAGTTAGGTCAGTACTATTAGGCAAACAAAATTTATTCTACAAACTAATACATATCCTGAACAAGAGCAGTTGACTAGTTCATGGTTTGAGTGATCAAAGGAGGACTATATGTCTTCCAGATCTTGCTGAATAAATCTAATATCAAGGACAAGGATGTGCTTGAAAATTTAAAGGTGACAACAATTCATGAACTAGAAAACAAAACACAATCAAAGGAAGATTTTCATGCAAAGTAAAGGTAAAAACCTACTTAACTGCACATTCAGTACTATCAAGCAAACTCAATTTATTCAACAAACTAATACATATCCTGAACAAGAGCAGTTGACTGGTTCATGGTTTGAGTGATCAAAGGAGGACCACATGTCTTCCAAATCTAGCTGAATGAATCTAAAATCAAGGACAATGACGGGCTTGAAAATTTCAAGGTGACAACAATTCATGAACTAGAAAACAAAATATAATCAAAGGAAGATTTTCATGCAAAGTAAAGGTAAAAACCCACTTAATTGCACATTTAGAATGTTTAACTAAATTTGGCATTACCTAAAGAATAGATAGTAACATATCAGTTCAATATTGCAGGATGACAAACATTACTTACCTATGATGCTAACCAAAGAAAGAAAATAATGGCCAAACCAAAACAGTCATTCTAAATCTTTTTATCAACTTGATCATTGTGGCATGAGAATTTCAGAAAGATCTGGGAGATTAGAATTGATGGAGAACTTGATCCATCCCTTTTTCTCAATATATTTGAGACACGGCTACATCACAAGCCCAACCATGATAGTGTAAAGACTTAAAAATAACACCTTGCTTGTGGAAAAGGCCAACACAACGCAGATCAATATGGTAGGAGGAATACACATAAGAATGGCTCCGACTGTTCCCACATGTATCTTGTAAGGCTGAGATGTACTGGGATGTTTGACTCTTAACCGTACAAATGAGATGAGCTCTAAAACTGTTCCAAAACAATATAGGATATTCTCTGCTACTACAATCTCTTGGAAGCTAGACAATGACAATAATAGCACACCAGAAGCTGAAATCAAAATTCCAATCATAGGAGTTCCATGGTGAGACCTCTTACCAAAGAACTCAGGCAGCATCCCCCGTTCTGCCATACTCAAAAGCTGGAAAGAGTCACTGCTCATCTCAGCTAGAAACATGCCCATATTTGACATTGCTGAAGTGGCATGGATCCACCATCTCAATGAATTTCCCTGAAGAATTTTAACAATTTCAGAGAAATACCGCTTAGTCATAACTCATCATTGACTGGAACAGAACCAGTACCAATCAAAATAGGGAAGAAATAACCAAGCACCACCAATATCAAAGTATAAATCAAAGCCTTCGGAAGAGTTTTCTTTGGGTTGTTCACCTCACCAATAACTATGCTTATTGAGTCCCAATAATTTAGATTCCAAAATAGAGTGTGCAAATACAAATTCCAATCCACTTCATGTAGATTTACCTCTAACCATATGGAAGGCTCTAGCTTCGGATATGCGACAATCCCCATAACCACAAAAGGAAGAAGTGAGGAAATCCCTAAAATTACAGCAAGCCATCCCACAATAGACAATCCCCTATAGTTCATATAAGTAAGGACAACTGTCAAAACTATTAGGGCTAGGATTCTTGGTACACCACCACCTAAAACTGGGAAAGCCGACTTCAAATAATCAAGGAACAGAATTGGGTAAAGTGTGTTATTAATAACTCCCCTTAACCATTTCACCCAACCTCGTTGAAACTCCCAATTTAAGATTTTTAATTCTTCCTAAGTCTGGGGCTTGGGAAACTGATTTTAGAAAGTATGAATGGCCATACCACATAACAAATTGGCCTCAACAATAGTAAATACTGAACTATAAATTGTGAACAATGATACTTGAGAAACTATACAACAACTAATGCTGCCCCAGGTGCAGTTTAGCAGCGGCGACTCCAAGATTTTTTTCTAGGGGGGTCAATAATGTAGTAATTTTTGTGTGCTAAAAGTTGTGTAATTTTTTACTAATGAAGAAGAAAAGTGCAGGAAAAACAATTTCATTGCGCGGCTAATGGCAAAGTAAGCCAGAGTTTCTTATTTCTTTAGCTTATTGGAAATAAACATATTCAAATCAATACTTGAAGGACACATTTTCTTTATATCTTAGGATGAGCTGCCTCAAAAAACAACAAGATGGAACAAGTAAGAATATGCTTTCAGACACTGCTTGTACATTCAACAAGCAATGCATTGATTTGGAAGAGTCCGGATGCTGCACCTTCATTTTTCTCCATCTTTATGTTGAAGTCAAGAACTGCTTGAACCATGTAACAGAGTCCTTTGGATATCTCTTGAGCTTGTCTTTATAATCAACAAAATAGAGACCAAATCTTGAAGTATATCCAGCTGCCCACTCCCAGTTATCCATTAAAGACCATGCAAAATACCCTCTCACATTGCAACCATCATACCTGCAAGTATCAACAAAGCAAACCATTATAGATCTTATCAACAATGACTAGTGAATATGTGCCTGCTTGATAGAAGACACTATTACATACTTGATTGCAGCTAGCAAGTTGGTTAGATGGTCATTGTGATATTTGACCCTTTTCTCATCCTTTAGAGCATCTTTAATGGAGATAAGTGAGTTGTTTGGATCATCCATCCCTATACAAACATGATAAACAAGATTTAGATTGAGATTTTAATCATATCTGTAGCACATTGATGCGGATAAATATGTTCAAACTATAGATGTTGATAATTCAATAGCATTTTAGAATAGAGCAATACTAGAAACACAAAAAAGTTCACAAATTTTTTTTTTTCACAACTTACAAAGGCTGCAAGTTGTGATTGGTGTAACATCACTTGCACATGATCTCACCACTAACACAACCTTTTATTGCACACCAATCACAACATGCCATCTTAACTGCTGATAAATTTTTGTTTAACGAGACCCATTGTTTAGGATATCCATTGAAATGTGTTCATTTATGAAATAAATAATAAGTACTTGTATACAAATCAGCAAGGTTAAATGGAATAACTATTGAAAAAATTGAACAGAATCCGAACAATTCTTTTATTTTTAATCCATTATAGAAATAGTGCATTGAGTTATTTGCTTTTGAAAACACAGAATTTGCCTCAAATGCTGTATAAAATGTGACAACTTAGTTTATGGGGTATGAAAACTTCGAGTCTTTTAGAGGATTACCATTTTCAGTTATAATAACCAGAGGGTTCCCATACTTTTGCTTGATGTAGTTCATTAACTTTCTGATCCCTTCAGGTACTATGTACAACCAAATAGAACTTGCCTGCAATTTATTATGGGGTAACAATATAATTCAGGTAGACAAATTATACCATAATCACAATGCTTGCATGACCTACAGAGGCATTATACTTTTCCACTCTCTCACCAAAATCTAGCCAGTCCAAGAAAAAAAAAGGTCAATGTAAGCTAGA
Source organism: Quercus aquifolioides (assembly GCA_019022515.1). Lineage (NCBI taxonomy): Eukaryota > Viridiplantae > Streptophyta > Magnoliopsida > Fagales > Fagaceae > Quercus > Quercus aquifolioides. The sequence continues at coordinate 73,308,230 of CM032330.1, forward strand.
TTGGTGTTGGTTGGCCCTCTATCATGTCATGCCACCTTCTTTCTTAGAATATAGAAAATGTTAAACCTATAATCAATTTTAGTACAAAAAACTTTTAAATTGACTTGACAATAAATGAAATTATTGCCACTTCAACAACAACATAAATAAATTTCATAAGTACTTTTTTGTGATTGGTGACACATCACTACATCAGTTTGTACGATTTAGAATTTAATCATATTTGTAATATCCTTAATATCACTCTTATATATAAACTTATATGTTGCTTTAGATATGCTTACCCTGTCTCCAATAGCTTTCCCATCTTTGAATGCTGAAAACAAAGACAAAAACCAATATGACAAAAGTAGAATACAGAGTGAAAACAAATAGATCATTATCTCTAACTAGGTAAGTTTTCCAAACAATAATACTAAAGTTTATGCAATTTTAGAAAGGAATCACCATTAACTTACGTAGGGTAATTGCACCAGAGTCTGCGATGGAGTCATTAAGTATTTTACCAAGTACATCAATTGAATTCTTTCTTGCATAAAATGTTGTATAGTAATTAATGCCAACAAAATCCAAAGAACCCTTGAGAAGAGCTGCCTCGGATTTAGAAAATTCTGGCAACCGGTTTCCTACCCTACTTCTCATCGAGCTTGGATAATCCCCTAAGATCAAAGGCTCAATAAACCTGCAAATATAATGTAACAATTCCACCAAGTAACAATAAAATTTAAAATCTAGGAAAACCATAAAAGGCTTACAAATTAATGCTACAATTGATTTGATTGAAACTACATCAACATAATAAATAAATTTCTGAATTACTTTTTTTTTATTTTATTAAAACTTGTTTGCAAGATTTATGTAGTATAAATTGTAGTAATAGTACCATCACTCTAAAATACATAAAAAAAAAAAAATTTGCTGGTGATAGCAGAAGCTATTTGTTGGAATAAGTAGTAAACAATCAACGATTATGCCAGTATAATAGTTTTAAAAAAAAAAAACCCTATTTTTCTCTTCCTTAAGCACTCTTTGAACCAAAATGTGTAGCTGAATAAAAGTTAAAAGTTACCAGCCAAGCTGAAAATCTTGGGCTCTTTGAGCAGCTTCAATGTCATCTGTGGAGTTTGTTGCCGGTTCAAACCACATAACATCAAAAGCTATTCCAAGTGATCCACGCTGTTTTTGCTGCACAATGGACAAGGAAGAATCAAGCAGTGTTGTTTATATCTAGTTAATCATGAATGCTGCCAAGCAATGTATAAGTGCATGCACAGACATATACAAGCATGATTACATATGTTAGTGTACACCAAGTACCAATGACTGTTTCATATAATGTTTCATCCTTGTTATGTTGATTTGAAATAGTATCGGTCATCATACCTTGTACTTTTTCCTGTATATATCTGCCACAGTAGCATGAGAAAGGAGAACATTGTGGGCAACAATGTAAGGCTCGGTTGCAGAATTTCCTGCCCTACAAAATACGTGAAGTAAGATAGAGCATCGCCCTGGTGCCTGGAGGCCCACGTCGTACCCTTGGACAGTAAATGTATGAGGCTCATTGAATGTGATCCAGTGCTTCACCCTGTCACCAAATTTCTGAAAGCATGTCTCGGCATACGTTGCAAAGTCCTTTCTGTAACCAACTATGATTAGTTACTTGAACTGCCAGCATATAAACTATTCAAATTTACAACAAAAAAAAAAAAGGAGAGAAAAGTACAAAAGTAGGATCAATTACATGATTTGGGGGTTCAACCATCCCTGGTATTTATCTCCTAGCGCTTGAGGAAGATCCCAATGGTAGAGGGTCACATATGGTTCAATTCCTGCACATGTTGTCTTATATTGCATAAGCATAGCTCCATAGGAATGTATACTGGATATGTGTCTGACATTAACACATTAATTTTAATGCTTTTGATCTTGCATTAAAGTTGCAATCAACAAGTTTATCAAAAAAATAAAAAAGTTGCTATCAACAATCTGATGGTTACAGCCTTCAAATCAGGTTTCAAAATAAGGTCTTCACCCTTAGAAAGAGGGTTTTCGATTTGACTTGATAGTGTAGATCAATGCTATAGATATGTTAGCTTACCTTTGGCTAGTAAAGCATTGATGACGTTGTTATAGTGATCAACTCCTTTCTGGTTGATTTCACCACTTCCATCTGATAGAAAGGAACTCACAATAAGAACTTTCATTTTTAATTATACTCTTAAATGAGGTTGCAGAGAAACTATTGTGAAAAATAAATAAGATCTTGAATAGCTATATTATAAAAAATAAATACAAAGTTCTTTTGAAATTTCTCAACATTGGGTCAAGTTACACAATGCTTTGGAAGTAATAAAATAATCCACATGAGACTAAGCACCTAAGGTTAACTTCTATCTTCTGATATGAGTGCAGGCAGGACATTCTACCATATCAAAGAAGGAAAAAGCATAAAGCAGTTAATTACTTTCATAAAAAATTGTTTAAAGCATGGTGTGATTGAGTGATATATGACACCTGTAGCCTACATTTCATGTAAACTAATTTATTTTTGAACAATCCCCAATCCAAATAGTACTTTTATTTAAGCACTGTAACTGATGATTGAAGGCTTTATTTGCTTGATGAATTAGTTCTAGATGAGCACTGATGCTGATTCCAAAGAAGACTTACTAGGAAAAATCCGAGACCAAGCAATTGAAAACCTATAGGCATCCATTCCCATGTCCTTCATAAGTTGTATATCTTCCTGTTTGCAGAAAACAAAAATTTTAAAAAATGTGTACCTTTTATCAAGAAGAAACAAGTAAAAAATCGTTTCTAAACCGGGTTTGGCTGTGTAACTTAATTCAAAAAAATATGCTTGAAATATGCCTCAGAAGCATTCATATGGCTAATTCAAAAATTAAGCAAGCATGCATACACTTCTTTCAAGTCTTGTTTCTGACCATTTGCACATTCAAGGTTGTCCTAGACTGAGTGAGACATATGATGTGCCAATATATTTGTGTTCAAATCAGAACATTCTTATGGTATAAGCAGAGGATATATATCATCCTAGAAGGCCATAAATCAGTCTTATATCCTCTAGTGGCTAATCCCTCATTGAATGTGCATGACCATGTATGAGCATGATTGGCTATCATGGGATGAATCCTAAAAAACCAGTATTATTTCACCTAGTAAAAGAACCAAAAATGGATCGAGTAGATTTACATTATAACGGTGATAATCATCCACAGCAACGTCGGCGTTACTGAAATCAACTACTTTACCTGTAACAGAATACAAAGGTAAACAATAATCAGAGCCTTGAAAAACTCAATTCTTTCATAGTTGTTAGGTACACAATAGAACTTTATGGACTTTCCTGCTAAATTCTAAATGGTATCTAAAACACAGCCAACCACTCCAATTGGTCATATACTGAATGATGGTTTGATTGCCGAAAGGAAAGCGTAGAAAACTTTTAGACATATTTGAAGTGGGCTAATATGACTTAAGTATCATAATGATTACAAAGTATGAGCCGGCAAATTGCAACAGACAAGAGGCTAAGAAGCATGAACACTTCAAATCCCTTAGCGTGTCCATGTTAGACACGTTAGTGATATTTCTGCATGCATGTCCATGTTATGTTGGGAAAATGAACATAAAATTGTCTCTAAATAAATAAAATATACCGAAAGATATATATTAACTAATTAATTAATTGTCGCATTCCCACCATGTCATGTTCTAATTTTCAAGAATTGCCATGTCCTTGTGTTTTGTGACAGTGTTTGTGTCCATACTACTTTAGGAAACCTACCTAGTCAATTTTGTCTAATGTTTTTGTGATTATAGCAACTGGGGGATGGAGATTCAAACACAAGTTCTACTAGGAGAATTAGATAGTGCTACTAAGCTATAAGAATCTTGGTACTTATGTCTGACTTTTACACTTATGTTTGGTTCAAAGGAAGAGAGGTGGAAGGGAAAGGGAGTGTGGGAAAAGCAGGGGAAAAGAAACTTTTCCCCTGTTTGGATGAGTGGAATTAAAGAGGAGAGAAAGGAAATGGAAGGATTTTGTTTCCCTCCATACCCACTATTAACTTTCCTTCCAAATAGGAAGAAATGGAGAGTGAATGAAATAGAAAGTTTAAATTTTGATTTTTAATTATAAAAGTGAAATCATGAAAGATAGAATTTTTCACTTCTGTTCCATTTCCTCTTCTTCCCCTCTTTTATTTTCTTTTTCCTTTTTCTCTCCTCAATTTTGCCAAACATAGTGTAAAATTTTAGATTTTGAGTGCGACAAAAATTAAATTGAAGAAATAGGTGACGCGTTGAATATGGTAACACACTAACACATAATGGCGGACATGATTAGAGTAATTCATCATAAGACGACAGTCCAAGAGAGATACAATAATATTTTTTTTGTTCATTATTAATATATGCAATAATATTACGGAAAATTCTTAATTTATATTGTACTAAACAAATGTGTACAATATTGTATACATTTATTTAGTGTAAATCTTACATTGCTAATATAATGTAAAATAAGAATTTTCTTAATATTGTTTTTGTTGGGATTATATTTTTCAAATGAAAATTAAGAATTATAATAATGTTATATTATATTTACTTTGTGCCCAAAATATATTTTTTTACCAAAAGTATGGGAAAAAGTATCCCAAACAGTGGGTCCCCTCCCGTCCTCTTTCACGGCTCCTTCATACTGCATAGATCAAACGGCAATTCTTAGTAAACAGCATAAATATGGATTATACGATCACATCATATCACATGCACTTCTTGGTTTTTGGGTTAGCCGAGCAAACCAATGAAGAAAAAGACAATCCAGCAATAATAATGCTATTTTTAATTTAAGCTGAAAGTTCTAACATGACATTAACACTAATGAGAAAAATAAAAAGGGAATCTTATTAATATTCTAAATGCAATAATTTTCATCTTGTTCTCTCTTGACTCGCCAAACAGACGTTGTGCTAGTTTCCACCAAGTCAAATCTACACTGATGAGTGAACTGGCCTCCATAAAATTAATGAGTTTAAAAACACAAAATATTTCACCTTTTTTTCTAATAAGAGGTGATATGTTGTGATTGTTACTAAAGCGATAATAAAAGTTGTGTTAGTGGCTTCGTGTAAAAGTAATATTGTTCCAATTGAAAATTGTCAAGTTAATAATTGTAAATTTTTTTTTCCTCTAGCCTTAAAACATTTACATCAATCTTTACAAAATAGAATAAACCCCACATTTTAACCAACTCCCAAAATCTCTCACACCATTATGGAAAAATACAATTGTGTTATAGTAAATGTGTAAATTTACATAATTACTATAACTTTGCAAATGAATATTTTAATAATTCTTTGTACTTGTTTTGGTTTGATCATGAAAGAGGAAGAAAGAGAAATGATTTGGGATAATAATAAAAAATTGCCTGTCATGCTATGGCATTGGTAGCGTGCCCAAGGGGGCTACCTGGGCTTTGGCTGCTAAGGCCATGGTATGCCCGTGTGCATGCTCCCATGGGTAAGTAGCCAAGGTCAAGCCACGGTGGGCGTGGCCTTGAAAAGGTGGCCCCGAGAAAAGGAAATAGTATTTTAATGAAATGAAATCTAAAATAGATAAATTAATGTTGAGTGTTTTGAAAAGTAAGTATATGTAAAATAAAAGAAAGTAAATTCTTATACTAAAATAGATGAAAATTTTTACACGAACTAATGCGAATACGATAAAAAATAAAAATACAAGATAATCACTTGCCAAATTAGTCATTGTGAAAAACTTTGTGAGTCTAACATTACTAAGGATAAAAAGGAAAGAGGAAGAAAGAGAAATGATTTGGGATAATAATAAAAAATTGCCTGTCATGCTATGGCATTGGTAGCGTGCCCAAGGGGGCTACCTGGGCTTTGGCTGCCAAGGCCATGGTATGCCCGCGTGCATGCTCCCAAGGCCATGGGAGCGTGGCCTTGAAAAGGTGGCCCCGAGAAAAGGAAATAGTATTTAATGAAATGAAATGTAAAATAGATAAACTAATATTGAGTGTTTTGAAAAGTAAGTATATGTAAAATAAAAGAAAGTAAGTTCTTATACTAAAATATATGGAAATTTTTACACGAACTAATGTGAATACGATAAAAAATAAAAATACAAGATAATCACTTGCCAAATTAGTCATTGTGAAAAACTTTGTGAGTCTAACATTACTAAGGATAAAAATGAAAGACAAAAAATAATTAAAAAAGAATTAAATTCAAGTTACACCTGGTGTAACTCTTGTAAAGTTACACATTTTTTAAACCATAAATTTTTTTTTAGAGATAATTACAACATACTGCTAACCCCGCAACTCGAATCCTTTCTCCCCCTAGATCCCCAAACACTTTATGCATGGGGAGGTGCCAATTCTTAATACTAGCATATTAATAATATTCCATTTTTAATCATTTATTGGAGTAGTCTGACGTGATTTTTTGAAACATGTGTCACTCATTTATTGGGTAGAAAATATCAAAACATGATATATTTTCTCCTATTTCAATCTGCAATCTATACTCATCTACTAAAGAGCACCCCAACGTAGCTTAAAACATAGATCTATTTTATCTGAAGCTTTCAAATCTATGTTAAGTGGGTGCTATTGGATTGTTTTTCGTAAAATCATGGTTGAACTCGTGAGTTGTGTCACTATGAGCATAAATAAGGGAGGTAGAGTTCCAAGACATCTGAGATGATAACTCGTGTTACTATGGCACTATCAAAAAAATTGTGGTGAAGCAAATTAGATAGCCATGACAAATTCCTAGCTTAAGAAATTAGTGAGCATAGATTAAAATTAACAAATCACTTGACCCTTGTGCCTTGCTTTAGTAGCAAAAGGGAAGAAATATAAGACATACATCTTAAGTTTCAACTATTCATAAAGCATTCACACCATCAGACTCCCACTCCAACTCCAAACGGACCAAACCCTTTTACACCGTCAAAAAGTAAACTTAATCCACTGAAAATGTTATAAATCGAGTTGTATTTGAGAAACTGAATATAATTTTAGGCATGTGCGTCCATTAATTGAGGAGTTCATGGAGAGAGAGAGAGGTGGGGGTTGAAAGAGTTTAATGACTCTTTGTTTATATTTAGAAAAGAATTATGAGGAACAAATAGATTTTATTGGAATTTCCTCAAGTCATTCGCTCACTCAGTCGCCACATCTAAAGCTTAAAAGTCAAAAAAGTCTATTTTTAGTTATTTCCCTTATATTTTCCAGCCCCCAAAAATAGACACATAATAATTGGTTCCCCTATATTCTCGAATCTTAAGGAGTTTGTCGCCTATCCCCGCTACTTCATAAGCAAAATAAGTTGGAATGACAAATATGCTTTCACAGAGAGACAAAATAATATTAACCCTACAAAAGAATATATATATATATATATATATATATATTTTAAGAAAGAAAAAGAAAAAAGAAGAACAAAGCACTTTTCATCTACCCAGTTCTTTTCAGATACTCATGAAGAAAGAGTGAGATAAGTTAAGAATCAAATATTTTTACTTCAATTTCTGTTTATTAAATTTCACTGTCTTTATCTTTCTTTTCTTATCGTGGTTGAGTGGCTGTAGTGCACTTTCTCATACATGGAAGACAGCTTTAAGAAAACAATAAATCTATTTTCGTTCACAAATATTGGGGTGACTTATCGTGGATTGGTGCACAATAACAGTGTTAGTAACAGGTTTATTATGGAAAATTATTGTTCCAACAACTTTCTAACCTTAATATTTTTTTTTTTTTGAGAAAATCCTAAGGCTAAACTCACACACACATTTACTGGGGAGAGGGGACACGAGTATAATATCACACAACTTACACTTTTCAAAAGCCGGTAACTCTTGAAAGGGGTATGAAGGCTTTATACCCTTTTGTGAACACTCACTTTTTCGATGTGGGAGAACTTACTCCCATGTCTTTTTTTTTGAGAAAATCCTAAGGCTAAACTCACACACACATTTACTGGGGAGAGAGGACACGAGTATAATATCACACAACTTACACCTTTCAAAAGCCGGTAACTCTTGAAAGGGGTATGAAGGCTTCTAACCTTAATAAATTATGAAAATTTTTGGTGTTTCTGTACCTTTTAAGAAATTCACCAAAATATTCATATTCACATGCAAACAGGACACAAAAGAAGTTGTTTTGATGTCCACAAAAGGAAACAAAATTGTGAGAGTTTTGTTTTACTCTTCTCCTAGAGAAAAAGCTTGCATTAGAGGGGCCCGAAAAACATATCACAGACATAACTGATAAAATATCATTGATATCAATAATAAATAAATAGAAGGTCTTGGTTAATGGGGTCATGACCAACCTGGAAAGCAGAAGAGGCAGTCCCAAAAACAAAACCCTTTGGAAAGCTTCCTCTGGTAATATTCTCTGACAAACATATGTGGATTCTACAAACCATCACGAGTGTAACCAAAGCAGTGCCTATTCTTCTCAGCCTCATAGTTTGTTCAATGAATTCTTGTTAGATATGAGAGAGAAAGGAAGATTATTTTCTGTACTGAGGACTAAGACCTGTTTGGATTCACAGAAAGAAAAGAAAGAGAGACAGAGAGATATATGGAAGAAGAAAGAGATGAAAGTATTGCAACTGTATTAAGACTGAGACTTGGTTGGATTGTATTTAAAGGAGATAGATAGAGAGGGATTGGAAGAGACTATAGCAGTGAGAGAAGAGAATGTTTTAGATTATATGGTCATTGAGTAAAAGCTAAAAAAATGATGGTGTTAAGTGGTGCATCATGTGGCTACACAAATGGTGGGGTGGCTTTGGGTTTTTTTAGGTCCTGAGTTCACACGATTTTGCACCATAATCAAGCATCCATGGGATTGCTTTTCGATACCCTTTTGCTTTGCTTTCATCTATGTTCCGAACACTGTTGTCATTGATGCGTTATTAATATTATCATGTTTCTTTTTGTTTTAATGGATCTTATTCATATTGGCCGACCATAATAACCGCAAAGAATTCTCATCATTAAGTTAATTATGGTCCTGTTTCACATTTTTTTTAAGGTACAACTGAATAAATTGACCAAAATAAATCTCATTCAATTCAAATAACGCATAATAAGTCTGATTTTTCATTCCACTCAACAATTTTGGAGTGTGCATTGTATATTCCTCTAATAGTGGCCTTTGTTCACTGTTTACTCCCTGAAACTTTGCATCTAAAGTAAATCCTCAATTAACAATTAATAATTATCTAATACATGGGACATATATTCTCGAGTAATTCTTAGGTACCTCAAAAGCACGGTGAATAATACGTTCTTATCTCACATTTATGATGAGATCCACTCATTAAATTTATGATAGGTCCATCATAAATACGAAAAGAGATAGCATCATTTCACCATACTCCAAAAATACTTAATATTTTCTTATATTCTTCTTCTCATAATCCTTGAGTCTTGCAATCCCATGAATCACATCCCATATAATTAATGAATAATGGGGCTTGTCATTCTGTCAATATCCTCTAACCAAAAAAAGTACTGAGACTGTGTTTGTATAATTGTATTGCGTGCAGCTGGATTCTCTATTTTTTTTATAAATAGTCCATGCATTTCCTTTTCTTTTTAGGTGGGTATAACCAATCTTAGTCACAGTGACTGTGTTTGTATAATTGTATTGCATGCAGCTAGATTCTCTATTTTTATATAAATAGCCCATGCATTTCTTTTTATTTTTAATTAGGTGAGTATAACCAATCTTAGTCACACACTACAGTTTGATTAAGCTCATATATATGTGGCAGATGCGTATGCTTAGAGGTAAAATAGATTATTTCTAGTTTTGGATTTCTTGTAATGATCTACAATTCTAATATACGGAAACAAATGTCATTATTACTTAGATTTGTATAGGAAATGAATGAATTGGGTGAAAATGATACTGGCATATAAGTCATGAATGACGCTTATTCCCTAGCTATCGGTCTAATCTAACCACTTTTAAACCAACATACTCTGCGTGATTTTTTTTGAGAGCTAGGTGTTCAGTTACGAAGCCTTTTTCCTAGATAGCTAGGCGATTGTTTCTATAAAGTGAGCAACCTCATGTGCCTTTTCTTGTGCTTATCCAAGACATAAAAAGACACCGTTGGCAATTCTTTTCTCTTTTCTCTTTTCTCTTTTCTATTTTTGTTTGTACATGTGTGCTTTTGTGAATAAGTTAGAAACGGGTTTCGTCTTGCCGACTGTTTTTTGATGAAATGCTAGTTAGTTCAGTCAACTAATCGGTGGACACTACACCATTCCAATGCTTTGAGGTGTGTGAAAGCATCTCGTGAGATTTGATTTGATGGTCATATTTGATAGGCTACAAATGTGGGGATTCATATGAAAGAACGTTATTGGGTGAGTTTACTTTTATCTATAATAAAAAAATTATACAAATTTTTGTTTTTTTTTTTGGCACAATAGCATAAGTTATTATCAAAATAAAGTTAAACCTACATAGATTCCAACACAATCATTTCAGATTAGGGATACAAAATTTCCCCTATTTGATTGATGACATAATTATTTATTTTTGATTTTTTTGAAAATTTTACAAGTATGGAAGATATAAAAAGAAAACGTAATTTATTGGTGAATTTGTCATAATTCACATCTAATAAAATAATATTGAGTGAAATTCTATAACTATATTTGTAGTCAAACTTTATTCTCGTTAAATTTTCTAAATTCTCTTAATAAGTTTACAAAAAAAAAAAAAAAAAGAGCTTTGTTTTTAGTTATCCCCACATCTAAATTAAATATTACTTTAAATAAAAAAATTTAATCATATATGATTTATTAAATTTGAGAAATAATTAAAGAAATTTATAAGAACAAATAAGTTTTTGTCTCTATCAACTAAAATTTAGATGTATGTTGTATGTTTTATTAAAACACTTATTGTTATTTTATCTAAAATGTATATTGCATGTTTAAAAAAAAAAATACTTATTGTTACTTTATCTAATAAAGTAATTAATAAGAACAAATCAATTGTTGTCTCTATCAACTAAAACTTAGATGTAGCATGTTTTGTTAAAACATTTATTGTTATTTTATGTATAGAAATTGATAAGAACAAAATAAGTTATTGTCTCTATCTAAAAAATTGTTTTTATCCAAAATATTCCTATAATTTGGTGAAACCACTTGACGCAACAACCTTCTAAGCCTTTTTTTTATTTTTTATTTTTTTAATACTAGTATTATTATTGTGCAATGCATGACTTGATGAAGATTCATATATAAACTAATTTTTTTTAAAGTAATTAAAACTAAATTATTAAATAAATAGTAATAATAAATTATAAAATAAGTAAATAATTTTAATAAAAAATTACTTTAAGTTCTAATTTTTTAGAGTTTAGACTTTATACGAAGTGTTTATCTAATTATATATTTTCTTTGTATTTTGTGTTAATTTCTTAATATGAGATGCGATATGAGTTTGATCATTCCTATTTGAGTTATGTTTAATCTATGTCCTAGTCAGCACAAACAATAATAAATAAAATAGTTCCTCAATACCAATTTCTTCCTAATGATAGTCTAATAAAAAATCAGCACACTTAACAAAAACATACACAAAAGAGTTCAAGAATAAATACAATAACCAAAACACTCACAAATTAAATACAATAATCAAAACCCAAAATCAAAACATACACAAAAGAGTTCAGGAATTGAGAATTAAAAAAAAAAAAAAATTTAATGCTTACATATGAGGGCCAAAAACTTAAATGTTATTTAAAATTTTGCCTTTATTTAAATTAAACAGTTGTTAAATGTTATTTCTTAATTTGAGGAAATATATTATAACAAATAAAATAAAATTCATTTACTAATTATTTGTTCTAAAAATATTTATAATAGACTTTTAGTTGGAGTAGAAGTCAAAAGGTTTTTTTTTTTTTTTTTTTTTGAGAAAGAAAACGTGGGTTGTTGTCTGGGATTTAAGTTTAAAAAAATTTTATAATAGATTTTTAGTTTGAATATAATTTAAATTTGTTGAAATTTAAATGTATAAAATTAATTTACTAATTAGTTGTTCTTTAAATATTGATAATATATAAACTTTTAGTTGGAATAGAAGTCAAAACGTGGTTTTTTTTTTTTTTTTTTTTTTTTTGAGAAAGAAAACGTGGTTTGTTGTTTAAATTTTTTTTACAATGGACTTTTAATTTGAATAGAATTTAAATTTGTTGAAATTTAAATGATAAAGTTTTACTTAAATTAAACAATTCTTAAATATTATCCCTTAATTTATGGAAATATATCATAACAAATAATATAAAATTAATTTACTAATTAGTGATGTAGGGGGTGGATTCGAGCACTCTCTAAAGATTGAGAGAGTGGGCCCAAGCCCAACTAACCCTTCAATAAATTTGTAGAGTATGGGCTCAAGAGCTAGGCCTCAGTAAAGAAGGCAACGGCCATGCATGGTTGTACGTGGTTGCTAACAGCTAAAACGTGGGTTTAGACACACAATATGGCTCCTCGGACGTGCCTTATGGAGCCGAAAATTCTTATTATCTCTTTTCAGAAGGGTTACAAGAGTTGAGAGAGGATACTTTGCTACAGTGTTCCTTTTTCTCTGGTTTTTCGTCCCCCCTCTTCACAAGAGGGATCTTTACATTATATACTCCTCCCTCAGTTGATCCTAGCCCTACATTTGTTGATCAATCCGGTTTCTACTTGAGTGCCTGTCCCATCAGCCGCATTCCCATACCTCCAGTGGGTTGCAGCGCTCAAGACGGCACTGTTCAGAGGTCCTGTCCTCATTAATGCGGCCAGAGCGTTAGTTGAGGGCATTTAATGTGGAGGTGACAGTTCGCTTGGGACTTGCTTCTCCACCATGCTTCAATGTCCGGTGATGGGTTCTTGCTATTTGCTCCTTGGATGCTTGGGGAGACTCCCCTTAAAGGTGTGCCGTATGCCCACTTTCTGTCCTCGGACTACCGAGGATGTAACCATCCTCGGCAATGCTCCTTGGGTCCTGGGCTCTAAACTTTGTTCCTCGGACCTCGGATCATGGAGGCGTCCTCGGCATGGGCCTCTGGGCCTGGCTTGGAGTGGGCCGGGGTTGCTGACTTATTCTGGCCCCACAATAGCCCCTCAAAATCATGCTGTCCGCATCCTCGGGCGGAAGGAGGATTTTGATATCCTCGGGCCTGCTTCGCGTCTAATCAAGTCTTATCCCGCGTCAGCGTTGGCGCCTTTTCAACTGCCCAAGGTGCGTTACTGGCGCTTCGATGTGCGTAACGTGTCTTGCATTAAATTCGGGCGGCTTTATGCTCCCCACGTTCAACGGGCAGATGACAATCTAACGGTGGAGATGCGTCTGGCACTTATGGGCGGGAAAACTTGCGCAGCTCCTCTTTCTAGGGTATAAGTACCCATTAGAGCCATTTCTTCACTCTTCATTTGCAATCGAGAGCTCCTGCGCCTCTATTCTGAGTCCAGCCAAACTTCCACCTCCATCTCCAGCACAAAAAGCCAGTCCGAGGAGCTCCTCCTCATTTCTGTAAGTCTTTCTGTCTCTCTCTGAGCTTTCTCCCTCTCTACTCGTCCTTCTCTTTCATTCGTTCATCTTTTAGTTCCCGTAGGCGTCATCTAGGATGGGTAGACTTAAGAAGTTTGTTGGCACTGAGGAGGCGATGGAGAAATTCATCGCCGATTACAAGATACCGGCCAACGTGGGCTTAAGGTATTGTGAGGAGGGGGAGTGGTACCTCACGAAGCGAGAGGGCGAAGTGGTGATTCCTGTCATCGCTTTCCTTGAAGGGGGGATGAGGATCCCCATGGGGCCAGTGATGAGGGGTTACCTCACCTATTTCCGGTTGACCCCCACCCAGTGCGCCTCCAACATGTTCAGGATTTTGGGCAGTGTGGATGCCCTTAACGAAAAGATGGGTCTGAGGCTGACCTATCACGATGTCAACTACTGCTACAATCTTCAACATTTGAAGAACAAGTCCTATTACATGAGGACGAGGGACGACAGGGTCCGGCTTATCCAGTGCCTCCCTGAGTCCAACAAGGGGATGAATGAGGATTTCCTCATCGTGTCCGGAGCGTGGCACGATGGCCTTCACTGTCCGACGAAGGAGGGAGAACCAGGTGGGGCAATGGGAATAAAAGGGGATTTATAGATTCTAGCTTCTTTCTCTGTGTTATTTCTTCTTGTATTGTTTGACTTCTAACCACGGACGTGTAATTTCTTTGCAGATCCGCACTCCTATGCGCGCCATTTCAACTTGATCAATAGGGAGGACTTGCAGAAGGTGCTCAGGTCGGCGGACTTCGAGGACGAAGAAGACCACCAAGTCAGAGCTGCGCACAAGATTCTGGGGTACACTCCGCTCCAGAAGTCATTTGCGGCCCCGAAGTACGTGATCAGAGCAAACGTTCCTCGGCTGCAGAAAATAGCAGTGACCGAGGACGGGTTTGAGTTTCCTGAGGACACCTCCACTTCAGAAGGCGTCACAGTAGCAGTCCCCTCGTCTTCCCATTCATTCCCAGAGGCCGCGGAAGAGAACTTAGAGAGGGAAGGGGAACCTGTAGATTTTGATACTGCCGAGGAGGATTTCGGCGTTTTTGAGCAACTCCATCAGTCCGAGGACCCATCTGGAGACTTGGGTGATCCTCGTCTAACCGAGGCAGACCTCTTCGCGGCACAGACGTCTTCCCGGCGCAAGATGGGCTACAAGAAGAAGTACCAGCCAAGCCTGTCCGAACTACTAGAAGGGCAGCCGGGGAAGTCCAAGCCGAAGCTTCCTCCCCCATCTCCAAAGAATCGTCTTGTTCAGACCAGGTCGGCTTCAATACAGTCCAAGCTTCCTCCTCCTCCGCCTCAGGCGAGCCCGTCGTCCAGGCACGAGCCTGCTGACCCAAAGTAGAAGAAGGACAAGGATAAGAGGACCCTTGAGGACAAATCTGGGCCCACGCGGGAGGGCGAGGGCAATCAGCGGCCATCGAAGCAATTGAGGATAGGCCCCTCAACGCAGGATAAACAGGTCGCTCCCCCGCCCGAGGTCCAGGCCTGGCTCCCCGCCCCAATGCTCCGCGGGGCTCCCTTGAGGGATGACTCCTCCCTCAGGGACTTTAAAGATGGCGAAGGCGCGTACGTGGCCGACGCTGTGGAGAGATGCCTGCTCCTGCCTGCGGACATGGCGGAGCTAGGAACCATGAGGAGTAGGGATGTCTTCCTCTGCCTCAAGCGGTACTTGGGGATGGTAAGACCTTAATACTTGTGCTTTTTCTTGCCTTTTTCTTGCTTTCATTTCTTTTTGAGCTCGGCTAATTGCAACTTGTCTGTTTCGTTGGGCAGGCTGTACAGGCCACCTTCAGGCTGGAAGAGGCGGCCAATGAGCATGGGAAGGCCATGGATTTGGAGCGCGATAGGCGCTTGGTGGCTACCAGGACCCTCAAGAAGTCGGAGGAGGACCTTGCCAAGGCTAAGGAGGCGCTGAAGGCAATGACCCAGGCTAAGGAAAGCGCAACATCAGGCCTTGAGGGTGCCCAAAGGCAGGCCGAGACTCAGACAAAGCGTCTGGGTGAGGCAGAGAAGCAGTTGAAGCTCGCCGAGGATCAGATAGCTGGCCTGGCGAAGAAAGTGGCAGATGCCGAGGAGGCCAAGAGGGTGGCTGAATGGGCCAAAGGGGAGGCTGAGAGGGCCAAGCTTGAGGCCGAGCATGGCAGGGAGGAAGCCTGGGCCACTAAGCAGGAGGCTGAGGAGGCAGCCTTTACTGCCGGGGCAGCTGAGACAGCAGCTGCCTACAAATCCCAAGTCCCTGGGCTATGTAGGCGCTACTGCTCCGAAACTTGGAGCGAAGCCCTCAGGCAGGCTGGAGTGGAGGCTTCTTCTGACTTGTGGAAGGAGGAGAACGTGTACTACCCTCCTTTCATCCGCGAGACCGCCCACGATGGCTCTGAAGCCGAGGAGGCTGCTGTGGAAACTGCTGCTACTCCGGGCGAAGAGGCCTCGGATGCTGGGGTTGCTGATGAGCCAATCCAAGGGAGCAACCCTCCCGTGGTGGTTGTGTTAAGTGATGGCTCCAACGAGGACGCGCCTCAGCAGGTTGTAGAGCCTTCCCCCGCCGCCCAGGTCTCTTCTGCCGAGGGGGCGGCTATTCCTGCTGTGCCTCTGCAGGCCATTCCCATTAGTCAGGGCTCAGGGGACCCTGAGGCAGCTACGGGCCAGCCACCCACTGAAGCAGCCAACTAGGCCCCATGGCCCTTCTGCCTGCTGCACTTCATTTCTGCATCCCTTTCCCCTTTTTTTTTTTTTTGCTTCATTTGTAATGCGACTTCTTGGGTGCAATTCCCTTGTGTTTAATGAAATGAAGACTTTATTTCCTTTTCTGTTTGTTGTGGCTATTTCCTTACTTGCACGCTATTCATTTTTCGTATAACTTTGACTTCAATTGTACCTCGACCAATCGCGGCATTTGGTAGTTACAACGTAAGGTGGAATTTTGAAGTAGACACTTAGGATCTTTTTAAAGTGGTTAGTTTCTCCTTAGGCGTAGGTCCGAGGACCCAGCAGTCCTATGTTTCTGTCTAACACTACGGTTTCTTTAAGTGGTTAGTTTCCCCATAGGACTGAGTCCGAGGACTATGCAGTTCCCTGGTTCTGTCTAACTCTTAAGCTTTCTGAAGCAGTTAGTTTCCCCATAGGACTGGGTTCGTGGACCATGCAGTTCCTTGGTTCTGTCTAAAGCTTAGCATTCTTAAGTAGCTAGTTTCCCCGGGGGACTGAGTCCGAGGACCATGCAGTTCCGTGGTTCTGTCTAACACTTGGGTTTCTTAAAGTGATTAGTTTCCCCATGGGAATGAGTCCGAGGACCATGCAGTTCCCTGGTTCTGTCTAACACTTGGGTTTCTTAAAGTATTTAGGACGCGAGGCAAATAACTAAGATATGCTAACAATATGAATCAAAGTGACTTCTTTATTAATAGTAGTACCTTTTCAGGTTGTTTACATTCCATGGACGAGGTACAGGTCTGTCATCTAAATCTTCTAAATAGTACGCTCCTATCCCTGCCACCGAGGTGATTCGATAGGGGCCCTCCCAGTTAGGTCCGAGCTTTCCCCAGGAAGGGTTCTTGGCAGTTCCTACAACTTTTCTCAGCACCAAGTCTCCCGGTGCTAGTGGTCTGAGCTTTACGTTGGAGTCATATCCCTGCTTGAGCTTTTGTTGGTAGTAGGCCAGCCGGATCATTGCTTGCTCTCTTCGTTCGTCTACCGTGTCCAGGCTCCGCCCCAGCAGCTCATCATTGCTGCCTGGGGTGAAGGAGCTCGTCCTTAGTGTCGGGAAATTAGTTTCCAGGGGGATCACTGCCTCCGCACCATAGGTCATGGCAAAGGGTGTTTCCCCTGTTGAGCGCCGGGGCGTAGTCCGGTATGTCCAGAGGACATGGGGCAGCTTTTCTGCCCATCTCCCTTTGGCGTCATCCAATCTCTTCTTAAGCCCGTTGACAATGACCTTGTTGACTGCCTCGGCCTGCCCATTCCCCTGGGGGTAGGCTGGCGTTGAGTACCTGTTTGTGATCCCAAGTTCGCAACAGTACTCCCTGAAGGCTTTGCTATCGAACTGGAGTCCGTTATCCGAGATGAGGGTATGAGGGACCCCGAACCGCGTAATTATGTTCCTCCAAAGGAATTTCTTCACGTCTACATCTCTGATGTTGGCTAGTGGTTCGGCCTCGACCCACTTGGTGAAGTAGTCCGTGGCCACCAACAGATACTTCTTGTTCCCTGGTGCCTTGGGGAAGGGTCCCACGATGTCCAAGCCCCATTGGGCGAACGGCCATGGACTGGATAGCGGGTTGAGGACCCCTCCTGGCTGATGGATGTTGGGGGCGAACCTTTGGCATTGGTCGCACTTCTTGACATACTCCTGGGCCTCTTGCTGCATTCCCGGGCACCAATATCCTTGAGTGATGGCTCGGTGAGCCAGGGATCTCCCCCCCGTGTGGCTCCCACATATTCCCTCGTGCAGCTCTTCGAGCAGTAATTCCGCCGCTCCGGGGTGGACACACAGTAGGTATGGTCCAGAGTAGGAGCGCTTATATAGCTTGTTATCCTCGGACAACCAGAACCGAGGGGCCTTCCTTCTAACCTTCTCGGCTTCTGACTTATCCTCGGGCAGGATATCTTCTTTCAGGAATCTCACTATGGGGTCCATCCAGCTGGAACCCACCACAATCTGGTGGACGGGGATTCCTTCCCTTGGCACTTCGCTTGCCCTCCCCAGATGTTCCACGAGTATTATCCGAGGCAGATCCCCTGCCGAGGAGGTTGCGAGCGTGGCCAATGAGTCGGCGTGGCTGTTCCCGCTCCTGGGGATATGAGACAGGCTGTAAAGGCTAAACCCCAACCGCAAGCGCCTGACTTGGTCCAGGTATTCCTGCATTCTTGAATCCCTGGCCTCCATCTCCCCATTTACCTGGCCTACCACCAACCTCGAGTCCGAGAACATCTCTATCGACTTTCCTCCCATCCTTTGTACCATGATCATCCCCTGTAGTAATGCCTCATACTCGGCCTCGTTGTTCGTGGCCGCGAATCCGAGCCTTAGGGATTTCTCAATGACATGATCTTCAGGGGATACTAGGACCAGCCCCACTCCGGACCCCCGTTGGTTTGCCGCGCCATCCACATACACTTTCCAACATGGTGCCTCTGGGATGGAGATTGCCCCAACTGATTTCTCTTCACGGCCCTTATCCTCGGCCGTCACTTCTACGTTCGGTTCGGCGAACTCGGCCGTCAAATCTGCCAGGACCTGGCCCTTTATGGAGGTCCGGGGCATGTACTTGACGTCAAAAGCCCCTAGAATTGTGTTCCATTTCGCGATTCTGCCTGTGTAATCGGCGGCCCGGAGTACAGACTTCAAAGGCAATTGGGTTAGGACAACCACGGTGTGAGCCTGGAAGTAATGGGGGAGCTTTCTCGTGGCGTGGACTACAGCCAGGATGGCCTTCTCTAAGGGTAGGTATCTCACCTCCGCTTCGTGCAGTGACTTGCTGACGTAGTAAACTGGCCTTTGAACGCCATTATCTTCCCGTATCAGTACTAGGCTCACCGCATGGGGCGCCACAGCAAGGTACGCGTATAGGACCTCGTCGACCTCAGGATGGGACATGATAGGCGGTCGGGAGAGGTAATCCTTGAGTTGCTGGAAAGCTTTGACACAATCCTCAGACCACTCGAACCCTTTCCACTTATTGATCAGGAGATAAAAGGGTCTACACCTGTCAGCCGACCTGGAAATGAACCGGTTCAGCGCCGCGATCATCCCAGTAAGCTTTTGGATCTCTTTGGGATTCTGCGGAGGCTTCATATTGTGAATGGCCTTGATCTGGTCAGGGTTGACCTCGATCCCACGGTGGGTGATCATATACCCCAGAAACTTGCCAGAGCTTACGCCAAATGAGCATTTCGAGGCATTAAGGCGGAGCTTGTGCTCTCTCAGGACGCCAAATGTGCGGCCGAGGTCTTCCAAGTGCTCGGACACCAACTTGCTTTTCACCACCATATCGTCAACGTAGACTTCGACGCTCTTGCCCAACATTGGCTCGAACATTCTCGTCATCATCCTCTGGTAGGTGGATCCGGCATTTTTCAGGCCAAACGGCATGACCTTGTAGTGGTAGTTCCCAATGGGTGTCACAAATGCCGTCTTCTCTCGGTCCTCCAAGGCTAGGGGAATTTGATGATAACCCTGAAAAGCATCCAAGAAGCTCATCCGAGGATGGCCTGCAGTCGCGTCTACTAGCTGGTCTATTCGTGGCATCGGGAAGGGGTCTTTTGGGCATGCTTTGTTCAGGTCTGTGAAGTCTACACAGACCCTCCACTTCCCACTTTTCTTCTTGACCACCACAGTGTTGGCCAACCATGTGGGGTAGAAGATCTCCTTGATAGCCCCCGCGTGCTTAAGCTTATCGACCTCTTCCCTGATCGCGTCAGCGTGCTCTTTCGATGGGCGCCGAGGTGGCTGCTGCTTGGGGATCGCCAATGGGTTGACGTTGAGGTGGTGACAGATGAAGGATGGGTCAATCCCAGGGGCGTCGCAGGGGTCCCATGCGAACACGTCAAGGTTCCTCTTGAGGAATTCAATTAACTCCTCCTTCTCCCGTGGAGGCAGCTGGATCCCGACCTGGAAAAACTTCTCCGGATCATCGCCAATTATCACCTTCTCCAGGTTTTTGCATTTAGCATCCTCGGCAGGTGCACCTGGAGGTGCCACCTGGGTCTTTGATTGCTATGAATTTTCCTCGGATGGGGCCGAGGACTGTGCATCGATCCGACGGGATATGGCAGCCACTGTGCAATGCCTAGCCGTGGATTGGCAACCTCGGATCTCCAGAACCTGGTCCCCTGATGGGAACTTCACCTTCTGGTGCAAGGTGGAGGCCACGCCATCCAGGGCGTGTAGCCAGGGCCTCCCTACGATGGCTGTGTAGGGAGAGTATGTGTCCACCACTATGAAGTTCGCCTCCACCACCACTGGGCCTGTCTGTACGGGCAGTCTGATCATGCCCTTTGGGATGACGAGCTTCCCATCGAAGCTCATTAGGGGGGAGCTATAAGGTGTGAGGTCTTCCTGCTTTAGCCCCAGCCCCTTGTAGAGGTCTGGACACATGACCTCGGCTGCGCTGCCGCCGTCCACCATCACCCTCTTCACATCGTAGCCCCCTATTCTGAGGGTGACGATCAGGGCGTCCTCGTGTGGTTGGATGGTCCCAATCTTGTCCTCCTCCGAGAAACTCAGGGCTGGGGGAGGATTCCTCCTGGACCTCTTTGGCCACGTCTGGGGGTCCTCGGCGGGCAGTTGGGATACAGACAACACTCGTAGAGGGGGCGTGCCCGTCCTTCCTGGCGCGGCCAGGATTATATTGATCGTCCCGGTGGGTTGCCCCATGGCGGCGTCCCTCCGAGGCTCATGGTAAGTCCGGTTTTGCTGGCCGCTGGAATGGTGGAAGAGGTGCTTCAGCCTCCCCTCCTGGACTAGCTGGTCCAGGTGGTTCCAAAGATCACTGCAGTCCTCCGTAGTGTGTCCATGATCCTGGTGGTACTGGCAGTAGCGACTCTGATTGCGCCTTCCAGGTTCCCCAGCCATCTTGTTCGGCCACCTGAAGTACGGTTCGTCCTTTATCTTCTCCAGCACCCTGTGCACGGGTTCTCGGAACACAGCGCCTACCGTCTGTGCATGGGTCGCTCCAGAATGCCCACCGAAATCCCTCATCGGACGGGCATTGTCATAACGGTCCGACCTGAAATCCCTTCTCTCCTGGGGGATAGCCTTCTCTTTGCCTTTGCCTTGCAGCATGTCTTCCTCCACCCGCTTGTACTTGTCGATCCGGTCCATCAGCTGCCGCACGCTGGTGGCCGGCTTACCGGCTAGGGATTCCCTCAGGCCGTGCCCCCTAGGTAATCCATTCTGGAACGTGTTGATGGCAACAGCATCGTACTTGCCGTCCAGCTCGTTGTAGATCTCCCAATACTTGTCCGAGTAAGCCTTGAGGGTCTCCCCGTCACGCATGGACAGGGACAGCAACGCACTCATGGGCCGAGGAGGCCTGCTGTTCGTGACAAAGCGGGAGCCGAAAGCCTGGGTTAGCTGCCTGTACGAGTCTATGGAATTCGTTCTTAGACCGTTGAACCACCTCATTGCCACCGGTCCCAGGCTGGATGGGAAGACTTTGCACATCAGCGCCTCGTTCTTGGAGTGGACAGCCATCCTTTGGTTGAACTGGCTCACGTGCTCCACAGGGTCCGTCTTGCCGTTGTAGGCAATGAAAGTCGGCTGCTGGAACCGCCGAGGAAGCTCCGCGTCCTCTATACGACGCGTGAAGGGTGACTTGGAGAGCCGGTCCAGCGCCCTGCTCATGGCGTCGCCTCCCAAGTCCCTCGGGGTCGGGTTGGCACGCCTACGCCTCTGGTAGCGCTCCTCCTCGTGGGAGAAAGTCTCGCTGGGGGGCGTTCTTGACCTTTGCCGGTATTCATCATCGCTTTCGTCGTCGGAGGGCGGGTCAGGGCTAGGTTCAGACCGTCTTCGTTGCGCACGGCGCAGCTTCCTCTTTAGATCGTCTATCTCACGTTGCATGGCCACCTTATCGTCCCTTCTCCGGGAAGCGTGGCTGTGGGCCTCTTGTGAACGCGTGGCCTGGCCGTCGTCGCGCTTCTGGGGAATGTGCCCGTCCGCTCGACTCTCGCTCGCCGTTGAAGTATGCACGCTTCCTTCTCGAAACCTCCTGTTGTCGTTCTGACCGCCCCCAGGGTCGCCATACTTGCCCTGATGCCGTGACTTCGCCGGTTCAGGTCGATTGGGAGTTCCTTGGTGAGGGCCTGATCCTACCATGTTCGACTGTTGTCCTTACCAACGCACAAGCTCTTCCCACAGACGGCGCCAATTGTAGGGGGTGGATTCGAGCGCTCTCTGAGGATTGAGAGAGTGGGCCCAAGCCCAACTAACCCTTCAATAAATTTGTAGAGTATGGGCTCAAGAGCTAGGCCTCAGTAAAGAAGGCAACGGCCATGCATGGTTGTACGTGGTTGCTAACAGCTAAGACGTGGGTTTGAACACACAATGGGGCTCCTCGGACGTGCCTTATGGAGCTGGGAATTCTTATTATCTCTTTTCAGAAGGGTTACAAGAGTTGAGAGAGAATACTTTGCTACAGTATTCCTTTTTCTCTGGTTTTTCGTCCGTCCCCTTCACAAGAGGGATCTTTACATTATATACTCCTCCCTCAGTTGATCCTAGCCCTACATTTGTTGATCAATCCGGTTTCTACTTGAGTGCCTGTCCCATCAGCCGCATTCCCATACCTCCAGTGGGTTGCAGCGCTCAAGACGGCACTGTTCAGAGGTCCTGTCCTCATTAATGCGGCCAGAGCGTTAGTTGAGGGCATTTAATGTGGAGGTGACAGTTCGCTTGGGACTTGCTTCTCCACCATGCTTCAATGTCCGGTGATGGGTTCTTGCTATTTGCTCCTTGGATGCTTGGGGAGACTCCCCTTAAAGGTGTGCCGTATGCCCACTTTCTGTCCTCGGACTACCGAGGATGTAACCATCCTCGGCAATGCTCCTTGGGTCCTGGGCTCTAAACTTTGTTCCTCGGACCTCGGATCATGGAGGCGTCCTCGGCATGGGCCTCTGGGCCTGGCTTGGAGTGGGCCGGGGTTGCTGACTTATTCTGGCCCCACAAGTGAAAGTTGCCATTCAACATAACCACGGCTTCTAAGCCAAATTTTTATTATATGGTATACTAGTCAATAACCCGTGCGATGCACGGAAAAACTATTGACTTTGAAAAAAAAATCCAACAATCAGTAAATAGACATTTTGCTAGATAGTTTTTTTTTTTTTTTTAAATGAAGAAATATTTAACTTCTATACTTTTCCATAGTTTAGAAGTGCTATCTAACATTGAACGTTATTGAGTTGCAAGAGCATAGTTACCGAAACCTACAAAGTAATTTACAATTCTTAAATTAATAAAACAAAACTCCCAAAAGTTATACACACACACACAACTAATATAAACTGCAAATATATAAACAAACACCATGATATGAGGAAGCCACGCCAAGTTTCAAATTTGAGTAGCAATATGATTTCCTCATAGTAATAACAATATAGCCAATTCAAAATATAGAACAATATCAAAATTATAATACCTAATTCCATTATCTTTTATGTTGAATCTAAACAAATAATTAATTGAAATTAATCCAAACAAATAATTCATCAACCAAAAATCATAACTTTTAATAGGAAAACAAAAAATCACATCAACCTAAATAAAAAGCATTTAAGGTGAAGAATTAAGATCAAACTTCAAAATTTATAGAATTCTCAAATTCTACTTCAAAACCAAACCAAATTCAACAAATTTATATATAACATACCAAATAAAAATTTATCGTTCTCTAGGTTGGAAGACATAGGTTGCAGCTTTGATTTTTCTCCAAAAAATAAAGATGTTTTATCTGCCATGTACAATAAAAAAAATAATTACTAGAAATTTCAACCCAAAAACCAAACCTACGAAAACAATGTCAATATAAATATGGAGGTTATCCCAAATACTCAAAAGAAAATCAATTCTAAGCATAACAAAAGAATAAGATAGAAAGAAAATCTTAGATATAAACAAATATCGACATATGTTGAATTGAAATTTTATTAATAATAACAGTATAAAAAAATTCAACATAAAATTCATTAATCAAAGAAGAAAGTTGAATTAGATTGCTTGCATATATTTTTTTTACGTTAGTCTCTGTTTTTTGCTTTGGTTATATATATATATATATCAACGTTTGAGTTTGCGTTTGAGTTTAAGTTAGATTTATTAGAGAGATAGAGTTTTACTCCTTATTAAGTTTGGATTAAACAAAAATAATTTTGTTTAAAAAAATGATAATGATGAATTTGAGTTTAAGTTGGACTTGTTAGAGAGATGGAGTTTCACTCATTGTTAAATTTGGACTAAACAAAAATAATTTTATTTAAATAAAATGATAATTTTATTTAAATATTGTGCTGACGTAAAAAATTGTAGGAACTTCAAAGATTTGGTTATATATATGTGTGTGTATATAATCAAGTTTAAAATGAGATTACATAACAAATTAGTTTCGTTTGATGTTACTTAATTAAGGAAATATTTTCGTTTGAGGCTACTTCAAGAAATTGTTTGTGAAAATCAAATAAATAGCAAAAAAGGCCTTATGCCCCGTCCCATTCCCACCCCAATTTTTAGATGAAAGAACAAAAATGAGCTTACTCCTGTACTTGTCTGGAGTGTAAAGAAAATATAAAGAACAAAAAATGAGAAAGTTAAACAAATTACCAAGAATAAAGCAAAGAGAAATTGAGAAAGTAAAGCAAGGAAGAAACAAAGCTTTTAAAGAAGTGCCAATTCCAAACCTTAAAGAACGGACGCAATGCTGATTGGATTTTATTTAAATGTTAATGATAATGATGAGTTTGAGTTTAAGTTGGACTTGTTAGAAAAATAGAGTTTCACTCCTTATTAAATTTGGACTAAACGAAAATAATTTTAAATATTATGCTGACATGAAAAATTGTGAGAGTTTCAAAGGTTTTGGTTATATATATATATATAAACCTAACACCTTAGTATTGCATGTGATAATGATATTTTTGGTGCTATAAATAGTTTTCAGTTTTATTTTCTATATCCTAATATCGCTATTATAGTTGCTATTTATAACATATCACTAATAGGATTATGGTCCAATCTAAAATTGATTGGAGTCAATTTCGTGTTAAAGGCCATTTTTGTTTTGACCAAGGGATGCACAATGATTTATAGATTGTTAGATATAAATTTTTTTAATAGTAATTGGGGGCTCATGAGCCTATATAGTTACAACTGTCTTATATATGTTTATCTTTGAAGGGGCCAAACTTTTGGGATCCATGGTCCCTGGTTTTCATGTGTTTCCGCGGATTTGAAACAATATCATGAAGAGAGAGGAGGAAGGGGGTTATCACATGATTCAAATCTGTTTGTATTTTGCCTTTAGGTCAACCTTCTTGCAATGCATTAAGAAATTATTAGAACAAATCTCTAGATTACAATTACAGTTCATTTTACTATTAACAATTACAATTAAAGTTTGCCACAATAAACCTGTTTCTATTTTATATTGTTTATAATCCTTATAGATTTAGGACTGTAGTCTTACTCCATAATGTAGAATTTGAAAATTGAAACAAACAATACCACGGAGAGAGAGAGAGAGAGAGAGGTGTCAACATATTTATCTGTATTTTTCCGGGTCAACCATTCTTGTCAGACATTATTATTATTATGCATTATTAAGATATTATTAGAGCAGATCTCTAGATTAAGATTGCATTTAATGTTTACCATAGTAAATATATCTCTATTATATACTTAGGCCTTTAGTCTTACCCTAGAATGGAAAGATAATTATATGTTGACCACGCCCAAAAATATACTACTTAGTGCCCGTTTGGATTGGGTTGAAACAGCTTAAACGCGCGTTTGCGTTTCAGTTTTTTTTTTTTTTTTTTCACGCGTTACAGGCCAATTTTTTTTACTGTTCATTCACTGTTGCGGCTACTGTTCATTCACAGTAGCCGCAATATTTGACTTTTCCCGTGAACAGTGTACGGTTTGCACTGTTTATGGACTCACAAATTTCACTTTTCAGCAACTTTTTCATTAAAAATGGGTTCCACGGTACTATTTACACATTTAAAAATTATTTGCTACAGTGTTTTTCAGTTTTCAGCTGTATCCAAACGGACCCTTAGTACAAGTCTTCATAACGAGTTTGATTAAAAAAAAAAAAGTCTTCATAATGAGTATAACATATTTACAAACACAAGATCCGGTTTTGAGGCTGTTCTCGACAATTGAAAAGGGTCGGTGCACTTTTTAATCTCCAACTCGCGAGAGATGTTTATCTATTCCTCCTTTTTCTTTTTTCTTTTTTAAAATTGTTTATCCATTCCTAATTACCAAAATAAATATATACTTTTTTTTCTTTTTTGGAAACAAGGGTATCAAGGACTCAAGACTCGAGAGATTTTTGAACGCCTGTTTTATACAATTACTAGCATTACTCCCGTGCGTTGCACGATTTTGGTAATAAACTTTTAGAATTATTTTATTGAAAAATAATAAAATAATAATCACTTGAGTCTAAAATGTGTTATGCACTTGAAGAGTATAGATTGCATGGTATTTTGTTTTTCAAACATTTAAAGAGTTACATTTTGATACACTAATGACCTCTTTTATCTAAATGGGATTTCCTTAAAAATGAGTGGAGAGTCATGAAAATTCAATATTAAAGGAGTCTTAAGGGATAAAAAGGATATAGACAATTGTTAGAAAAAATTATTAGCTCAAGCAAATAGTTGCACGATCATATTAAGATGTGAATTCTTTTTCATGATGTAGATTTAATATTACTTGCTAATAGCAGCCTTGTGAAAGAATATGTTGTTGATATTTATAACATGCTATGTTAAAAAAAAATATTTTCATGAATACTATTCAAATGTGCTGTGGGTGATAAATATAGGTATGGATATTGATATTTGTAAAACCAAAATAAAAATTAATTACAATGAAATTTAATATAATAAAAAAAGTTACATGCTCATTGTAGGGATAAGGGGCCCAAGAATATATGTTGGGTCTTGGGCCTTGTTCAAGGACACTTTGTGGTCTGAGGATAGATAAACAATAATGAAGATGTAAGACTTTGGACACCATGAGCAAGCTACGAATGAGAAGGCTGGGGAAGGTAAGCCGAGGAGGAGTATCTCCTCGGCTAAACGAAGTAGAGGTCAGAAAGTGTGTTCTGTCATCCAGGGTGACATTTCAGGAAATTCTATTGATAAAGATATGCGTTATGAACGTACAGGACAAATGGGAGCTGGGAAATATCTAAGGGAAAGCTGCTACCATCGCATTGAATGCTCTGCAGCTAACTCTCTGGCCGCATTAATGAGGAAGTGATACATGAACAGTAGTTTTCAGCCTTACAGCTACTCCCCAAAGACTTCAGGAAGATGCTGATGTGACATGGATCAACACCAACAATCTAGTCTATATGCGGAGGGCAGAGATGAAAGGAAAAAGATAGTATAAAATAGAAGGAAGGCCCTGAGAGAGGGGGATCAGAGAATTGAAAGAGAAATACTGTAACAACAAGAACTGTACTTGTAATCAACTTCAATTATATACTAGAACTGATCTCCTCGGACTGTGCCGAGGACGATTTTCTTAGATAAAACCATTTTATTTTTACTTTATTGTCATTTGGATCCACTATAATCGTTACCCAACTCATTAGAGCCTAGTTTTCCAACCCACTCTCTACAAATTCATTGTATTGGGCTCTTTGGGCCTAAATCCTTTTAACTTTTGGGCTTAGGACTCAAATTGCATCGTTACAATTGGCGCCGTCTGTGGGGAATTCTGGTGCGGTAGTGAGTTTAATGTTCAATTATGGTAGGTTCAGATACGAATTGGGAGGAATCTATAGGTTCCCAACGTCAAGATCATTTTGTTAATCTTGAATGGAGAAGGGATCGAGAGGTTAGTGTGCATACTACCGATACTAGCAAGAGCCAATCTCGAAGCAGGAGCCACCTTTCTCATGAAAAGAATACCAAGGCCATGCTAGAGATTGATCGTTTGAAAAGGAAGTTGCGCCACGAACGACAAAGGCGAACTCCCTCCAACTCTGATTTTTCTTCTAGTGACGAGGGGGATGGTAGCTACCGACCCAGGTCAAGAACTCCTCCCAGTGAATCCTTCTCGTGTGATGAGGATTACCACCGAGAGCGTTGGAATAGGAGCACTTCTCGCAAGGGCCTCGGAAATTACGCTATACCATCAGATACCACTAGCCCTGGGTGATCAGGAAAAGACAGCATTTGTTACTCCTACTGGAAACTACCAGTATAAGGTAATGCCTTTTGGTTTGAAGAATGCAGGGTCTACCTATCAGAGGGTGATGACTAGGATATTTGAGCCACAGTTGGGCAAGAGTATTGAGGTTTATATATATGATATGGTGGTGAAGAGTAAGGTGGAGTCCGAGCATGTGGGAGACCTTGGGGATATTTACGAAATACTGAGGAAACACAAACTGTGCCTTAATGCTTCTAAGTGCTCTTTTGGCGTAGGATCAAGCAAATTTCTGGGCTATATGGTCACTCATCGTGGAATTGAGGTCAACCCTGATCAGGTTAAGGCAATTAGCAATTTGCAACCACCTCAGAATCCTAAAGATGTCCAAAAGCTAACTGGAATGACTGCTGCCCTAAACGGTTTATCTCTTGGTCAACAGATAGGTGCAGACCCTTTTTTCAGCTGTTGAATAAGTGGAAGGGATTCGAGTGGACCGAGGAGTGTGCCTTGGCCTTCCAACAGCTTAAGGAATACCTTTCTCGGCCACCTGTTATGTCCAGGCTCGAGGTGGACGAGGTCTTGTTTGCCTACATTGCTGTGACTTCCCATGCTGTAAGCTTGGTGCTGATACAAATTGATGATGGTTTGCAGAGGCCAGTTTACTATGTAAGCAAGTCTTTGCATGAAGCAGAAGTTCGTTATCTACCATTAGAGAAAGCCATTCTGGCAGTGGTACATGCTACCCGTAAACTCCCTAACTACTTCCAATCCCACACAGTTGTTGTTTTAACCTAACTTTCGCTACGATCACTACTTCGGAGTGCTGACTTCACAGGGAGGATTGCCAAATGGGGTACAATCTTAAGGGCTTTTAATATCAAGTATATGCCTCGCACCTCTATCAAGGGCCAGGTCCTCGCAGATTTGGTGGCTGAATCTGCTGAATCCCCATTAGAAGAGGAGATAGAGAGGCAAGACATGGATGAAAAATCAGTTGGCGTGGTCACCTTGTAAGAACCTTTATCCTGGAAGGTATATGTTGATGGTGCAGCGAATCAAAGAGGATTCGGAGTGGGGCTGATTTTAATATCTCCTGAGAAGATCACTATTAAGAAATCCTTAAGATTAAGCTTCTTGACCACAAACAATGAGGTTGAATATGAAGCTCTATTAGTAGGGATGACCATGGTCCAGAAAATGGGAGGAAAAGCAGTGGAGATCTTCTCGGATTCAAGGTTGGTGGTAGGCCAAGTAAAAGGAGAGTTAGAGGCCAGGGATATGAGAATGCAAGGATATTTAAGTCAGGTTAGGCACTTGCGATTAGGGTTTGAGTCTTTCAACTTGCTGCAAATCTCGAGAAGTAGAAACACACATGCTGATTCCCTGGCCACTCTTGCAACTTCCTCTGTATAGGGTTTGCCTCGAGTTATCCTTGTTGAAGACTTATGCAAGCCTGCTGAGATGAAGAAGGAAATGGTTCAGATTCATCAAATTAGGGTGGAACCTAGCTGGATGGACCCTATAGTGCTATTCCTGAAAGAGGATATCTTGCCCGAGGGGAAATCCGAGGCTGATAAAGTGTGAAGGAAGGCTCCTTGGTTTTTGTTGTCCGAGGACCAAAAGTTGTACAAGCGTTCTTTCTCTGGGCCATATTTACTATGCGTACACCCTGAGGCATCAGAGCTACTCCTAAAGGAATTACATGAAGGGATTTGTGGCAGCCACACAGGAGGCAGGTCTTTATCTCTTAGAGCCCTCACTCAGGAATATTGGTGGCCGAACATGCAGAGGGAAGCGTAGGAATATGTGAAGAAGTGTGACCAATGTCAAAGATTTGCACCAAACATTCACCAACAAGGGGGAGTCCTTAATTCTCTATCCAGCCATTGGCCATTCGCTCAATGGAGCTTAGATATTGTAGGACCTTTCCTTAAGGCAGTAGGGAATAAGAAATGGTTGCTG
The DNA here is from genome assembly GCA_019022515.1 of Quercus aquifolioides. NCBI lineage: Eukaryota > Viridiplantae > Streptophyta > Magnoliopsida > Fagales > Fagaceae > Quercus > Quercus aquifolioides. The sequence continues at coordinate 73,338,727 of CM032330.1, forward strand.
GTCAGCACAGACTACTTCACCAAGTAGGTTGAAACTAAACCATTAGCAAATATCAGGGACGTGGATGCCAAGAGATTTGTTTGAAAAAATATTGTCACTCAGTTTGGAATCCCTCATACCCTCATCTCTAACTATGGTATTCAGTTTGATAGCAAAGCATTCAGGAGGTACTATTGTGACTTAGGAATTGCGAATAGGTATTCCACCTCGGCGTATCCACAGAGGAATGGACAGGCTGAGGCTGTCAATAAGGTCATAATGAATGGACTCAAGAAGAGATTGGATGATGCGAAGGGAAAATGGGTGGAAGAGCTGTCACACGTCCTTTGGACATATCAGACCACCCCTCGCAGGTCAACAGGGGAGACACCTTTTTCAATGACTTATGGAGCTGAGGCTATTATTCCTTTGGAGACTAGGTTCCCAACACTAAGAATGAGTTCTTTCACTCCGAGCAACAATGATGGGCTGTTAGGGAAGAGCTTAGACTTAATTGAAGAGCGAAGAGAGAACGCCATGGTCCAACTAGCGTATTATCAACACAAGCTCAAGTAAGGGTATGATGCCAACGTGAAGTTAAGGCCATTAGCACCTGGAGACTTGGTATTAAGAAAGGTTTTGGGTACTGCAAAGAACCCAGCATGGAGAAAGCTAAGGCCCAATTGGGAAGGGCCATATCACATCACCTCAGTGGCTGGAATAGGTGCATATTATTTTGAAGATCTAGATGAAAATGTTGTACCACACTCCTGGAATGTAAACAACATGAGAATGTATTATTATTAATGAAAGTTTTCTCTGCCATATTTTGGTTTATTACATTATGTGTCATGCGTCCTACTATTTATTTGAATATCAAACAGAACCTTGGTCATACCTGGATCCTCGAACCATATATCTTGGGTAAATTGATATTTTCAATCATTTTTCTAAGTATTAAACAAAACCTTAGTTATGTCTGGCTCCTCGGACTATATGCTTCGGGTAAATTAATACTTCATGTCATTTCCGCTAAGTATTAAACAGAACCAGTCATGTTTGGATCCTCGGACTACATGCTTTGGGTAAATTAATACTTCATGATATTATTCTAAGTGTTAAATAGAACCTTAGCTATGCCTGGTTCCTCGGACCACATGCTTTGGGTAAATTAATGTTTCATAACATTTTTCTAAGTATTAAATAGAACCTTAGTTATGTCTGGCTCCTTGGATCACATACTTTGGGTAAATTAATAATTCATGTCATTTCCGCTAAGTATTAAACAGAACCAGTCATGTCTGGGTCCTCGGACCACATGCTTTGGGTAAATTAATACTTCATGATATTTTTCTAAGTGTTAAACAGAACATTAGTTATGTTTGGTTCTTGGGACCACATGCTTTGGGTAAATTAATACTTCATGACATTTCTTTAAATATCAAACAGAACCTTGGTCATGCCTGGCTCCTTGGATTACATACCTTGGGTAAATTGATATTTTAAATTATTTTTTTAAGTGTTAAACAGAACCTTGGTCATGCCTGGCTCCTAAGACCATATATTTTTCTAAGCGTTAAACAGAACATTAGCTATGCCTGGTTCTTGGGACCACATGCTTTGGGTAAATAAATATTTCATGACATTTCTCTAAATATCAAACAGAACCTTGGTCATGCCTGGCTCCTTGGATCACATACCTTGGGTAAATTGATATTTTAAATTATTTTTCTAAGTATTAAATAGAACATTGGTCATGCCTGGCTCTTAAGACCATATACCTTGGGTAAACTAACACTCTCTATCATTTAACTAAGTGTTGAGCAGAACTTGGGACATGTCAGGTTCCTCAGATCACACACCTCGAGGAAATTAACACTTGGAAATTTTACCCTGGATCTTAATTAAAGGATTCTAAGGATACATTAATAAGATACTCTTAAAGGGAAAAGCCTTAGGTTTCCTCTTTCCCTATTAAGCATTTCATTTGTCTCTCAAGACTTAGTCATTTTTCTCACCATGTACACATGTTTAATTTATTTAAGTTAACGGCTAGTTACTACTGCTAGCTTTTGTCAAAGTGTGGGTGTTTACCTTTGGAGACATCATCAATTTAAAGGTCTCAACAAAGAGCAAAATAAGGATTATAGTCAACCAGAAATAAGTATTGTAAGAAAAATAAAGATTCAGAAAATAAAGTTGAAGTCTTTTCATTAAATAAAGCAAAAATACATTATAGACAATGGCAAACTGCCAATACAAAAGAAGAACTACAAAAGGAAAATAAAATCCTAAAGCTAAGCCTTGGAATTGGGAGGAAGGTCTTCTTTGTTGCCCGGCTAGGAGGTAGGAGCATTGGACTTGTCCTCGGCCTCCTTTGCCTTGACAGTAGCGTCCTTGGCCTTGGTAGCATTCTTGGCCTTGGCGGCATCCTTGGCCTCTGGCGGAGGCTGGACCTTCTTGCCCTTGCCCTTACCTTTGGCCATCCCAACCCTTTGGCCTTGGTCACCAACTTGGTTGAGCCCCTTGGGGACCTCAGGAGGGGGAAGAGAGGCCTGGGTGATAAGGGGCAGCTCAATTAAGAGTGGTGCAAGAGTAGTGGAAGGTAAGAGTTCGGCTGGAACCTCGCGAATGTTAGGAGGGTAGTAAACGTTCCCAGCCTCCCTCGACTCCGAGGAAGCTGGGACTCCTGCAAGGTTGAGGGCCTCCAGCCAGACTTCCTTGCAGTATTCCCTGCAGACCTCAGCCAACTCATCTACCAGTCGGACCTCGGTCTCCTACACCCCAAGTTCGTAGGATGCTTGCTTTGAGGCCTTCGCGGCTACCTCGGCCATCCGAGCAGCGACTTTAACTTTCTCCAGATCAGCACTCAGCTCCAGAACCTGCTACTTTGTTGTGGCTAGCTCTATCTCAGTATGGTAGAGCCTTTTACGTTGGTCCTTAGCCTGGTTGTAGGCATTCTTCAAGCCCGCCTCAGCACTCATATGCGCCCTATCCTCGACGATCAGCTTAGTGTTAAGCTCTTTATTTTTTTGCTCAGATGTGCCCAAGGCCTTGCTAGCCTCGACGTAGAGGTTGGCCTCAACCCTGGCATCATTCTGAGCATCCTTGACCCACTCCTCGGCTACAAAAACCTCCTGGATAGCCTGCACAAAAACAACAAGGGAATACCATGTAAAAAAAAAATATAATGAAATAATAATAAATAAAAAAAAAATGGGAAGGGCAACTTAGCATTTAAACTAAAGGGTATGACTGTGAACCTACCAGGGCTAGATCCCTTTTCAGGGACATGAAGAGGTCTGACTGCCTCATGTGCTTCAGAGCAGCCATATCTTTCGATAAGAGGAGGGGCTACTCCAAGGCCTCAGCCATGTAAGAGGATTGCCCTCTCTAAAACTCCCTAATAGAGGAGTTCCATGGAATGGCTGCTCCGTCTAACTCCAGCCGAGGAGCCCAGGTGTGATGGTGTTCGCGCACCTCGGCCACACCCGGGTCCTCTCTGCTTTCCATTGAGGAGGCCCGTCCTTTGTCTTGGGCCATTTTTTGCTTCTTGGCCTCCTGGCGGACTACCTCACCCTCCTTTACTTCCTGCTCCTTCCTTCTCTTCTTCAAATTGGAAATGGGGAGTAGGCCGGTAGTAGAAGGAGGAGGAGGGGGAAGAGTAGGAAGGGGCTGAGGCTGAGACTTTTAGGCCTCCTTAGAGGACGACCCCTTGATCCTCCCCGCGAGGAGATCTTTCAGGCCTTTCCTCGAGTTGAGTGCCATATTTTCTTCTTCCTCCTCAGAGCTATCGTCTATTTTTGCAACTACAAGGCCTGGGGTACGAACACCTGAAGTCTTGTCAAACTTGTCCTTTGGGTCCAATATGTGGATGACAGGATCTCTCTGCTCCTCCTTCTCTTCCTCGAGTTGGAAGTGGTCTATTTCTTCCTCGAGTGATAGGCGCGAGGAAGTAGTTTCTTCCCTCAGAGTCGTTGCTTCAGGGAGAGTAAGTTAGGGAGGCAGCTTAACTGGCATAACGTCTTCTCAGGCAAGGAACCCAGGTACAAAGACGTCTATCCCGCGGAGTCGAGGGTCGCCTGCCCTGATTGCATGGCCCATGTCTTGGAAAGTGTCCGATAGTGGCTCAAAGTCTAGAATGAGGTGGACCGCTCTCAACTGCCTGTCCTTACTCACAAACACCTCGGACCTTAGGACTCTGTTGAGGTCTATGACGTTGACCAAATTGAGGCTAGGCACTACATGCCTTTTATATGCAAAAAACAGCCGAGGAGAAAAATCACAGTCAGATCGATAAAACCCATCATAAAAAGGAAATGAAGTGTTAAAGGGAAGAATAGCAAAACTTAAGAACTAAATCCCATGCCAAGGGACCTAACCCTAAGGCACCCCACCTGGCTCTCCCTCCCGAGTTAGGCAGTGAAGACCCTCATGCCATTCCCTAGAAGCGATTAGGTAGTCGTTTTTTCATGCCCTTGTTGGACTTGGGAAGACACGATACAAGCCTAACGATTGAGGACCTAGACTTGAGATAATACCCTAAGTCAGCAAGCGAATGACATTCGTACATATATACGACGTCGTGCCAGGTAAGTCTCAAACCCATTTGCTCGTTGAGAGCATCGTTGCTATCTAAGACTCTAAACAGGTTAGGCGCGCATGGGTGAGGATACAACCTATGGGCAGTTAAATAATCTCTGGTTACCCTACCCATGGGAAGCGTCATTCCTCCTTATATGAAGATGATCATGGGAATGACAACCTCCCCTTCGTTTCTATGGGTGAGCACTTGGTCTGGAGTACAATACCACAGTGAAACTCCCTGGGGAATGTGGTACTTGACCCTAAAGCCCTCCATACCGGTGGGAGAATCTACAAGATGCTTGAATCTACTCATCTAATCAAGCTAAGGGGAAGTAAGGGAAATGTTTTTGAAAAGGAACTGAAGATTAGAAGGCCTAGGAGGTTGGCCGAGAAGAAAAGAACTTAAGAACATAACGACTTACGAAAATAAAAATATGTGACACTTTAGGAGCTTCTTGAGAGTTGGGAGATTTGGGAAGTCATGAAAGCTTGAGAGTTTGAGAGGTCTTAAGAGTTTGCAGATTTGTGAAGTAAAGAAAAAAGTAAACCCACCATGCGCCTTATATAGGAGGTGGAATTAAGTGGGAGTTATCCCACTCAAAATTTAAGGAGAAATGCCAGCTGTAGGATCTACATCTCATCGTAAGATGCAAGGAACAAAGCGTCGCCTAAAGCATTTAATGAGACATCGCGGGCTCCGAAGCGTCAGGAACAGTTACGGGACACGCGAAGCAACATTCTCACGTGTGGAAATCAAAGAAACATATAGGATTAATTATCCAAAGTCAAAACCCCATTTTTTTCTCCTCGGACAGGAGGGAAAAAACCAGAGTTTTGAGGGGTTATTGTAGGGATAAGGGGCCCAAGAATATATGTTGGGCCTTGTCCGAGGACAGATAAACAATAATGAAGATGTAAGACTTAGGACTCCATGAGCAAGCTACGAATGAGAAGGCTGGGGAAGGTAAGCCGAGGAGGAGTATCTTCTCGGTTAAACGAAGCAGAGGTCAGAATCAACACCAACAATCTAATCTACATGTGGAGGGCAGAGATGAAAGGAAAAAGATAGTATAAAATAGAAGGGAGGCCCTGAGAGAGGGGGATCAGAGAATTGAAAGAGAAATACTGTAGCAACAATAACTGTACTTATAATCAACTTCAATTATATACTAGAACTGATCTCCTCGGACTATGCCGATGACGATTTTCTTAGATAAAACCAGTTTATTTTTACTTTATTGTCATTTGGATCCACTATAATCGTTACCCAACTCATTAGAGCCTAGTTTTCCAACCCACTCTCTACAAATTCATTGTATTGGGCTCTTTGGGCCTAAATCCTTTTAACTTTTGGGCTTAGGACTCAAATTGCGTCTTTACACTCATAATATTAGAAAATTTCTTTTGCACACACATAATATCATTAACAACAAAAATAAAAATTTTACTACTCAAGAAAATTAATTGAATCTAATAACGCACATATAAACATAACACAAATACAAATGGAACCCTTGTTGTAGGAGAGAATACAAAATTTGATAATTCTTAAATAATATTTATAGATGTGGTTTATATAATAGGTTTCATGGATTTAAAATTGCATTTATGACCCATAAGCAAAACCTTTATAATAATGAAATTAAAAAAAAATAAATAAAGAAGAGAAATACATACTTGTAATAGTTTGGATGGTAGGTTTGATAAAGTCTTCTACTATGGATTTCACAAACATCAAATTGCCTAAGTAATAAGAAAAAAAAAAAAAAAAAAAAAACAAACAAACAAAGGAGAGTTAGATTTCTAAACAACATAGAAATTGTAAGAGAATGAGAATTATTGATAATGGGGGAGAGAAAAGTAGTAGAAGAAGAAGAAGAAGCTGTGCCTACGAATACATAAAAGTACACTAAAAAATAGAATATATATATATATAGAGAGAGAGAGAGAGAGAGAGAGAGAGAATTTCCAATTGTGAGGAAGTTAGATTTCTAATCATTCTAGACATTATAAGAAAAGAAGAATTAACTTAGGATGTATGTTTATCCAAATATATATATATATATACACATATATATGGTCATTTAACGTAATGTAAAAAAAAATGTAAGTAAATGTGAATGGCAATAAGGAAAAAGAATATATATATATATATATATATATATATATATTGTTATAATCAGCTTAGAAATTTAAAGTTATCCAAATAAGAAAAATTTAAATTATTCATAACTTTATTTATAATACACGTTGCCAACTTTTTTATTATTATTATATAAATGTTTTCTTTTTACGTGTAGTATAGTAATTAAATAAGGATTAGATAGATCAGATGAAGAATTTGAATTATAATTAAATTAAGATATTTATCAACCTAGAAATTGTAGGAGTAGAAAATTTATTTATTTTTTAAAAAAAATTCTAAAATTCTAAAAAAAATTCTACAATATGGTGCAGCCACTTGGCACAACCACGGTTTCTAAACCCAACTTTTATTATATAGTATATGATATAGATAATATAATATATATGATATATGATATATATAAACCTAACACCTTAGTATTGCATGTGATAATGATATTTTTGGTGCTATAAATAGTTTTCTTAATCCTTGGATCCCTTAGGAGGAAACGCCTCATCTGTGGTTTGTTGGGACAAATTTCCCACTCCACTTCCTTTATGCCTCGACGGTATAGGTGCCACCCTCTCCTCAAACTACCACCTACTTCCCGTCGGGTGTTACACGCGTAAGCTCAAATGCGAGGTTGGCATGTAATTCCGATGGGGACTTTCTTGGGAGCCCAACGGATGGATGCATACCAACCCGACGGACAATCATGCATGAGTCTGACGAATGGATGTCCATGGACTTGACAGTTGGATATGTTGGGCCCTACAAACTTTTTTGCATGTTCTCCACTCATGTATCCTTATATGGAAATAATTTGTGCATCACGCCCAAAGTCCCTACAACATGTTCATGTCTTTTCCATATGGAAAGAGGAACCCTGAAATCTTGAAGCCTTAACTCCAAACCTTCTCTATAAGGAAAGCTCCTACATTTAAGGGATCTCAGTCAGACCTACATCACTATATAAACACCAGACCTCCTCTCCATTAAGGTATATGAAAATCCCTAGCTCTCGCACTACTGAGCTCTTAGAGATTCTTTTACCATTGACTTAACCTTCGGAGGGTCTTTGGCCGGCACTCTACCGGTGCTCTCTGTAGGTTCTTTGTTTCTTTTTGTTCTTTAGGTACTTCAATTGGCGTGTGTGTGGACAATCAATTCACTGGCAATTTTTGTGCATCATCAGCATGCATTGTGAATTTTTTTTTTTTCAAAACCTCCAAGCAATTACCACAATATATTTAAATGAAAAAAACAAATTCACAAATTAAAAACTATCCAAATTTATAAAAATTCAAATTGAAAACATAACAAATTAACAATCCAAAAAAACAATTGCATGTATTTTTTTTTTTTTTTTTTTGAGTAGGTACAATTGAATGTAGAGTTAAAGGGAAGCCTTGATTCAATAATTTAAAAAAAAAAAAAAATCCAAACAACTTAGGAATTATAGGAGAAGGAGAAGAATGGTACAGAGAGAGATAAAAGTAACAGTTGATAGCTAAAGAGAGAGTTTAAGCGTATAAAATTTGTTATAAGATTTCAAAAGAAAAAAAAAGTTTATAGAGTTGTGTATTAAACACTGCTTAAAAAGAAAACTGTTAAGAGAAGTTGAAAAGAAATAATTTATATGCTAGTAATAATCAGTTTGTAAAACGTTAATTGTAAAAGTTAATAAAATAATAACAAAAGAAATTGTATTAGATGGAGAATTCAAATTATAATCAAGTAAGGGTTTTTAATCAACTTAAAAATGATAGGAGAATGTGACACTAAAAAAAAAAAATAGTGTATTAATTAAACTATTTATTATTATTATTATTATTATTGTGGGGGACGAGAATCCAAACAACTAATGAAGTTCATGAGGAGGTAAGCCTCGGGAAACGTTGGTGGGGTGTTCTCAAAAAGTATACACTTAATTCATCCTTAAGCTGAACAACCATAACTGGCGAGGGTGCTGAGGACATTTGCCTAACCTCATAAGGTCAAGAGTCAGAGTTGAAGGGAGCACGATGCAATCCGAGGGGTTGACAAAGGTAACTTGGCATTGAACAAGAAAGAGAAGAAAAAGGAAGGACAAAGTGGTCATCCCCTCCGCATTAAATGCACTGCAACTACTTTGTTGGCCGCATTAATGGGAAAATGACCATGGATAGTGTTCCCACAGCTCATACCCTAGTGTAAAATCCTTCTAGCAAGATCTTGCTTGGGACAAGTATCAGGAAAGTCTACTCATGACCCTCCAATTGTAAGGTCCAGATGCATCTTTGTTAAGTTATATAAAGCCAAGAATCACCTGGATCAGGGAGAGGTTGGCTTTTAAGAGAAAAGAGAAAGAAATCTTAGAGTTCTTTTTCGAGAATGTACCTACACAAATTACAGCTTTTTCAAGAAATAATCAATTGCATAATCAAATAAATATATTTTTAATGACATGGAACCTCACTAAGACACAAGGTTCAAACCCATTGGGAGTAAGATATTTGATTTAGAATACCAAAAAGCTAAAGTTAGCTTATTTAATAATTAAAAAAAAAAAAAAAAAAAAACCTTAGACAATGCCATTTTTCAAAAGAACACAGAATCTTACCACTACACACTTTTGGAGTGATGGTCATTTCACAAGTACAAATTCTTGTAGAGTAAAGAGAGGTAAGAGTCGGCATTCAAGTTTTCAAATGAAGTTTCACACATATATACACTTAGATTAAACTAAATAATAACTTATATCTCGTATATATCAATATTTGGAAATTCTTTTACTAGAATTTCGGGTTACTTTCCAATTCGTATATACCAGATGCTAGATGCAATCCCGCAGGGAGTCTCAGAAGCTATGAACACTCTACTTACATATATAAATTATGTAAATTTAATGAGTTTAAAGCAAAAGAAAATTCTGTCTTATTTAAATTTTATATTGCAATATTGTGTATCAATTAAGTTCAAGGCAACTAGATATTAGTTATTACTTATAAATGTCCTGAGAATGAATCTGAGAATCTTAGAGAACAAGTGGCTAAATTCTGTTTTCTGAAGGTAGTTTAAACTTTGAAGCTATGCAACATATATGCTGTTGGTGACGGGCTAGAAAGTTAAGATATCATGTCACTTTCTGCAAAGTGTACAAGAAAGGTGTTGAATTACTCACAACTGGACAGTTCATATCGGCCCCTCCATTGCATTTGATGTCTTCTAAGTTCTATCTTACTATATCTATAAAAAAAAAATTAAATAAGTACATTAGTTCACAAGCAATTTAGGAATTGCAATATTGCATTATACATACAAGGCAAAACAGATAATTTCTGGTCATGACATGGACTTATTTGTTTCTTTTCCATTATATAATTGTAAGTTGATTTATCAATTTATCCCCTACTTCTTTGAATTGAATTAATTCTAATGTATTATATCTTGGGAATCAAAGAGAACTAAAAAATAAAAATTATTAATCAATGTGGATGCTCATGCTACTGAAGTTTTCTTTTTTCTCTGCTACCAATAATTCTAACATACTAAACTCTAAAAAGTACTAACCCAGCCTCTGGTAGCTGATTGCAAATCCTTCACTAATACAAGGGAAACTAACAGAGCACACTACCAGATCCTCTTTTTTTCTTATGTAAACCTCCTTTTGATGTAATGGAGGTTTTAATTTCTGATAACTCTTCTGTAATCATTACTTGGTCAAATCCGGGTAGTACTATTAATGATTAATATGGTCCAAGTTTAACCAAAAAAAAAAAAAAAAAATTCAAATTATTACAGATTCTATTACAAAAGACTTATAAACTAATATTACAATGAGTGTGATTGATTTAACATCAATAATATATAATATAAATTTCAAAACTACTTTTATGTTTCATGTTTAAAAGTTGATACATCAATTTTCAAAATTTATGTATCAAAATTTGTAATAAGTATAGTATCACCCTTTGTATTAAAAACTCACTATGGTTTAGAATGGTCTCATCCTTTTTTAGTAACCAAAAAAAAAACATGCATCTTGTTGTGTGAAACTGTGAGTTAGTAGCAAATAAGCTTTGATTCTATTACACTTGCAACTCTTTTTTTTTTTTTTTTTGGTGGAGAAGAACAGCTCTTTTTTTCTTTTTTTAATAAATTGGATTATGACTTTGAGGGGGTGGGGGTCAGAAACACAAAACAAACTTAAAAGGAGTATGAGTTTCTAATCAACACAACTAATTTCTAAAGATAAAGGGATGAAATTCCACAATGAGCTAGATAGGTGATTGGAGATGAAAACAACAAAACTAAATTCTTTCATTGATAAAAATTGGTTTCTAGAGCTATACATTATCCCTCTTGCAATGTATACGTTGCACAAGTGTGGGCCTCGCCAAATATCTAAGAGGGGCGTTGCATAAACTCATCTCACAAGGTATTTCCTCTTTGTTCTAGTGTGAAATAATTATATTACCCATTCTTAGGGTACTTTTTTTTTCACCTAATTTTATTTAAGTACCACCTATTTATACCACTAACAAGTTATTGGGTTTTCCCAAATATTTTTTACTTTATTATTCCGTCAATTACAAATATTTCATATTTCATTATCTAAAATGGGTCATGATATAAACTATCACAAAAAGCCCAAAAACTCATTTTTTATCCAATTTTATTATTATTATTTAGCTAAGCCCAAAACCGGCCCTACGAACCCAATACACACATCCTATTCTATTTAAAACCCAAGAATACTTATGCTTGACAATATTTGAAAAGCCTATGGTTCAAATCCATGGCAAAAAAATTTTATCAATGGAATTCAAATTCATAATCAAAGCCCATGGTTTAAACTCATAACAATTTATTTATCCAAAACCCAATTCACATTAACAATATCAAAGCTCAATTCTCATTGACAATATCAAAACCCGGTTCTCGCTAGCAATATCAAAGCCCGATTCTCGCTGGCAGTATTTAAAGCCCAATTTTCATTGACAATATCAAAGCCCAGTTCTCGCTGGCAATATTTAAAACCCAATTCTCATTGGCAATATCAAAGTTCAATTCTCATTGGCAATATCAAAGCCCCGTTCTCGCTGGTAATATTTAAAACCCAATTCTCATTGGCAACATCAAAGCCCAATTCTCATTGGCAATATCAAAATCCAGTTCTCGCGAGCAATATTTAAAACCCAATTCTCATTGGCAATATCAAAGCCCGATTCTCATTGGCAATATCAAAGCCCAGTTCTCGCTGGCAATATTTAAAACCCAATTCTTATTGGCAACATCAAAGCCAAATTCTCATTGGCAACATCAAAATCCAGTTCTCGCTAGCAATATTTAAAACCCAATTCTCATTGGCAATATTAAAGCCCAATTCTCATTGGCAATATCAAAAGTCCAACTTACGTTGGCACTATTAAAAACCCAAGCTAATTACTTGGCACTATTTTATCGAAAACCCAAGGTTACCAATACTTGGCAAAATACTATATCATAATTATTTCACTTAAAAGTCCAATAATGAACAATACTTTAGATTCTTAAACCTATTACTATAATATTACAAGCTCATGGAATTTATGAATTATCTACTCTCAAAACCCATGGCGATCATCTCATAAAAACCTATGGAAAGATATGATTATTAGACCCATGACATTTATTTATTTCAAACTCATGTTCACTATCTATCTTACATCACAACATTCATAATATTTATTACCAAAACTCATGGTAATTATTCATCCTACATGTCCATTAGAGAAACTCATGAGAACATCACATTATTCCATTATAGTGGTTGCTACCATATTTATTTAAAACCCATGGTAAATATTATTCTAAAAAAAAATATTGGAGGTCATTATTTAAAAAGCCCCAAAGAAAAAATCATTTACAAAGTAATCTATGGCAAAAATTATGAGAAACTATACAAGTTGTTATTTAAAGCCCATAGAAATTAATACCCAAAATCTATCATAAATATTTATTAAAGCTCATGGATTCATTTTATTTCTACTAAAGCCCATGAGGAGTAAAAAACCCATGGCAAAACATGTCTTTAATGCCCATTTTGTAGGCCCAAGAATTTCATGGAGTAGGGAATAAGCCCAAGAAAAGAAAGGGCCATGTGGCCCAACTAAAAGTGCTGAAATAGAGCAAAGTTCCAGCCCAAAAAGGTCCCCAGCAAGAAGCTTGAAAGTGGGCAACCAGCCCTTGTTCATCCTTAACCAAAAAACAACTAGAGACCCCTACAAGAGAACCAAGCCTTTGAGGATGAACTAGGGGCTGTCCCATCAGTTTTCTGCCACCCTCTACCTGACGTGAACAATGCTCGAGGGCTGTCATATCAGCTAAAGTCTGAAGGATGATGGAACTCCATCATCTTCCTCAAGACTGTACCTCCAGCGGAAGGGGAGCTGAAACCAAGTTATCCAAACTTCAACAAATTGATGCTATAAATGTCAAAAACGATCAAGACATGATTCATGTGCCAAGCCCATGAATCCTAAAGGGGAAAATTGGGAACATGTGGTTTGGAGGGCATAAAGGGATCTCCAGCGGAACCTCCTGAAGTGGACTAAGAACTTGACACCTGGCTTGGGGTGTTGAATCTTACTTCTTGGGGGTCCAAATCTTAGTTGCAGCATTAGGATTCGTTCTTAATAACACGCCTTAGTTACATTGATTAAGCTTAGCCCTAGAAATCCTGGCATTAAATGCAAAGCACTCTAGAATCGCATCATTACCCAAAGAAGCAAGGCAGCCCCTAAAGTAAATCTCCTACTTCTGGCCAAAAATATCAGGAAGATTAGTCTTGATCCATCACCTTTGATTGGTCCTGCAATTTTTGGATTCTTGTCAATTAATGCTTCTCTAAAACTCCATTATAAAAACATGAGCATCTAACCAAAAAACAACTAGCTACCCTCTTGAAACTCTTGGTTTGTTTACTATTTTGCTCGTGGTTTAGCTTTCCTCAAGCTCACCACTCATCATTTTTAGCCCACACTCATCTAATCTCAGATACTCTTTTCCCCCTTTCACACAATCACAGCCCATAAATGTCTCTCAACTAGTCATAAATAGACCACCACTCACAAAAAGCCTTGATCTTAGTATTAATCCCATCTCACTAAAAAAAACTCACATTCATCTTATTCATGCCTTATAAATACACACTCACCAAAATCTTAGTTTAATACTTGCTGCACTGAGCTGGGGATCTTTCTCTCCCTTCATTCCATCCTATTTTTCCTCTTTTATTTGTAACTACGGAGCCTTTAATCCTTGTTTATTATTATTATGATGAAGGTCATAATGTTTTGGATACTATGGAAGTTTTTCCTTATGTTGACTTAATAATAATAAGGAAAACATATGATTTTTACCATGTAAACACACTTATTAACCTGGAATTGCCCTATCGCTGGAGATAATACCGTACTGCTAGAAGATTGATTTGAACTATGATGCTATAAAAGGACTAATAATATAACAAACTAACAAAAGTAACATGTTTATTGTGCTTTATTGTTGTTTTCTTGTTAGGGTGCAACCTCCATCTCTTACTTGGGCGGACTTACACAACACCGAAATCTTTTGGGCTTTATTTCAAGGGCCCATTGTCAAGTTTCGACTTGGCTACCCCATATTCTATTTGGGAACATCAAAATTTTCCCCTCAACAACCATGACAGCCTTTGTGTTCGAATAATTATTAGACCCGAACCGAACGTTAACCTGGTCTATGAGTTAGGTCACTGGTCAAATTGCAGCGGTCAAATAATTTTTTTTAAAATTATATATATATATATATATATATATGTAGGGACTCAATTTTTATTGGACCCAGACAATACAATTTTTAGAGCGTGGGTTGAAGAATTAGGCCCTAACAGATATATATATATATATATATATATATAACTGTAGGGACTCAATTTTTATTGGACCCAGACAATACAATTTTTAGAGCGTGGGTTGAAGAATTAGGCCCTAACAGACTAACAACAGTGCCCCAAGGGCCCCTCACCATTGTCGTAGGGGAATGAGCCCCGTTTCGTTCCTAAGGGTAGCTCCTCGGCGTTCGTCCGAGGAGGTTCCACCCCCCCTTTCCTGCTTTGCTCGCCCTTCTTATATAGTTCCCTCCGTCCTCTCTCCGTCTTCCATCTGTTGATCATCCATTTGCCCTTTTCTCTGTCCGCCCGTCCCATCAGAGGCCTTATCAGTACTCGAGTGGTTCACCATGACCAATGTTATCCTGCCTAGGGGTTACATCCCCATTAATGCGGCCAGGTGGTTAGATGAGTGCATTAAGTGTGGAGGTGACAACTGGTTCTGGATCTGTCCCCCACCGGGAGTTAACCCTGGTATGCTGAGGACAGGGATGTCCTCGGCGAGGATTCAAAAAGACATAGGTTTCCATACGCTATCCTCGGACGATCATCTTTCCTTAGAATGGACCTTAGGCCGAACGCAATATGGGCCGAAGCTATCGGGCCCACGGGCCCCACAATAGCTCCTCAAAATCCTGCTGCCCGTTCCCTCAGACGAGGAGGAGGGTTTTGATACCCACGGGCCCTCCAGATGATTCACCCAATCGCGGCCCACGTCAGGACCTGGTGACTTTTCGCCTGCCCAATGTATGTTTTGGCGTTTCGAGACTCAGCGTGCACTCGCATTAACTTTTGGGGGGCTTCACGTCTCCCCCTTTCGACAGTGTGATGATAATCGTTCGGTGATGAATTCCTGCTTTTATGGGCGAGAGGTTACACTTGGTGAACTTAAATTGAGGGTATAAATACTTGTTTGAACCGCTTGGCTTCCTCATTTGCGCGCTCACAGACTTTTGGTGCATATACCTTGAATCTGGTTCAACTCTCACACTGCCCGAGGAGGATCTCAACATTTCTGTAAGTCTTCTTTTCTCAGTAGCACGAAATTTCCTTTGATTCTATTCTTCCTTTACATCTTTCGGATCCTTTAGTCGTTGTTAGGGATGGGTAAGTTTAAGAAGTTTGTTGAATCCGACGAGATGATGAAAAAATTCATTGCTGACTATGGGATACCAAGTAATGTGAGCTTGAGGTACTGTGAGGAAGGGGAATGGTATATTAAGAGAAACGAGGGTGAGGTTGTGATTCCCATGGTCGCCTTCGTAGAGGGAGGGATGAGAATCCCTATGAGGCCAGTGACGAGCGGATACCTTAGGCATTTTCGGCTGACCCCTACCCAGTGTGCCGTTAACGTATTTAGGATATTAGGGTGCGTAGACGCCTTGAACGAGAAGATGGGGTTGAGATTAACTCACCATGATGTAAACTGATGCTACAACCTTCAGCACTTGAGGGGTAAGACGTACTGTATGAAGACAAGGGACGATAGGGTCAGACTTATCCAGTGCCTTCCCGATTCTAATAAGGGGCTGACTCAAGATTTCCTCATTGTTTCGGGGGAATGGCACGACGGCCTCCACTGTCCGACAGTAGAGGGAGAGCCAGGTAGGGTGCTCGAATTAGGAGACGGTCCAGATTCTTGTATTTTATCTTATTGCGTATCTGCCTTGATTGATTGATAACAGGAGCTCTGTTTCTGTTTTTGCAGATCAGCACGCCTTCGCACGTCATTTTCACTTGGTCAACAAGGAGGATTTGGAAGCCGTTCTTAGGGCGGAACTCTTTTTGAACGAGGCCGACAACCAGGTTAGAGCCGCCCACCTGATCCTCGGATGCGACCCAGCCCAGAAGTCATTCGCGGTCCCAAAGCACGTTATCAGGGCTCGTGATCCTCGGCTTAGGCAAATCACTGTGGTGAAGGACGGTTTTGCATTTTTCGAGGGATCTTACGTTCCGGAAGGCATTCCGTTGGCAGGCTCTTCCTTATCCCATCAAGCAACAGAGACTGGGGAAGGGGAACTTAAGAAGATCGGGAAGGTGGTTGAACTGAGCTCGTCCGAGGACGAATTTAACGTGTTTAACCTAGCTGATCAGTCCGAGGATCCCTCTAGTGATCTGAGAGGCCTCCATTCGTCCGAAGCCGAACTTCAGTCCCCCAAGGTTGGTATCCAGGCCGAGATGGGTTTAAAGAGGCAGCCCCAGACCAGCCTTCTCGACCTACTTGAGGGCAACTCCAAGAAGGGTGTGCCAAGAGAGTCGCAGCCCAAGCCCCCCTCACCTCTGCCCCAGCCTTTGTCTACGCGCACCAGGTCATCCTCTATCCCTCCAGTCTCAGACCCACAGCCGGAGTCTTCCGATCCAAAAAGGAAGAGATCTCCTAAGGGCAAGGAACCAATGGACGGGGGCAAGCCCCATTCTTCGCCAGAGGAAGGTGGAGTCCATAGGCCATCCAAACAACTGAGGCTCGGTGGTCAACGTAAAGGGAAGGAGATAGTCCAGCAGTCCGAGGCCCAGGCCTGGCTGCCCGCTGCCATGCTCCATGGTCAACCCTTGATGGATGACGCGACGATTCGAGAATCCCGGGGAGGAGAGGGGGCTCTCGTAGCTGACGCCCTGGAGAAGTCTCTTCTCCTTCCTGCCGACATGGCTGAGCTTAGGAGCATGAATGGGCCAGAGGTTGCCCTTAGCCTTAAGAGATATCTAGGCATGGTGGGTCCCCTGGTACTTGTTTATTCTACTTTAATTTTGTTGCTTAGCGCCTTCCCTTGTCTTTACGGCGTACTTGTTTTTGTTGGCAGGCTGTCCAGGCCCTTTTCAGGCTAGATGAGGAGGTCGGTGGCCAGAGTAACGCTTTGGTGTAGGAGCATGACAAGTTTTTGAAAGCTGCAAGTGCCCTTAAGAGATCTGAGGCAGATCTAAAAAAGACGGTCGAAAATCTGGAGGAGATGACAAAAGCCAGAGATAACACGACCTCTGATTTAGCAGCAACAAAAAAGCAGGCCGAGGATCATATGAAGCAATTGCAAGAGGTTGAGGGCCGACTGCGATCGGCTGAAGAGAACATCGCCGACCTGAAGAAAAAGCTGGTCGATGCGATTTGGGAGAAGGGCGTTGCCGAATATGCCAGGGACGAGGCCGTGAGGGCCAAAGATGAAGCTGTGTTTACGAAAACAGATGCTGAGCGTTCCTTGGAACAAGCGGAAGAGGAGGCTTTTGCCGAAGGGGTGGCTAAGACTGAGGCTACCTTCAAGGACCAAATCCCTGAGGTGTGTAAGCGCTTTTGCTCCCAAACCTGTACCGAAGCGCTCAACCAAGCAGGCGTTGATGCCTCGTCTGACCTTAGGAGGGCAGAAAGAGTATATTACCCCCCGGCAATACGCGAGGTTATCCCCACTACTTCCGAGGAGGAAACTACCCTACCGGTGGCTGGTGAAAGTCAGAGCAGAGCAGCCGAGGATACACCTTCAGCTGACAGGCCTGTTGAGGAGGCTGGTCCCCATGGAGCGTTGGAGGGGGTTAGGACCGAGGGTCAAGAAGTACCCCAAGATGTGGTGAGGCTTCTTGCTAACCCCCCAGCCATAATCTCGGTTCCTCTGATTTCTTCTGCCGTGGAGGAGCCCCCTGATGTAGTCCCTCCGAGACAAGGTCCCTAGGTGTTGGTTAAAGTCTTTTGACAAGCCCTTCAAGAAAATTTGTCTGCTGGGTTGGGGGGAAATGGCAAATGGCATAGGACACTATTATTTGCTCTCTTTTTCATTTCATTTTGCTTCTTGCCTCGAGGGCATTGTAATGAAACTATACGCTTTCTATTTGAAATGAATATTCAATATTTTGCTTCTAGTTGTTAATGTTTCCTTTTACCTGCCGTGTTCTAATATTTTGTTTAATACCTTGGTTCTGTTCTGGACTTAGTCTCATGAGACCATCAGTTATCCCTCAGGCACGAACCCGAGGACCGTATCACAATTCGATTCTAGCTAACGCTTTGGTTCTTGTGCAAATAGTTAGTTTGACCCTTCAGTTCTTCTGTAAGTAACTAGTTTCCCCATAGGTTTGAGTCCTTGGACCATGCAATACCTTGGTTCTGTCTAGTACCCAGGTATAGCTGCGTGGTTAGTTTCCCCATTGGCTTGAGTCCGAGGACCATGCAATGCCTTGGTTCTGTCTAACACTTCTATTTTTCTGTAAGTATCTAGTTTCCCCATAGGTTTGAGTCCTTGGACCATGCAATACCTTGGTTCTGTCTAGTACCCAGGTATAGCTGCGTGGTTAGTTTCCCCATAGGCTTGAGTCCGAGGACCATGCAATGCCTTGGTTCTGTCTAACACTTCTATTTTTCTGTAAGTATCTAGTTTCCCCATAGGTTTGAGTCCTTGGACCATGCAATACCTTGGTTCTGTCTAGTACCCAGGTATAGCTGAGTGGTTAGTTTCCCCATAGGCTTGAGTCCGAGGACCATGCAATGCCTTGGTTCTGTCTAACACTTCTATTTTTCTGTAAGTATCTAGTTTCCCCATAGGTTTGAGTCCTTGGACCATGCAATACCTTGGTTCTGTCTAGTACCCAGGTATAGCTGCGTGGTTAGTTTCCCCATAGGCTTGAGTCCGAGGACCATGCAATGCCTTGGTTCTGTCTAACACTTCTATTTTTCTGTAAGTATCTAGTTTCCCCATAGGTTTGAGTCCTTGGACCATGCAATACCTTGGTTCTGTCTAGTACCCAGGTATAGTTGCGTGGTTAGTTTCCCCATAGGCTTGAGTCAAAGGACCATGCAATGCCTTGGTTCTGTCTAACACTTCTATTTTTCTGTAAGTATCTAGTTTCCCCATAGGTTTGAGTCCTTGGACCATGCAATACCTTGGTTCTGTCTAGTACCCAGGTATAGCTGCGTGGTTAGTTTCCCCATAGGCTTGAGTCCGAGGACCATGCAATGCCTTGGTTCTGTCTAACACTTCTATTTTGGGTAAAAGAGATTGTCTTCAGCGTCGGGCACATTAGTTTTGGCATGATCGGTTTGGGACTCCAATCTTACACGTGGCAGTACTGCCGCCTTTATTCCAAGTTTCTGCCCTCATCAGTTACGAGGCGTCTCCTGACTGTTCGCGTTCCGCGCTTGACGTTTCGCCACACGAGGCGCGCTCTCATTAATACTCTCTTAGACTGATGCAGATCATACGGTTGATAGGCGCCTTGGAATTTGGTTAGGATTAATGTTGCCGGTAATCCTCTTTTCGAATTCTGCATAGATCAGTTCCTATCATTCTTCATCCCCTATTTAAGGCTATAGGAGGGAATGTCCTTCTACACTCCACGAACCCCCAACATAGGAGGAAATATGTCCCCTCAACACCCTGAGTCCCTTCAATAACCCTGCCAGAATTGTGATAAGAGTTTGGAGAAATGAGGCGGCCTTGGATGGGAATGAGGGTTCATAGACCCAAAGTCTCCTTTTCTCGGCCGAGGGTTGCCGTAGCCGCAGCACGCGTCAGATCTCCGGCGCGGCAAAATCTGGGCGTCATCCTCATGGTGCCATGCACAGCGGCCAAGAGGGAGGTCTCTGAAGTACCTAACGCTCCGCTCCGGAGCGATTCTACGTTGGTGGGGGTGTGCAAGAATTCGTCATGTTCGGTGCCCGAGTGTTGCCGTCTCCAATGGGCAACCACTGTGGGGCTGGAAGAGAATCAAGGGAACATCACGGGGAAGGGCCGCCTGTCGCCCTTGCATCTGCTCCTCTCTTCGCGCCAGCACCACCGCACCGGCTTGGGCGTTGTTGGTAGCCTTGAAACGGGCGTGCCTCAGCCCCTTCCCCTTTAGTTAGCTTTAAAACAGGCCCGTCTGGGCCTTTGTTTGTAAAATTGGCTTTAAAACAAGCCTGTCTGAGCCTTTGTTTGTATATTGTAATTTCTTATCATCTAATAAAGTACTGCTGTTTTCTTTTCTTTTCCTTCGAGTCTTGTACTTTCCTGTAATGTTTTTTTTTTTTTGCAAATGCTGTTTAACCTCTCACAGACTAGCTACTTAGGAACGACGGTCCGTTGCGTCTGTTGGTGCACGAATTCTTCCCACAGACGGCGCCAATTGTAGGGACTCAATTTTTATTGGACCCAGACAATACAATTTTTAGAGCGTGGGTTGAAGAATTAGGCCCTAACAGACTAACAACAGTGCCCCAAGGGCCCCTCACCATTGTCGTAGGGGAATGAGCCCCGTTTCGTTCCTAAGGGTAGCTCCTCGGCGTTCGTCCGAGGAGGTTCCACCCCCCCTTTACTGCTTTGCTCGCCCTTCTTATATAGTTCCCTCCGTCCTCTCTCCGTCTTCCATCTGTTGATCATCCATTTGCCCTTTTCTCTGTCCGCCCGTCCCATCAGAGGCCTTATCAGTACTCGAGTGGTTCACCATGACCAATGTTATCCTGCCTAGGGGTTACATCCCCATTAATGCGGCCAGGGGGTTAGATGAGTGCATTTAGTGTGGAGGTGACAACTGGTTCTGGATCTGTCCCCCACCGGGAGTTAACCCTGGTATGCCGAGGACAGGGATGTCCTCGGCGTGGATTCAAAAAGACATAGGTTTCCATACGCTATCCTCGGACAATCATCCTTCCTTAGAATGGACCTTGGGCCGAATGCAATATGGGCCGAGGCTATCGGGCCCACGGGCCCCACAATATATATATATATATATGTATATATAAAATTAAGTTTAAGAAATCATAACCTGAATATGTAATTTAAAAAAAGAGGCATGTACCTAAATTAAACTTGCCATTATAATTCAAAATCAAGGTTTCACAAGCAACAACATTAGAAATTTTATAAAACAAGCAATATAAATGAATGTCATAAAATTGCAATGAAGTCTTTGCTAAATACAATCTTGTCACTTGTCTTAAAATACTACATATTAAAAAAAAAGGCAAATCTCAAACTACGTAAATAAAAAAGAGAAAAAAAAAATTAAAGGCTTAAACTTAAAGCAATAAACAAATAAAGCATAAAAAATATAGATAAAAGAAGAGAAAAAAAAAATTAAGGTTAAACTTAAAGCAATAAACAAATAAAGCATAAAAAACGTAAACAAAAGAAGAGAAAAGAAGGTTTAAGCAATAAACTATATAACATATACTGATATACTCATACCTAAGTGTTAACTAGTTATGTGAAATTGAAAATTGATATATTCAAAACAAAGAATTGATGCATAGTTGCAGTTTGGGAACTAAAACAGCGAAAAGTGACTAAGTGACGGTACAATAGTATGAATCGGCAGAAAAGTAAGAGAATAATGCATTTATTTATTTAGGTTTTCTCTTATTTAAATTGTCACATCATCATGCATTAAACAGTAAAGAAGTTAATGAGGTGAACCAATTAATGTACGCTTACACAATTCACAAACCCAACCAGGTTATTAAAACCCAACCGAGTTATACGGTTTGTTCCACCGAGTTTTGCTGGTTTTGACCAGGGCAGCGGTGGCGGCTGCGCCCGGGGGGGGGGGGGGGGATTTGCCCCGTGACTCCTCCCTAACACCCAATACTGGGAAAAAGGCAAGCTTACCTAATGCCCAATAAGTCAATAACGGAGTGCAGGAAAAAAAACACAAAATAGGGAAAAAGTTTCTTGACAAGCGAAAATAAAGGGAAGAATTTCCCTTTGGCACAGTAACACACACCAAGAGCCTTGATTTGTCTGCTGTTAAGCTTAGCAAAATAATAATAATCATCACCCATTTTAGTGTCTTTCTTATCACATTTGAATTGATAGTCCTGTATTCTACGCAATTTATTTTTTGTCCTCAATTTCTTGACATTCCAGTTTTAAATTATGGAATTACGTTATGAACACAAATTTTAATTACTTTGAAAAATAAATAGAAAGTTGAATTTCACCTATAGTTTAACAAACAATCAAGACAAAACAGTGAGACGTGTATACAACTTTGCAAGTAAATTGCTACACTTTAATATTTTCAAATTTATTTATTTCCACAATTTATTTTATAGTATTAACTTAAATGTCTAACTATTTTTTTTTTGAGAAGGATCTTAAATGTCTAACAATAGTATTTGTTTATATTAGTTTTTGTATGACACTTATAGTTGTTATTGTTTATTTATTTTTTTGTTAATATAGATTAATATTTTTTTCGGTTATTTTTTTTAATATTGACTTCTAATCTTGCTTTCCTAACTAAAATCCTGGCTTCACCACTGGTTTTGACTGAGTTTTGTGCACATTTTATCCAATTGATCACTTGGAACGGTCTATGTGCCGGGTCTCCGAATTACTGGTTCGCATATGTAGTTATGTAGTTATGTACTCGCAAGCAAATTAAACAAACCAAATTGTTATCTTCACTCTTTATTTCTTTAGAATCCATTGGAAAATGTTGCTTTGAATTAGAGAAAGAATCAAAAGGTAGGAACAATAACTATTAACTAGTATAACAATAAATTCTACACATGAGATGACAAACTACACTCACAAAGAAAGACAATGGCAACAATCCAATAGGGTGAGATTTGTTGCTTTCATTGTTTCTGAAGATATAGAACCTTGATATGATATCCATGGCTATCATCCTTCGCTTAATCTGTTTTAATCTCATACAATTTTGAAGCTCTAACTTCCTCTGATTTACACCTGACCCTACTCATAAAATAAAAAATAAAAAACTGTTGGAGCTGTTCCTGTTCTTTCCACAAATGCTGCATGTTACATCATCTCAGTTTCTCTGCTCCTTTCAAAGTAGCAGATGCAGAAGATAATGGCTGAACGCAATCCATTTTGACTGTGAACAAGAATTTCTGCAGGAAACTGATGGTGGGTAGCCAAACCTTAAGTTTCTTCTCAACTTTATTTCTATAATGGGCTATAGGATCTTGCCTTGACAATCTCATGCCTGATTAATGGAAGAGCTAAGCTGTGATCACCTTCCATTGAATGATAGAGATACAGAGTCCAAGTTATGAAGCGGCACTACTGAAGTAAGCCTTTGGGAAAAATTCAACTTAGGGAAAGACTTGTGGAAGCTCTCCAACAACTGTAAAAAAGTGAAATAAAATCAATTATCAAACATTATACCCCACTAGGTGTAAAATAACAAACCACTAATCATAAGTAAATAAAAAAAAAATTGGTTGTCTTGAATTGTGCATGAGGTTTTTTTTTTTTTGTGTTCAAATTTCTAGTAACTTGCGGTCATGTAGTTAAGGTCATTTCGGTTATGCTCATCAGCTCCCTTCACAGTTTGTAAGTTGCCATATTAGATTGCTTGACATTATATATATCAATTTAAGAGAAATAATCAATATTTTATTTCTATATGTTATTAATCATTTATTTTTTTTATCAAATTAAGAGTAATAACGGATAATAAAACAAATTTAATACTATTAAAGATGTTTAGAAATTAAAATACAAATCAAGAATAAGGATATTTACTAATTTTCAAATGCAATATTATTATTTAGAGCATGAGTGTTCTCTTTGTTTTGTGAAAGGGTATTTAATTCCTCTTGTTCTCGTGTTACGGATGTGTCCTATAGTTTTTTTTAAAAAAAGAACACAACTAGTACATGCATGCAGAAGTGTTCAAATGTTTGACGCGTGTCCGATATAAACACGGCATCCAAAATGAAGTATCCGTACTTTTCTAATACTAAGGGATGGGTTTTGAGCTGAATGGGTTCTTGGTGAGCACCTGTTGGTCTGGGTATTTGGTTTTGTGTTTTGATTTCATCGAAAGGACGTCGTTCCATAGGTTATTAGCAGTGCCTTTTGTTCTAGGTAAAACAACGGCATTTTGAGAGGCTGATTTGGGAAAGAAAAAAAAAATCCACTTTTGACGCCAGCGTGTCAGCTTAATGGCCACGTAAGCGAGACACCAACAAAAATTGAAGTTTTAAAAATTGAATTTTACTAAAACTTCAAGACCTAAAATTCAAGCAAACTCATAATTTTTACTTTTACAATTTACCCAAAAGAAAACAAAAAGTCAAAAAAATAGAGAGTTAAAAGAAAAGAAAAGAAAGACGAAGAAAAAAAAAAAAAAAAAAAAGAGCAAAAACTCGCTATCTTTCAACTGAATCTCAGCCGCAACAGACAGAGAGAGGGAGAGAGCAATCCCATTGGAAAAAAAATGGAGGACGATGAAGAAGAGCCACCGCTCGCTGTTCAAATCGACGAAGAAATCAAACACTCAACGCAGCGACCAGCAAACGACGACGTTTCCGTCGGAGTAACCGTCATCACAGGCTACCTCGGCTCCGGCAAATCCACTGTAAAAACACATTAACTCTTTGAATTTTTTTTTTCAAATTTTTGATACAACCGATCTCTCTCTCTCTGATCTTCGTTGATTAATTTTGTGAAAAAAGCTGGTGAATCACATACTGAATTCACAACACGGGAAGAGAATAGCGGTGATACTGAACGAGTTCGGCGAAGAAATCGGCGTGGAAAGAGCCATGATCAACGAAGGCGATGGAAATGGCGGAGCCATCGTCGAAGAATGGGTTGAGCTAGCAAATGGCTGTATTTGTTGCACTGTGAAGCACAGTTTGGTCCAAGCACTCGAGCAACTTGTGCAGAGGAAAGAAAGGTAACTCCAATTAACTATATTTTTCAAAAAATTATCAAGTCTATAATGACAAATTAGGGTTTATCCCAAAAGTTTAAGCCGTTACGAAAATGTGTGGGCCTAAACAGCTCTTATTAAGTAAGGCCCAACACGGGGTTTGAATCAGGATCTCCTGCTTTAATACCATGAGAAATTATGATTATTTGAAAAGTTTAAGGTTTTAGGAAATAATTTGATTATATCAAATTTGAGTGATATATGTGGTTTCTTTTGTGGGCGTAGACTTGATCATATATTATTGGAGACCACCGGGTTGGCGAACCCGGCTCCACTTGCTTCTATCCTTTGGTTGGATGATCAGCTGGAATCATCGGTCAAGCTCGACTCGATTATCACTGTAAGTTTTATTTATTTGATGTTTTGTTTCGTTTTTTTGGTTTATGTTGACGAAATGGGATAGATTTATGTTTGTTACTTGCACTACTAGTCAAACTAGGAATATATTGCATGCTCTACAAGTACATGGACTTACAATAAGCCTGGACTAAATCTTGTAAGCATGTTGTAAAATTCAAATATAATAATTGGTACTGATATTTTTTATTCGGTTTTGGTTTATCTCAATGGAATGGATGGGTTTATTTAGTGTTAGAGATACTTACATTACGAGTAGGACTAGGGTTGCTTTGCTGCACATGGACCTACAATAAGGTTGGATGGGATTTGAAATTTGAGTGTAAGATGTGATTTCAAATCCATTACATTATGAGTGTTATGTTGGAGCAAAATCCTGAAAGCATTAATACGTATTTTTTTGTTAAACCCCTTGATTTTAAGTGCTTAAGTCCAAATGCAACTTTTATTGTTTTACTGTATGATAATACTTCTGGTCATATATATAAGTCAATTATTGTGACTTTTCTTCTAATAAGTTTTGGCAATTGAATGTGGGATTGTAAATCACATTGCAGTGTTGTTACTGTTGGATACTGTTTCTTTCTTGCCAAATACATATAACAGCATGGGGTGTGTTTGTGTCATTTATGTTATGTCATTTCTGTACTCAATTTGTGTCTTGTGATGGTTTCCTTTCTCTCCAGTTCGTATTGTCATGCTCAATTAAAAGATACCTCTCTTATTACTCAATATCTTTTTCTAAGAGATGTGTTGTTCTAATAGGTTGTTGACGCCAAAAACCTTCGGTTTCAGCTCAGTGAGCGCCGAAATTCATCTTCATTTCCTGAAGCATTTTTCCAGATAGCATTTGCGGTAATGATCATGTTATTACACTGTGAGGACAAATTTGGCTAATAAATTTATTTATTTATATATTTTTTGTTTTGCCTTTTTAAGTTGGAATTTTTTTCTTGATATAATGCATATATTATGGCATGAGCACTTAAGAGATAAATTTTTTTGTTTGTGTAGGATATTGTAATTCTTAACAAGGTTGATTTGGTTTCTCCAGAGGGCTCTGGAGGTGTCCTAGAGGAACTGGAGAAGGAAATTCATAACATTAATTCCCTTGCCAGTATCATTCGTTCTGTTCGGTGTCAAGTAGACTTGCCCAAGATATTGAACTGTCGGGCTTATGAGGCTACAGTTAGTCATACATCTCTTTCTTTTTCATCTGCAAGTTTATCTTCTTAGTTGATACTGACTTTATTTAAGTGACATCACTGATTTTTACCCTTTTCAGCATGCTGCTCATTTAGAAGAATTGTTGGAAGAGAGCCGTTCTCTATCTACCGAAGATCTTCATGATAGTGGTGTGAGAACCTTATGCATTTGTGAGCCACGGCAGGTTGATCTTGATAAGGTAGTCTTTTCTCTTTTGAAATAGCAATCAATTCATGTTCTGGAAAATTGTTACAATGTTTTATTGGTGAACTTGTTGGCACTTCATTAATTCTTTTGACAACAGTTTACAATTCATTACAAGTATTACAACCCAATTAGTTGGCAAAAAGTAATCTTCCAATGGAAACTTGATTAGTGGGTGCTTACTGTGTTTTGTGTTGTGTTTGGCTCAATGTCTGTATAAACTAGGGCTGCTTTAGGTAGAGAACCAATATATAAGTGTATCCTATTAAAAAGGCTTAAAATTTTATTATGTTAAGTTATGGTTCTCTATTTAAAAAGTAAGGTTCTAGATTATTTGGATGGGTGAAAGAAGACTTGTTTCAGTGACCAAAAATATTTGGGACACAATATTGTAAGAATATGGTTGCTAGATTCTGGTTGGTCAAATGGATAAATCTATTAATTTACTTATAAATCTCAATACTAACAGTTACACTTTTGGATCTGCAGAAAATGTCACAAATAACAGCTGATCTTTTCTGTTCTCTGTCACAAAAAATTTGATATCTTGACCACACTAGTGAAAGCTCATATATCTTAACTATGTTATTTTTCACTGGGGATGCTTGTCTTCTTTACTTATTTTATATCAACTTGAATCAGCACTTCCTTGTTTATGTTGCTATATGTGTATGACATCATACCTGATTGTCTGTTGTTTATAGGTTCGTTTATGGCTTGAGGAGATTCTTTGGGATAAAAAATATGGTATGGATGTGTATCGCTGCAAAGGAGTTCTAAGTGTTCAAAATTCTGATCAGTTACATACTTTACAGGTAGTGTTTCATATCAATGCCCTCTTAAGTGCTCTTCATTGGAAGTCAACTAGTGCTGCATTAGACCCACATCACCCTGGGGTTCTGGTCACCAGGGATGCTTATTTAAAAAAAAAATTATATTAATTGATGGATAAATGGTTTGTATATTTGAATTAAAATCCACATAAGGGTTTCATTTTTCTAGGGTGCATATGAAATGACCAATATGCACAGGACCGTGCTAAGGCTTTCTGTATGTGTGTCATATAGGGTTTTAGCCTTACTAGGCACTGCAGTGCAGCCCTTAATAATGAAATTTTCCAGTCATTTTCTTTAGATATTTGTTCTTATGAATTTACTGCTTGAATTAGTTTGTTTTTGGAGGAACTAATTTTGTTCTGTTCTGTCATTTAAAAACCTTATGTTCCTGGCAGGCTGTGAGGGAGATATATGAGATTGTTCCAGCTCGCAAATGGAAAGGGGAAGAAAATCAGATGACCAAGATAGTTTTTATAGGTATTATCTAATATACAACATCATTTTCAAGTGAAGTTCTTTACGGATACTGGTAAAGCTCCTATTTTAGTCATTTTATTTGTTTGTTTTATATTGCAGGTCATAATCTGAATGAGGTTGTTCTTAATGATTCCTTCAGAACTTGTACAACTTCTTAATTTCTAATACTAGCAGTTGATTGTCATTACATATCAATGTTAGAAAGTTAAGCTGTAAATCATGATTTGGATAGAATAGGATTCCAGTCCTAGAAGCTTCACTGGTTCTAGAAATTTCTTTATTCCGTAAGTCCTACATCAACCATTATCAGCAAGAAATTTGGATGATCCAACCTGTTTCTAATATTTGTATTCTATTTTTTCTCCCATGTTAAATTTTGGTTACAGATTGTATGAGAATTGCTTACTTCAACTCTTTGGGGTGTGAATTTAGTTAGTGATCTTTATACAGATTAGTACTCTGGTTGGACAGTCATTGGGGGCTTTAGTTTCTTCACTTCGCCATGTTTTATTGATGTTGCATGAGGTTGGATGCTAATATAGCTTAAAGGAAAGGGAGACAAGGTTGCATTCGTTACATCCCTTTATTTGTAATTTTTAAGTTATGGAGGAATATCAATAAACAACCAATATATGGTCCAAGAAAACTACAAAGAGTAAAGTCTAATTTTGGTCAGAACTGTCCTATACAACTGATGTTCTGTTAGTTTCTTATTTTCCTATGGTTGTTTTATATACATACTTTCCCGTCAGTTTTTATTTTTTTAGATAGGTAGATAATGGAGGTGGGGAAGATGGAAATCGAATCATAGACATGATATACCGTAAAAGATGTCATTTTCATTATGCCAACACTTGATTCACCTGTCATTCTTCTTTAAATTTGATAAGTTGTCTGAACAAGATAATTGGTCTAATCACAACCATTATTGTAATGTGCAACCATTAAACTAACAGTAAAATTGGCTGAGCTAGACAAAATGACTAAAAAATTTTTTGGAGAGAGTTTCAACTTATGGCATCCGCTCCTGATAATAGCTCTTTATCATCAGACCAAGACATCAATCAGTTTTCGGTGTAGGCGGGGATTGAACCCCAGGTCTCTTATACAATCATCAGAGAATTTACCAGTTGAGCTAACTGGAACCCACACAAAATGACTAAATTGAAAATATATTGAAATTAAAGAATTATATTAAAATGAAAAAAATAAAAAATAAACTTACATAATTGAATTGAAATGTTAAGAGTAATGTTATAGACATAACATTTTTACAACAGTTGAGTAGATAGATTTTCATTGGTTCTCATTTGGACTCACCACTAACATCACTTTATCATCTATTATTCAAGACTAGTTACCTCAATCATTGTAAAATGTTTGGAGAAAATTCTTGTGACAATATTGAAGTGTCAAAGCTAGAGAGTATTATTTATAAGGCTTTTGTTAATGAGTGCAACTACACATCCGTTAAAGAGGGATTTAATGGGTTCCATTGTATTGGGAAAGCAACAATAGCAAATTAAAAAAAAAAAAAAAAAAAACTTCTTTAACTAACTAATGTTCAATTGCAACAAAAAAGTTGATAGATTATAATTAAAAACTCAACCTTGATCATTATCTTCAGGCACTCGTTAACCGGATTCTATTTATAATTTAAGTCTTTTTTTCTCTCTCTTAGCCCAACCCAACTCTTTCTCGTTATCTTCAATTTTAATGGGTAAACCCACTGATTACGTAGTGATATCCATTATTTT
Organism: Quercus aquifolioides; assembly: GCA_019022515.1. NCBI lineage: Eukaryota > Viridiplantae > Streptophyta > Magnoliopsida > Fagales > Fagaceae > Quercus > Quercus aquifolioides. The sequence continues at coordinate 73,368,787 of CM032330.1, forward strand.
TTAAAATTTTTTTTATAATCTAAATTAATCTAAACCCTACAACTAAACTCATAGCCGCCCCCACTCTTTCTCACCTTCTCTATTTCCTCCTTTTTTTTTCCTTCATTTTCCTCTCAAAATTTTCTTTTCCTCCAAACACTGCTTAACCTCTCAAATTGTACCAACAAGAAACGAGATAAATCGAAGAAAAAATTGCAAACTAACACCAATTCTCAAAAATTTTCATTGGTTAGCAACGTTTTCAAACTATTTAGGAAACTAACATCTCGAGTCTAAGAAACTCGATTTTGCTCTTAGAACTCGAGCCTAAAAGACTCGATTTCCTTGTTCATGATGTAGATGAAGGCAACAACACAAGAGTGAAGAAGAAGGCAACATCACAAGAACATAGTAAATAACAAAGTGAAGAAGAATGAGTGAAGCAAAAGAAAGAAGAAGGATTTGACCAATGTACTTGAGCAAAGTTGATCTTCCTCTCCACTTTGACCATGCGTTGCTCGATTTCTTTGCATTTGCTTGCTGGATTTCTTTGCCTTTGCTTGCTGGGTTTCTTTGTCTTTGCTTTGGGTTTCTTTGCTCTTCTTTCGTTTTTCTTTGGTTGTTCTGAGAAGAGGAAGAGACTAGAAGAAGAGACTTGCGTCCTTTTCTTTTGTGGAACTCGAGTCTTTCCACGCAGATTTTTATGGAAATCGAGTCTTTGATACTCGAATTGCTACAGTGAACACGAGTTTAAGAAACTCGAGATATTAGTTTTTTAAATAGTTTGAAATTGATGCTAACTAACGAAATTGTTTGAAAATGAGTATTATTTTGAAAAAAAAAAAATCCAATAAATCGAGTTCCAAGACTCGGCCTTGTAGACATTCTTCTTCTTCTATTTCTCTATGGTTGTTGTGTAACGCCCCAAACCCATACCAAGGATTTAGATGCATAACCTGTCTTAATAATACTCAACACTAATATAATGGAACAGAGTGTAATTAAATATCCACAATAAACTTCCAATAATCAAAATCTTTTCCTATGAAATCCATAAAAATAAAAAGTTTAACAATAAAGTCTCCAAATACAATCTCAAAGAGTTCCATAATTGCCAAATTTACTATCCTAAGAAAAAAATACTAAAAACAATCCATCAACTAACATAACTCTAAAAGAAGTCTCCAATCTATGCCTCCAATGATCTACCACCAAAAGATATTCCACTGCTCTAATATGAAAGGGTGGAAAAAGGGGGTGAGCTAGAAGCCCAATAAGAGACTACATAACATGAGGATGTCTTTCAAAACAAAACATTAGTATCATTGACAAAATATAGTCCTTACAAAACATTTACAAATAGTTTTAACAGTAATACAATATATTCTATAAAACTGTCAAGAATAGAACATTTAACTATAACGCTGTAATCATTAAATAAACTAATAACCACTTTAATTAGCCAAAATACACCAAATAGGTAGAAACAATATATTTTGACAATAAACAATCTTTTTCCACTTATAAAGATCAGTAACAAAAAAACAATAGTTCGATATGGAAAACATTAGTCAGACAAAGACATAAGCTGCTAAACACTCGGTGGGTGATTCACATGGGGAACAATAACACTAACCTCAAAGAGGCAACACTGGCTCCGAAGAGCAAACGATAACACTGCACCACACCACAATAACACTACATCGGCCGAAGGCCAACACTTAACACTGTGTTGGCAAAGGTTGCAGACTGTCTAACTGACTATTTGAAAACATTCTTGACATGTAAAGTTCAATAAATAATAAAATTCTAGTATATATTATGCATTTACAATGGTATAAGTTTTTGAAACTTCACTTTTGCAATTATGTATATTTAAATGTATTTTTACCAACAAAAAAAAAAAATATATATATATATATATACACGTCTTGAGAGACGTCATGTTCTGTAGTCCACTTACCTCTAGTTGCTAAATCAAGTTTTACTTCAATTGTTCGAAATGATGTCAACTAGAACCTAAATAACAGCAAAGATAGGTCCATCAATACACAATTTTCCACTTAAAATCAATTTTCACACTTAAATAAATAGTGCAATAATATAGTTCTGCCAAATCAATCTTAGAGTCAATAGAGGACCATATGACTATACATACTATTCATACATAATCAATTTCTAAGCCTGGACCATACGGCTATATAAACAATTCCTATTATAATATTGTAATCATCAACCCAAAGACCCAAAATCCATTACACGGCTGAACTAGTGTGAATGCATATTAATCGGTCAACAATTGAGGCTTAAAAGGTAATGGTCAATCGGTCCACAATTGAGGCTAAGTGTGAATGCATATTAACCACAAGCACCCTTTGCCCATTAAAATAGTCATAGTTTAGATCCAAGATGGCCATATACGTACATACATATAAACCCACAAAGCAACTTTTTCCCTTTCACATGATGACAAAGTCCAAGCCTATATTACTCTATTTGGTTCAATTTCAAAGTCTGTGGCTTTCCCGACATATTGACCTTCCTCATCCAATATAATAAACTTATAGGAGCCCTTTTCTATTAGTAAAATGATATTCTAGGTTCATAACAATGGCTAGTTATTGACTATTCAAACTTCTTAATGCTCTTCAAACTTCTTAAATCTAGAGCATGAGAAAATCATACCTGTAGACTCCAATTTCAACTCAACGCCACAGTGAAGAAAAGGCAAAGTTGTGGTGCGGCTGAAGCAAAAAGGCAGCCTCCTAAGTTTATGCGCGTGTAGCATAAGAGGTAAAAGACTACGGTTTTTATTTATTTATTTATAAGCTTATCAAGACTCATATATTTACTTATGCCACCTCACTTGGGCTTCATATTTCATAGTATTTACTTATTTTTAATATCCTAGACCCAAATCAATTAAATCCATTTAATTGTGGGCCTTCTTTTTAATTTACGCATAATAACTAAATTGGTGTAAAAAATATGGGGTGTTACATGTTGTGCTGTCATCCAACAAGTCCAACCCAAAAATCCAGCCCATCTTATTCCACCTTTGGGCCGAACCGAACTGATAAGCCCATCAATAACCGGTTTCGCCCGACCCAATCTAACCTCAATCCAACGCAATATCAAAATCGAATATCATAAAACGTTGCATTCCGATAGTTGAACTCTGAGGTCTCACTCTCTTCGCCGAGCTAACCCCTTTCTCATTCTCGTCTCAAAGATTAAGGTAACCTTGCAATCTTATAATCTTTGTCGATTAAGGTTTTACTTTTAGCTCAAAATCAACCAATCAGATTGTACCAGTTTCTAGGATTCTGGAATATTAATGTATACATACATGTCTGTATAGCACGAAGAATTTCCTGTTTTTTATATATATATATATTTTTTTCTTGTAATTACAATTCATGTATTATTATTTGATGGTTCTAAGAGAGAATGGAATTTAGCAAATTTTTACTCAATTTTACTGTATGAACTCATACCTAACATTAACACTTTGTATAAACGGTTTGAAAACTGTGTTTTGAGTTTAAAACGTGCATTTGTAAAAGAAGCTACAAGCAGGGGTGGCCCTAGACATTTTGGGGTCTAAGGCGAGAACTAAAAATGTATGTCTATGTGTATGTGTGTTTATGTATGTGTATGTGTATGAGTGTGTATGTGTATGTGTATGTTTATGTGTGTGTATGTGTATGTGCATGTGTGTTTATGTTTATGTTCATTTATGTTTATGTATGTGTGTATGTTTATGTATGTGTATGTGTGTGTGTATGTGTATGTGTATGCAAACCGTGGAAATATTTCAATGGACTTCTGTTTTTTCTTTCTCATTGGCAGGGAAAATCTTTTCTTTTGGCCGTTTGTGTTAACAAATGGAAAGAATGGATGATTGTGTGTTTTGGGTTTCAGTTTTTAGAGCGTGGAGTTTTTGATCTCTCGATCTCTCTCTCCTTCTCCGTTCTCTGCCTCTCTATTTCTCTTTCTCTCTATTTCTCTCGGTCTCTCTTTCTGCTTTTTTTCTCCGTGTAGCAATCTTCTTTTTCTCTGTCTTAAGCAGTTAATTTCCTTTTATACCAACAGGGCTCCAAACAGTGTTTAAGGCGATGAAAAATTATAATTTATCGCTTTTAAACAGTATTGTAGTGTTACCAAACAATATAATGTATCGCTTTTTAAAGTGAAACATGTCTGAATTTTAGATAAGCAGTTATCCTATTTGTCACCACCTCCTTAATTTTAGGAATCCACTTTCTCTCAGCTTTTGCTATTATATATAATGCAATACGGTAGCGTGACTGTGTGAACATCGAGGGTGGAATGAAAAAGAAATTGAGCTACCCAAATTACACAAACAAATTTTCACTCAGAAGGAGAAGAAGATTAAGAAATAAAATCCAAACCACTACAACTGAAAGGGGAAAATGAAAGAAATCAATTTTACCGGTGGTTTTGCTGGTTGACCGATGGCAGCAGGCTAGTGAAGGCAAGTCTCTGTTCTTTCTCTTCAAGCGTCGCTGGGTTTCTTATCGCAGAGGAAAAAGAGCAAAACAGAAAAAGGGGAAAATTGAAGAGAAGAAACAATATATAAGAAGGTAGATAGAGTGATTTTGCAAAGCGTGCTTATGTATGTGTATGTGTATGTGTGCTTATGTATGTGTATGTGTATGTGTATTTTTGTGTGTGTGTATGTGTAGGTCTCTTTGTCTTTTTCAAATTCAGGTGCAATACCTTGATGCAATTGTAATTAATGGCTGAGATTAAAAGTTGAAAAAATAACTTTCAATCTCAACCATTAAATAATATATATTAAAGGAGAGTTAAAAAATAAAAATAAAAAGAGTAAAAAATGTAAAAAAAATACCTACGACAGTGCACCTGATCTCAGTCCGTCTTTCTTCTCTCACCATTTTTCTTTTCTTCTTTTTTACGTGGTGCTTTGTTTTTCTTCCTTTTATTTCTCTTTATACGTCATCTAGGCTTACAGGAGAGGAGCGAGTGAAAGCCACGTTCATAAAGGAAATCGAAGATTGTGCTACTGAGCCAAAGACTATGAAAATCTCTTCCTCTCAACTCAGATGATCCTCTTAGGTGAAATTGTGCCTCACGAGGCTTCACTGGATTATGGTGTATGATTTTTGGTTATTTATTTATTTATTTGAGATTATGAAGCAAATAGTTTTTATATTTTGCTTACCCTTTCTATTTTTTGAAAACACTTTTCTAGGAAATACCATTTTTTTTGCTTTGCTTTCAGTCTATCATTCTTGCTTGTGGTATGTGTTTGATTAATTTGGATCTAAAATTAGTTCAACAAGATGATTCTTCTTCTAAAATATAATAACAAAACCAATATATGTTTTTTTAATGGTGGGTTCACTTTCAGTGTTTTCATTTTGTGATTTTGGTTGTTTTGTGTTTTGATTTCGGTGGGTGTGATTTGATTTGTGATTTGGTGGGCTTCTGGGTTTTTGTTGCGATTTGATTTTGGCTAGGTTTTGGCCGTGGTGGTGGTCGTGATTTGATTTTGGTTGGGTTTCGGCAGTGGTGTGTGGTTGGAGGTGATGAGCTTGAAAAGCTCCAACCATGGAGGTTTAGAAGGAGAGCTTGGTGGTCAGCCATGGAGCATGGTGTGACGTGAGTTGAGGCAGAGAGAGGATGAGAGGGAAACAGGAGCGGCCCTAGACATTTTGGGACCTAAGACGATAACTAAAAATGAGGTCTTTTTTATACTTATATATTAATTAAATTAATGTTTATTTAATATTTTTATATTATATTTTTCATCATTATTTTCATTTTCTTCTAAATTATTTTGAAGTTCATTATCAAGATTTGTTGTATTGCAAAATTGAACATCATTTTCTTCTAAATTATTTTGGTGAATTTCTTACTCATTTGTGATATTTTCATCTATATTTTGTTTATTACTAATAACAAATTTATCCATTGATCATTTTTTAGATTCAATTAATTTTTCTTATTTTTTTCTTTTTTTAAGTTTTTCATATCCAAATGCATATTTTCTAGTAGACATTTATAATCAAACAATATATTTAAAGACTAAAATAAAAAATAACTTTCAAGTGTAGAGCAAATAAGAAATAGAACCTGATTTATATAAAAAGTATTGTTGTAACTTCACTGAATAATAACAAGTTTTTAGCAATCTCAACCTGCATAAATTAAAAAAAAATTAAGCACAAACATAACAAAAATTTAAGCACAGCCATAACACTGACACAAGACTTATTAATAAGACCCACCCACAAAAAAAAAAAAAAAAAAAAAAAAAAAAAAACACAAAACAAATCCTATCTATAACCAAAAAAAAAAAAAAAAATGCAGGCTTTTAAAAAAAAAAAAAAAAAAAAAAAACTTGAAGGCCCAAACTTAACGCCCAGTCCAGGGAGGGTCCAGGCAGCCATAATGATAAACTGATAAGTGATAAACAAAGTTACAAAACCAGCCAGGGAGGGCCCAAATAAACAAAGTTATCTTAAGTTCTTAACAAATAAAATGGAGTGACCTGTGCCCAAATATTTATAATTTTATACTACCTGATTCCTGAACCTCAGAACCTGATACGGTGAGGTGAGCAGTTGAGACTTGAGAGAGGCGGAGAGCAGAGAATCAGAGAGAGAGGCTGAGGCAGAGAGAGGCGGAGAGCAGAGACTAGAGAGAAAGGTAAAATTTTTAGGGTTTTGAGTGGATTTATTTGTTTTGTTTTGATTTGTGATTGTTTTGTGGTTAATCTCTTAGACCGGATTTGTAGTTTATCTGTTTGATTTTTGGTCGATAATGGGCACCCGGTGTAACTCTTTTGTTAGCGTTTCATTGCTTTCTTATTGGATTTGTTACACAAAGCTCCACCTTTAAAAATTAGACAAGTTGGATTATTTATATATGTTCTCATTCGGTCAAATTTCGTGTGTTAATAGGATGTTACTTCTTATTCGATATATAAACTTATGTTCTGTGTATAGTTTCTTTAAAAAAAATTGAAATTGAAATGTTTTACACATGAGATGATCGTCTTGAATTTTTGCATGAATGGAGGAGGGTATTAGAAGAATATGTAATCCAATGGTAGATAGATTTGTCATATTATGCATCTAATATAAAATTATTGACTAGTGTAACTTTGATAAAAGTATTTCCAGGTTTAATTTGAATTTATCTCATATATTATGTATTGAGTTCTTTTCTCTATGGTGTTTCTGTAGTATTTGCACTTAAAATCTCTAATGCTCAGCTTATAAGAGTTGTTATATATATAGCACAGTCAGTGGTGTACTTGAAGTTTTCTAATACCACAAGTTAGGATTGCATTGTTAAGATTTCAGAATATTCTTGCACTAGTGTAATATGTTTAAAGAATCTTTAATTGCTGAACTTCCTTTCTACCTCTTGGCCCTGCAAATATGGCTCAACAATATTGGATGTATTGCTTTCTTTTATTCGATGTCCCAAAATGAGTGTCCGCTTTCAAAAAATAAAAGCATTTATAGACCATTAAAAAAAAACATTTTTATTTTCATCTTCTCATGTTACCCTTCACTAATTCAAAAAACCAATGAAGACGCACTTTACAAGTTGTGCCACCTTTGGGAATTTTGGTAAACTTGTACATCTTTTCTTCTTCATTTAATGTTGTGCCATTTTAAATTACACACTCAAATTAGGATGAAGCAGATGAAATAGGCATTTTAGAAAACTAATTATAGTTGAGTGATCTTTATTGATGTATGTTCATTGGTTTTTATGTAGTAAAGTATTTTTAGAAGAAGTGTAAACAGCCACTTATTTTGTCCAATGGCATTGGTGGTAATCTGTGGGCAACCGTGCAGTGGGAAGTCCACAGCTGCCCTCTTCCTAGCTGAAGCTCTCAAAGAGTCAGAATCAAAACAAACAGTCAGGATCATTGATGAAAGTTCCTTTCATCTTGATCGCAATCAGAGCTATGCCAATATGACTGCAGAGAAGAATTTAAGAGGGGTGCTTAGGTCTGAAGTTGATAGATCAGTGTCAAAAGATAATATGATAATAGTAGATTCTTTGAATAGCATAAAGGGTTACAGGTATGAGTTGTGGTGTTTGGCTCGTGGTGCAGGAATAAGATACTGTGTTCTCTATTGTGATGCGGAAGAAACCCATTGCAGAAAATGGAATGAAGAACGTAGAGAGAAAGGAGAAGCTGCGTATGATGCTGAGATTTTTGAAGATTTGGTAAGAAGGTTTGAGAGACCGGATAGAAGAAATAGATGGGATTCCCCTTTGTTTGAGTTATGGCCACATAAAGATGGAATAGAGAAATCTTCTGCTGCTGTTTTAGATGCTGTTTCATATTTGACAAAGAAGGTGGACTCAAAAACACAGGATGTAAAAATTTTACAGCCAACAATCGCAACGCAAAGTGCACGATTTTCAGAGGCAAATTCTCTATATGAATTGGACAGAGCAACACAGGAGGTGACTAATGCTATTGTGGAAGCACAATCCCAGGCACTTGGAGGGCCAATAAATGGGGTGTCTCTTGGCCAGGGATTACCAACTATCAATATCTCAAGATCAGTTGGGCTACCAGAGCTACGTAGGCTGCGACAAACTTTCAAAAAATTGACTGGGCAGACGAGTTTAAGTGGCCCACCACCACCATCTGATGCAGACAGTGCCAAGAGGATGTTTGTGGACTACCTGAACAGGGAATTAGGAGCTACTTGAAGGATTATGATGTGGATGATGTTAGAGTAATGTATTATGGAAGATCTCTTTGTACTAAATTGATTTTTGATGTGGACCAGTAAGTTATTTTTACACTTGCATTCTAGGTAATGTTAGACGAGTTGGAGTTTTTCTACCAACAAATATATATGAAGGGGCTTGCTTTTCATAGGGTTTGTACCATGCCTTTTGCTTTAAATTTTATCAAGTTGTTTGTTAATGGGACCATATGCTATCATTTGTACATTATTCTATTAGAATTTTCAGATTGCAGACTAGCCAGTGAAATTTCCTTAGCTGGAAGCTCTTGATCATGTCAACCATATCCTTGCATGCAAGCCACAGTCCTTACTAAGGGGGTGTTTACATTTGCTCCCTAGTCGTGTGGTGAATTCTTTTCTAGTAATGATTCTTGCGTGGGAATCTGTAAATCAGAAAAATGAAAGCTGAAAAACATGCTGCCCAATCTAGTTATCAGAATGTTGAACTGAACTGATTGTACCAAACCTCCATTAACTGGCCAAAGATTTGTAATATTAACTTTGTTAGCACATTGAGATGAGAATTATAATCAAGCAATCCTGTTAGCAGAGAGACAATTGGAGATCACAATGGTTTGGGTTGGTTTTTTGAAGGGTAAGATCTTGAGAGATATGAGACAATTTTTGAGTTGAATTTCTCAAACCCAAGTTCACAGGCCTGTTCAGACTTCCAAGGCAATTTTGCCATTTTGAAAAGAGAAATGATATGTCTACAATATTTTTACAACAAATCCTAAGTGGCAGGTTGTTATTGGTTGTTATTATTGAGGCAAAAAAGTAATTTTAATGTTAGTTTCAAATTTGAACAAATAACAACTAACCACCTATGATTTGTTGTAAAAATATTGTAAAATTGTTGTAGACGTAACATCTCTCTTTTGAAAAAATAGTTTGCACTTTGCAATACATTTTTATGTTGGACGTGGATCCAATAATTTAGTTTTCTTTTTTTGGTAAACCCACTAATTAGTTGTTACAACCAAACCCACCCATCCCCATTCCCACTTTAAATAATAAAATAATAATAATAATAATAATAATAATAATAATAATAATAAACTGGAATAAAAAAAAAATTTGATTCTCCATTATTATTAATCGTCAAGTCAAGACACAAATACAAATGAGTTTTTTTTTTTTTTTTTTTTTTTTTTTTTTGTTGGTGAGATTCAATTCTAGGTTTCTTACATGACAACAAAAGACTTTATTAATTAAGTTAATTAAAATCGAAAAACAAATCCAGCATTTGATACAATGCTAAAAGCCATCATGAGTAACCTAATAAAATAATTCGATAATCTTAGATACACAATAGATTTCACAAATTTTCCCACTAATTATTGAGGTAACATGTGGTTGGTGTATAACTAAAGTAATACCAATTATGGTTCATGTGAAAATGATGTTACTAATTAAAATATGTTATGAAATATATTGTTTATGCATTATTGAAAATAAATTCATTTGAAAGCCACATTTGCATATATAGTTGTGACAATTTCTGTATGAGGTTACTCGTTAACACAACTCACCTTTTGTTTGAGCCACCCTGGAGTCATCGAGTAGCCATTTGTTAAAAATGATAAAGTATACCTTAACTTCCTAAAGAAGCAAGATTTCTATTAGCATATTAGGTACCAACCTGGACCTACCTGATTAGAGTAATTCAGATCTTAATTAAAATATAACAACTAAAGTTAAGCTCCAGTCTATGAAATCCCTCCATTAATGGGACTCAAATCTCGGTTTGTTTTCGAAAACTAATCTTGACGGTGAGTCTAATAAGTTTTTGTTTTCTTGTTTTTTTGTTGAGATTCGTCAATAAGTAATAAGAAGTCACAACTCACAAATGATACTTTACTATTATTAATTTTATTTAAAAATTTCAATAAAAAGTAATTAATTAATTTTTTTTAAGTTTTAAAAAAATCATATATTTAGGTCAAAGCCATAAATAAATTTATTTATTTATGAACAACTTGAGAATAGTTTGTCCATGTTCATTTAATAAAATAAAGGAATTTATTTTAAGCTTAATTATTAAACAAATTGTGCACAAACATCAGAATAAATTCATGAATAAGTTTCCTCTCAGAAAAAAAGTTCATGAATAAGTTTGTGCGTATGGAGCTTGCTTTATTATATATATATATATATATATATATGTATGTATGTATGTATGTAATCTCAACTATAAATTACTTATTAATTAATAGTATAGATTTGTGAAGGAGTAACAGTTTTTTGTTGTAATTTTTACTATATATGAAACAAAATAAATTAATTAAATAACTTGTAAAAAAGTTTGAAATTGTTCGATAAAAAAAAGAATCAAATGTAAATATATAATTAGCTTAATAATGAGCTCGGGGTCCGAACGTATTCCAAATACAATTAAATTATCTTAACTTTTAAAACTCAATTTGTTTTAGCTTGTTACAGTCTCGTTTCAAAGATTTTAAAATGAAATAAAGCAATTGCCACTTCTTATTTTATCTGTATATTTTTTTGTAAAACAAAGAGCAATAGTGCTATAAACATAATGGGTCCGTTTGGATTGAACTTATTGTTGCTGAAACTGAAAACTGAAAACTGAAAACACTGTAGCAAAATAATTTTTAAATGTGTAAATAGTACCGTGTGACTTATTTTTAATACTTTTTAGTGCGTGAACAGTAATGTGAACAGTGCTAAACAGTGTGTGAACAATGATTTTTGTCCTTTGCACAGTAAACCCATGTGAAGTTACTGTTCACGTGCAGGGAAAAAAAAAAAAAATCTGAAAACGTAGAAGGGAAATGTGGACGCTGAATCCAAACGGCCACAATATATTTCACAAATTTTTTTTAGAACTTATTGAGTTGGTCAATTGTGATTAGTACATTAATTTCATACGAGATCACCATTAACATCACAATTTGGAATATTTAAAATGAAACGAAGCAATTATCAATTCTTTATTTTGTGGGTTTAAAAAAAAAAAAAAAAAAGGAACAACAATGCTATAAAAATAATGAATTTTAAAATATTTTTGAACTGATTGTAGTAAGAAATTGTGATTAGTGTGTCAATTTCACATAGGATCACCATTAATAGCATAATTTATGGTACTCTACTTGCCCAATTTTGTAAAAGTGATGCTACAAATATAAGAATTTTCACAATATTTTTCACAACGGTTAAGTTGACAAGTCTTATTAAAATCATAGTTTCATTTACTAATAAAAACTTGACACATTGACAATGGTGAAAATTTCATCGTCTCTAGACTTTGATCAATATTTGTTATTGGACTCAACTTACCTATAGTACATTAGAGCCGACACAATACAAACAAGTGTTTAATTTTGTTATATGATTGAATTATATCATGATCATGTCTGCTGTAGTGCAGTGGAGCCATCATTTTCCCTTGTTTAGATTTTTTGTTAACGAAAAAGGGTAACCCATCAAAAAAGAACAGTGATGTCACATGGTTGAGACAGGAACGAACGGAATAATTGGATGACAGAGTTGTGATAGGTTGACATGAGAATGACAGTAAAACACACGTTTAAGCCTCCATTTGTCACTATAATCAAAGCTTTAACTCTAATTAGCCTAGCTCTCAATCTAGGTTCCTTAATTTCATAATGTAGCTTTTAACGGCTAAATCTTAACCGTCCATTTCTTGTCCTTTTTCAAATCTCAATGCCACCACCGTTGTCCATGTCAAAAAAACCATACCCATCTGTTTATTTATAACTGTGAAAGTCATAAACACAATAAGTACTAAATTTTTTTTTGTTTATTATTAATTTCAGTTAATGATTCAGACCCTGTTTGTTTTTTGTGTGTGTCTCTCTCATATAAATAAAAAATTGAAAAAAAAAAAAAAAAACTGTGAGAAATGACTTTGTTTTTTTTTTTGAGAAATGACTTGATACAAACACAAATAGAATCCGATAAATTTGGACTTAATTTCACACAAACTCTCTCTCACCCAAAAATAGTTGCCTGGCTTTTGAATCTCACAGAGTCTGCAATCATCAACGATCCAAAATTGGTACGCTGAGAAAAGCCCTCTTTTTTTCTTTTTCTTTTTTCCAATTTTGTTTTGTGTTTATTTTTTTGGGAAATTTGAATCAATGTGACTGTGTTTATATTAAGGTAGACACATTGATTTTGGCTTGGATCTGTGCATTTCTTTCCTTTTTGAGATCTGGGTTTTGCTCAGTGGATTGTAATAATTGAAAAAGTTCAAGTTTTTTTTTTTGTTTAAATTTAAGATTTTTGGCTTTTGGGTTGCTGAGAATCATGGAAAAGGAAAGGAAAATTTGGAATTTTTTTGAGTAAAAACTGATGTGGGTTTCTTGTTTTTCTTTGTTTTTTGGTTTAATCAGGAATGAAATTGTACCGTTAGTGACTCACTTTTTGACTTCCCTGCAGGTTGATCTGGTTGATTGAGAAGAGTGGTATTTTTCAGAAATTGGCATCAGTTGGTTGTATACAATTTTGTTTTTGGAATTCAGCATTAGTTGGAATTCTAATTCTTATAGATTGTTCAGAATTTTTGTTTCTGTTATTGGATTGTTGATCCGTTATTGGGTGTTCATACTTGGGGTGCTAACAATCTGAATTTTGCATTTCACGTATGTGTATGGTGGATTTGTATGAGTTTGCATTAATGTGAAATGTGAGTCTGGTGGTGGGAAGAGATCTGCGTGTGTATAATTGGGAAGTGTGAAGGGTGGATTTTTCAAATTTCAATGTTTGTAGGGATTGTTCGGATTCATGGTAATATAGATAGAAGCTTGTCTGTTATGATAGGTTATGGTTTTCACTGTTCTTGGAGATATAGGTTAAAGGAGTTGGTTATTTAGTGGGATTTTCTTAATTTGATTGTTAAAGGGGGTTGCACGATTTGGACATGAGAAGCTCTTGGTTCAGTAAACTATCTGTTATTTTCGGCTCTAGACCGCCGCTCAGCTGGTTACTCTTGTGCCTTATTAGCTTGGTTGCACTAATTACAGTTTTAGGATCGTCTTCTTCTAATGCATTTGACTCTGTAACTCCCACTCCGGTACCAAACATTTATTTGAACTATAGAAGGCTAAAGGAGCAGGCAGCAGTAGATTATTTGGAGCTGAAGTCTCTCTCACTTGGAGCTAGTCGCCAAAGAGAACTTGGCCTTTGTGGCAAAGAAAGAGAAAATTATGTTCCTTGTTTCAACATTTCAGAAAATTTGTTAGCTGGCTTTAAAGATGGGGAGGAGTTTGATCGGCATTGTGAAGTTTCAAGAGATCAAGAGCGGTGTTTAGTTCGCCCTCCTAAGGACTATAAGATTCCCTTGAGGTGGCCTACTGGTAGGGACGTGATATGGAGTGGAAATGTGAAGATAACCAAAGACCAATTTCTTTCGTCTGGAAGCATGACCAAAAGGTACTTCTTTGTCAGTGTGTGAAAGTACCTCTAACTACAAAAGTGATTAAAGCTTTTAGAACTCACTACTATTTGCATGTTAATTGGTTTTTATGTCATTTTCTTTGTTGGGATTCTGAGCAATTAATGATTTGATTATGTATCCTTTTTACATTTTCTCCGTAGGTTGATGTTACTAGAAGAGAATCAAATTACTTTTCACTCTGAGGATGGATTGACCTTTGATGGTGTTAATGACTATTCTCGCCAGATTGCGGAGATGATAGGGTTAGGAAGTGAGACTGAATTTCTTCAAGCTGGGGTAAGTTTAGTTTCTCCCAATCCCCATCCTCCACCCCCCCCCCCGTCCACAAAAAAAAAAGGAATATAATTTCTAGTTGTTACTCTTTGGGCACCATTGGGTTTTAAAAAGATGGAATTTGTTTAATGCAATTCTTTGTTGTTCTCTTAATGTTAAATAATTTACTTCATAACTTGAAGCAAAGAAACCTTGTGGTTTGTGGGTTTTCTTTTTTGCGTTACTTTTGATAAAAAGTAGTAGAAGTGTAGGAGTATCAGTTGCACTACATATTTCAACTTATTTTTGTTGATTACAGGTGCGTACTGTACTAGATATTGGCTGTGGATTTGGTGGCTTTGGAGCTCATTTACTCTCACTGAAGGTAATGGCTGTTTGTATTGCTGCTTATGAGGCAACTGGCAGCCAAGTCCAATTTGCTCTTGAGAGAGGTCTTCCAGCAATAATTGGAAACTTCATTTTGAGACAGCTTCCATATCCGTCATTATCATTTGACATGGTTCATTGTGCTCAGTGTGGTATTGTTTGGGATGAAAAAGGTACTTTAAAGTTAAATTAAGCATTGTTTCATTTGACTTATTAATGATGTGCTTCCCTCTGGCTCTGGGTGCTGAACTTGTGGATGCTTGATTGATTGATGTCACTTGGGTTTTTATTGCTTGGTTGATATGTTGTTGACTTTGTTTTGGGTAACATTGATTCTCCATCATTTTCTGCACTAATAGACAGACATAGTTCTTATCTTGGTTAATAAGGCTCTATGGCACCATCAAAACCACGAGTTAGTTTTTACCTCTGGTTGACTTTGTCTATCCTTTAATTTCATCTTGGATTGTTTTTTAAATCTTGTAAAAAGAAATGGTAATTTTGCTCCCTTTATGAAGGATAGTCACTGTTATGTACGGTTAGAGTGATAATTATCCATTTTCAAGCATGGAAGGTGAATTTCCAAAGAATTTTTTTTCCTTTATTTTTTCAACTAGACTAAAAGACACATTTAAAGAGTTGCTATCCTGCCATTTAAGTTTGTGGACATGATCAGCAGTAAATAGAGATGCAGTGGATTTTGGGTGCATACAGTAGGAGGTCAGGATATGTGACAAGTGTTCTGTTAGAGGTAAACCCCCTTAGAAAATTTGTATAACAAGAGTTAGAGGTAAACCCCCTTAGAAAATTTGTATAACAAGTATGAATTAAAAGCCTTAGTTTTGTTGAGCTCTTCTAGGTTATAACTAGTAGGAACTTTCCTGTTATGTTAGTATTTGTCAAGTATATCAAAGATTTTCTGGTAAAATTGTGCACATGAAGAGAATATGTGACCAGAAGTTGTTTAAGAAATAATAAGCCGAAATGCTGGGAAGTGGAATGAGTGATGGTGAATGGTAAATTGGTGATGCTTGGTAACATTTTTGTGAAATAAGCAAGCATGAGAATGGTATCTGATTTTCCCTTTCTCAAGAATTAAAGACAGATAAGTTCGAGCCTATAGTAAATCAACGAAGAGCTGGTGATTTGCACCAGTACATTGGTAAGAACAAAACATTATTTTTCATGTGGCCACATTAGTAGTGGAATCAGCATAATGGATTCCTTTGGTTTACTGAATTAGAATCAGTAAACCATTGAAATAGAAGCATTTGTGCAAGAATTTTGTTATTGCTAACTGCTAAGGCAACACAGGGCAGGGCACTGTGTATTTAGAGTTGACACATGTAACATTCCAATGAAAATAATCTGTGTTAGTAAGGGAAAAAAATGTTGGTATAATAGGATAGAGTTTGAATTTTCAAGAGTTGAGCCTTGAACTTACTGGTTGTAAACGTTGGGAGAGGCTTTGTTCCCATTTAAATCCTCCAATTTACTTCAATTTTTATCCAGATGCGAAACATGTGGTATTTAAAAAATCCAATAGTCTTAAATACTCCATTTGAACCACAAAAAATTAAATAAATGCCATTTGTCTCACATCTAACTGAAAATTGGTGGGAATTTGAGGGTTTAAATGGGAGGGGATCTTCCCCCATAACCATTTGGATGAAGAACAAGCTCCTGAGATCTGTTTAGTTTTCATATGATCTTATGTCTTTTTATTAGAGATAATCATGTTTTTTACTGTTCAAAATTTGAAATAATTGTCAGTCGTTTTGAAACATGAGTTTTTAATCTTGTCCTGAAACACAAGTTCTATTCTATTATGTTGGCAACCAACAGAAGCACCACAGTGACTGAAGTAGATGCTTCTGTTATCGCCATCTTAATCCTGCTTCCGGCAGCATCATAGTGACACTGTGATAGTAATTCATAGAGCCTGTCATGCATAGAATTGTTTAGTTCATGCAAGGTAAGGAATGCTAATTTAGAGTTTCTGAGACCATATTGGCAGTTAGCTTTATAGAGGCAATGGATAATTATATTTGGCTCATATGGAGTGATTTGGTTAATATATAAAAGCAGAGGAGTAGTATTATTTTCTTCTGTAAAATAACATGTCCTTGCTGTCTAATGATGACTTCATCAATCAGATGGAATGTTCCTTATTGAAGCTGACCGGGTACTCAAGCCTGGAGGTTACTTTGTATTAACATCACCCACAGACAAGCTACATGAAAGTTCAGTTGGCATGAAGAATAGAAACATGTTGACACCATTGGAAGAATTGACCCAGAAAATCTGTTGGAGTCTTCTAGCTCAACAAGATGAAACTTTCATATGGCAGAAAACTGGGGATACTGATTGTTATGCATCTCGGTAAGCATATAAAAAATGATGCACTTTTTTCCATGAATAATGTTTTGTTATTAAAAAATAAATTTAGGGCTAGGTTTTGATACTTTAACCAAGAACAAATTTAGCTTTGGTTTTCTTGCTCCATTAGATTAGTTGTATTTGTGGAGCTGCCATATTTTTCTCTTTAAATTATGGTTTTATTAATGAAATTTATTTATTTTTCTTCATTGTAGCAAGCAGGGTGCTGTACCACTTTGTCAAGAAGGGCACGATGATCAATCATATTATCAGCCCCTTTTATCGTGTATAAGTGGGACCAATAGCAAACGCTGGATTCCAATCCAGAACAGATCCTCTAATTCTCATATGAGCTCAACTGAGCTTGAAGTTCATGGAAAGTATTGTTCTATTATGATTTAAGTTTTATTCTTGTTACTAATTTCTTTGTGTTCCAGTTGTCTAACCTTGTAAATATTTATCTTAACCTTTATGTTCCACCTACATCATATCACAATGCTGTGCCAGCTTATTGATTATCTTGTTTCTTTGCAGGCGTTTTGCCCGAAGATTTTTTTGAGGATTTACAGGTTTGGAAATCAGCTCTGAAAAATTATTGGTCTCTGCTTACACCCCTAATTTTCTCAGACCATCCAAAGAGGCCAGGTGATGAGGACCCGTTACCCCCATTTAACATGGTACGCAATGTGATGGACATGAATGCTCATTATGGGGGTCTTAATGCTGCATTTTTGGAGGAGAAAAAATCAGTATGGGTGATGAACGTAGTGCCCATCAGAGGTCCTAATACACTTCCTCTTATACTCAATCAAGGTTTTGCTGGTGTTTTGCACGACTGGTAAGTTGTTAATTTCAGTTTCTTCTAGAACTTCTATTTCTATATTGGTATTAGAAGCTCACTTTGGGTTGAATTGATCTGGTTGGCTGCCCTATCAAAAATGTGATGCAAAGTGTGTTTCAATATTTTTCAGTATGTTCATTTTCTTTTGAAAACTTGTACTAATGACTAATCAATACTCACGCACACATTTGGGTCTTGAATAGGTTTTTAGAAATGCATGCTAACGTTGTATAAATAGAATATTATTAGTTAAATCTCCCTTCACTTCCCTTTTTAATAGGAACCAAGGGCAAATCTGAATCTTTAAGATGTCAATTAATATTCTCACTATAACTTCTCAAGGGTAAGACTTTGCTAGATTGGGTTTTTCATATACCCCTTGCCTTTATGACATATATATCACAACTTACATGTCAGATTAGGTTATCAGAAAAGGGGGGAAAAAAAATTAAATAAAAAGCATAGAGAAAGAAAACAACTCCTGAGTCAAAATTGTAGATGTTTAATTTCTGAGGTTTACTCAAGATTATAATAAATGGTTTCTGACTTAGCTTTCCTTATTTTATTATACTTTGGGGACTGACTCGATGATCTAGACATAGTATACATATAATTCATTTATATGGTTTATGAACATGATGCTCACAAACTTTGGTTCTGAAAACCTTGTTTTCAGCCAATGAGCCCTAGCTCAAATGGCACCTCCTCCTCACATAAGAAAGGCTGGAGGACAAGGTCGTGGGTTCAAAAGCTTGTTTTCATTTCTGGGCTCCATAACCTATAATTTTTTTTGTCTTTTCTTTCAAATTTATTAATTAAACTGCACTTAGAAATAAAGTTTCTGTGCCTTCTGGGCATGAGGATAAACTACCTAGCCCGTTAGTGTGAAAAGCCCCTGGTTTACCCGGTAATTGGTTTTGGTGGGTGGGGTCAGTTGCTCGTAGGAGTTTGATTAACAATGAGGATTTTTGTACAATATACTCTGCGACATGCAACTAATCAGAGTGAAGTTCTCCTACGTCATCAAAAAAAAAAAAAGAAAAAAAGAAAGAAAAAGAAGTTAACTGCAGTTTAAGTTGCTTTGCAGATAGTAGAGTTATGGTTGTGATTATCTGTTGTTGCACAGGTGTGAACCTTTCCCCACATACCCTAGAACATATGATATGCTTCATGCAAATGGGCTTCTTTCGCATCTTACTTCAGAGAGGTGCAGCTTGATGGACTTATTCTTAGAGATGGACCGGATATTGCGCCCTGAGGTAATTATATTGTAGCACAGTTTTATTTTGCTTATGCCAGAAAATGTACTGCAGTATGAATTGATTATTTATCTATCAAATTGGAAGATTGCCTGCAAAACCTTTCCTTACTTTTCATTCTTTAACGGTACAAGGTACAAATTTAGAAGGAGACCTGTTATGTGCCTTTCCACCCTCTTTCTTGTTTCTGATCTGGTTTTTCTATGCTGGAAAATTCAGGGAATATGAGTTGTTTACATTCTTTTTATTTAAGTTGGAATGTAGCTTGTAGCACCTGTCCTTGTCCTATAATCCTTTGGTAGAAGATACATAAGTAGGATGGAGGCGAATTATGCCTTTTTCCTCTCTCTTATCTTGTTCTTGATTTTTTTTTCCTAAGCCACTACCCAGAAGACATTCCTTCCTATTGTAAGTTAGTCTTGTTGAATATCAGTTCCTTTTTTTTTCTTTGGTTTCCAGTATCGCAAGTCCACTTGCATTTGACGTGCCTCAATATAAGTTGTGTCAATCATGATTATAATGCAATAGTTGCCAATGAGCTATAGCTCTACTGGCACTTCCTTCTCCCAGAACAATTGGTTGGAGGGTGATGTTGTGGGTTCAAGACCCACTAAGTGCCTTTGTAACTTACAAGTAATACCAAAAAAAAAAAAAAAGATGCAATAGTTGCTCCTTGCTTGGAAATCAGACTGCTATATGACAAATTTGATGATCTGCTATGTGAAATTATGATTGGTTGCAGGGATGGGTTGTTCTTTCTGATAAAGTGGGAGCTATAGAGATGGGACGCACACTTGCTGCACAAATACGATGGGAAGCAAGGGTGATTGACCTTCAAAATGGTAGTGACCAGCGGTTACTTGTTTGCCAGAAACCATTCGTAAAGAAATGATAGATTGAGCATCTGGAGGTCTCACCTTTGCGACAGAATACAATTTCTTCCTCTGGTAATTTCGCTAAATCTGTCATGGAATTTGGAAAATATTCTGGACTGCGTAATGTTTGCGCAATCATGACTTATGTTCTTGTCATAGAGTTCACACACACCCAAAAACAAGAGTTAGAGAAAGTGGATTTGAAACTAGAGAAAAATTAATGAGCATTAGTTTCGGATGAAAATATGACACAACAACAGGTCTAGGCTGTGATCCCTTGGAAGGGGCCATCCTTGTGATTTTATTTTTTGAAAACACTTTTAGTGGATTTCTTAAATAATTTTATGTTGTTATTGTCAGGTTCTGGATCGTTTTGATAGTGATTCCATGTAATATACGGTCAGAGCCTGATTGATTTGGCAATGTCCACTAAACGAGAGGGAATGTGAAGGCTGTAGATTAAAGAGGTTTGCCACAAAAGTAGCTGCAAATCTGTTTTATTTTTATTTTTTGGGGGTTCAGGGTTATATGTAGCAATTCATTCATCAAAATTTTTTTTTTTTTGGCATTTTAATTTGTTTTTTTTTTATTTAAAATATTTCTTTATTCACTGATTTTGTACTTTTTGGAATTAAACAATATTGTTATTGAGTAAAGAATGTCAAATGGCCACGAAATTAATTGTTAAAATTATTTTTGTAACCCTTTCTCTTCTCTCTTGAGCATTATCTAACTCATCAGCTTAATTAATGTAGGAAAAACTTAGGTATAGTTCCTTTAAGTATTGTATCTTTGGTTTCTCAATTAAATTCAAAAGCATTGTTACATTTACCAATAAAGCACAAACAATGTTATATTTTTTTAAAAACAATATAATTCAGCACAATTTTATGTTGGGACTAAATTCTATAATGACGTGGTGTAAGACTTAAGTTTTACACCCCCAACTTCAACATGCCATATTATCATATCACATATTAAAGAGTAGACATAATCACACGCAATTAATTTTAATACTCATACGAAAGTCCAACTCAATTGGGAATTTATTGAGATGTTATCTAAATGTGGTAGGAAGTATTGAGTTTTATGTAAAAAATGATGTGACAATCTCTTATTTGATGGTGTAAAATATGAGTTTTACATAATCCTTAACAAATTCAGACTCTTTTATGTTTGAATTTATTGGGTAATCTAATGTACTACACCTAATGAATTGTGCTGAAGTTTTACCCATTATTGTTCTGCTTTTGTTTGAATGTTGGTTAGTTAGTGTGGAGATAGTTAAAACTTTGATATCTATCTGTTGCGGGTATATCCAATAATAGAAGGTTTATGTAAAATATAAATAAAACAACAATCATACACGTACGGAAAGCAAAGATATACATAATTCGGTCTTAGGCCTACGTCCATAAACATTTTTAAGAAGAAAATCTTACTATAATAATTGGGAGAATACAAAGGTTGCTATTGATCATGCATCACCTCTTTCGAATATGAGATCTAATAATCGAATAGTAGGAATAGCATGTCTGTAGTACGGCTTTTTGACTATTTTTTTGGTATTTTTCTTAGAACATCTTCAACACTCTATTTTCTCACCCAAAATAGAGAGAAAATGTATATATATATATATATATATATATTTATTTATTTATTTATTTTATCTACCTATTTTTTCAAATACACTTTACACAAGGGATGAATCTAGCATTTTAAGCTAGTAGGGGACAGAGTATTAAAAAAAAAAAAAAAAAATCCAAATAGACATCTATATAGTATTAAAAAATTATAAATACACAAAATTATTGTTTCTAAATACATTAAGATGCAATCATCTACCAACAAAGACAAAAACAAAAACAAAATAATTTTTTTTTTAATACTAGGCTGGTTAGGATTTTGTTGTTGTTGTTGAAGTTAGAGCATTCACAGTAATGGTGCTAAAAGTACCTCAAAAAGCTATTTATCTATTTTACCATCCCACTTTACAATACACCCAATATCAAATGTTCTATTCATTTATCACTTCATTTAAAATAATATAAAAAACTCATTACAATAACAAATGAAGAAAGAGGATTTAAGTTTTTTTAATTAAAAGAAGAGATATAATCTTAATAAAATATTGCATTTTATTTTTAACAACTTGTTATAGTCAACTGGTATTTATACCAGTTTACTGTAGTTGCAAAAAAATTTTAACTTTAGTTTCTCCAATAACATATGATTTTTTTGGTTCTTTGGTGGTAAAATAGTTTTTTTTTTTTTTTTTTTTTTTTTTTTTTTTGTGTGTGTATGTGTGTGTGGCTAAAATACAATTACCATTGTGAATGTTTTTATTGTTTTTGTTCAGTAATATCAAATGTTATATTCTTTTATCACTTGATTTAAAAATAATATAAAAAACTCATTAAAATAATAAATGCAGAAAGAGGATTTGAGTTTTTTAATTAAAGGAAGATATATAATCTTAATAAAATATTTTATTTTATTTTTAACAACTTACTATGATCAACTGGTATTTATACTAGTTTACTGTAGTTGCAAAATTTTTTAGCTTTAACTTCTCTAATTACACATGATTTTTTTGGTTCTTTGGTGGTAAAATATTTTTTGTTTTTGTTAAAATACAATTACCATTATAAATGTTTTTATTATTTTTGTTAAGTTTTTAAGTTGGATAGTTGCTATTTGGGTTAGACTAGTTAGGTTGATTGGGGAGAAAGGGGGCCTAAGGTTTGGGAAAGAGAACCCAACTACAAAAATGAATTATATAATAATTATTAAAAAAATATTTTGGACCCATGGGGGCCAGGCTCCCTTGGCCCGCACCTGGGTCCTTCCCTGATTTACACACTCATCTTTTCTTTTTCATTTTTCTTTAAATTTTTTTTTATCTCATTTAAATATTATTTATTTATTCATTCATTAATCTTTTTATATATATATTTTTAATATTTTCTTTATTCTTTATCAATTCTTTTGCAACTGCCATATTTTTCATATTTCCCAAATGGTAATGTTTTTCAAAATTTTCAATTTCCAGATTTCCCAACAATCACTTTTTTTAATTGCCGTATATTACCAAGTCCCAACAATTATATTTTCCAATTCATGATAAAATTGGAAACAATGAAACTCATTTCCAACTCCAATAAGATTCTGAAAAGCACTTGTGACAGCGTATTATCTATTTATATATGTTAGTCTTTTGTTATAAAAAAAAAAATGTTAGTCTTTGGTGTAATCTGAAATTTATCAAAAACTAGGTTATTCTTGAAATTTAAAAAAAAAAAAATGTAATTTGAAATTCCAAACTACACTAGATAGGGAGCAACTGTTTCAAAAGTAGTAAAGTACACGTATAGCTTTATCTTAGCCCCCCAAAAAAAACATATATAGCTTTTTTTTTTTGGTTTTTTTAACGTATATAACTTTAAGCTCTGTACAAAGCAAAGAATGTGCACCTTCTTTAAATTTATCATGCTATATATATTTCTTATCGCAATTATTCACGGCATTTAACTTAAAAGATAAATAAGTAAAATAAGCCTATGACAAGTCAATATTCATCAACCTATTGGGCTGCACTTAATGCCCCCAAAAAAGTGTACATAGCATATAAAATAATTTTATGTCATTATTGCCAAGTTCTGATAATTTTGTTAATAGTCAATGTTTATTTCAAAATGTTGTTGTACACAACCGTACATACACTTTCTTTTTACACCAAAATTGTGACTTGTAGTTGAGTAAAAGGATAATGAAATCTTTAAAGAAATGGATAATAAAATTTATAGAAAAAAAGTTTATCTTTACAATCTCCATAATGAAACTTGAAAATTTTCATTTTCAATATAAATTATAAAATTTTCTACCAAAGTGAGTAATAAAATTTTAGTGGAACCAATGAAGCCTTCAAAGAAATGGATGATGCAAACTTCAATAGAAAAAAGATCAAATTTTACAATAAAAGATAAAAATTGAGAAAAAGAAAATATCACCTTGTCTTTAGCTATACGGCTTGAACTTGACCAGTTGGTCAATTCTTTTTCGGAAAATTTCATTTTTAGCTTGTAACAAATTAAACCTTATATATAATTTTTAAAAGTAACAAATTAAACTTTGAAATTTAAAAAAATAAAAAATAAAATCATAAGGCTTCAAAAGATTATAAATTGAATCCTTAACTTATATTTAACACAATGGATTGAAGTTTAATTTGTTAATTCTTGAAACTACAAGAGTTTAATACTTTTTTAAAATTCAAATTTTAATTCTTTGTTCTTGATAGAATAAAATGCAAGTTCAATACTTTTTTAAGACGTATTTTTCAGAATTCATTTTAGTCCCTTAACTTTGCTTTTGTTCATTCAGTTCTCTAATTTTTAGCTTTATTCAATTAAGGCCTTTCTGTCAACTTTTGTTAATTTATTTTTTGAAAAAAAAATCTAGAAAATATTTTTCAACCATTACTTGAATTTTTTTAATTAAAATTTTTTGAAGAAAATTTTTTAAAATTGAAAAATTAACCACAACATATAACAAAAGTTGATGGAAAAACCTTAATGGAATAAACTTAAAAGTTAGAGGGCAGAAATGAACGAAAGTAAAGTTAAAGAACTGAAATGAATTTTGGTAAACATAGAAAGTATGTTTTGCATTTTATCCTTCTTGATACTACATAGTTTAAGTTTTTACACTTCTTAGATTATAAGTTTTAAAATAATAATTTTCTTTTCTTTTCTTAAGAGCATTGTTGTACTAACTAAATATTTTGTAGGTTAAATCTTTAAATTGTTTCATAATTTTTTTTGGAGATAATTTCAACTTATAGTGTCTGCTCATGGACGGAACTATACTTGGGCTTGGAGGGGCAATGCCCCCCCCCCCCCCCCCCCTCCCCAATTAAAAAAAAAATTACTAGTATATAGTTACTTATGTACTAACTTTAGCAATTTGGTTTAATAAAATTACACTTAGACTCCCTTAACAATATATTATTGATCCTTTTAAGGCATAAAATAGTTATAGATCTAAAATCTAGAACAAAATTAACTAGCCCCAAAAAATTAGTCCAACAACAAAAATGACAAATAGCATAGCTAAAAATAATTAAGCCCAATCAACTAATTTTACCAAAAACAAACAACCTAGCCTTTTAAAAGTTTTAACAAAATAATTTTGTCTTTAACTTGTAGCAAACGCACGCATCAAAGACACACACAAACATAAACACACAAAAAAAAATCAAGTTCTATTTTTATAAATGATTGCATTGTAATGTATTAAGAAACAATAATTTTGCAACTTTGTCTTCGTTAACGGTTTGTTAATACTAAATAGATGTTTTTTTGGAAGAAAATTGGTGCTTATTTGGAGTTTCATAATGATTTTTTTTAATACTTCCGTTTCTCCTAACTCTAAGTCTTGGCTTTGTCCTTGTGTTTGCTCTTGATGATTGTCTTTTATTATTAGACCAAAACACTTGATTAGTTTTTAGCGTAGGCAGAATTATATATATTATAAAAAGGATTTTAAAATTTTGGAGGGCCATCCCCCCCACATCCTAGTGTAGTTCCAACCCTCTAGAAAAGTTAATTTTTGTGAGGACGAGGATCCCAAATCTGATTTAAACGAGCAATCAAGATTATTTCCGAGGATGCAACTCAGACCTTGAGGACAAGCACTAGTTATGTGAGGCACATAAAGTTAAAATATCAAAAAGGAAAGAGAGCATACTTGGCACAGAATACGAGAAGGATGAAGAAAGAAGGGTGAAGAAGCCATCCCCTTCGCATTAAATACAAGATAGCCACTCTTCTGGCCGCATTAATGAGGAAATGACCATGAATAGTGGTGTCACAACTAAGATTGTAGGGTAAAGCTTACTAGTATGTTCTGGAGGGGATAGGAGTCATAGGAGTACAATCTCAGCCCTCCAAGTGTTAGATTAAGATGATTTGTGGCTGAATATAAAAGGAAAAAGAAGATCCATAGAGAGGTGGACGAAAAAAGAAAAGAAAGAAGACTTTGTAGCTAAGAGCTTGAATATTTGCATAAGTCAGAAAGAAACACATATATACAAGAACAGACCATCCTCGGGCTTGACCGAGGAGTGATTTTCTTTTCAAATTTGTTTGTCTTAGTCATTTCATTTGCCCCCTATCCTACTGTGGTTAACATTTAACCCATTGAACGTTCAGTCACAAACCTATTCTCTAACAAATCTATTGTTGTGGGCTTATTGGGCCATTGTCCAAATCCTTTGGGCCTTGGATCAAATGTTGCCCTTACAATTTTATATAGTTATTTTAATTTTTTATAATTAAAATAATTTTTAATAATTTTAATTATTATTATTATTATTTTGTAGTGATCATTTGGTCCAATTTTTTTGGCTTTAATTTTGGTTTTTTGATTAATGGATTTTGAAATTTTATCTTGGATTTAAAAATCAAAGATAGAATGTCAAATGGCCACCACAAAACGCAATCGGTAGAATTATTTTGTGACCCTTTCTCTTTTCTATTGAGAATTACTTTTGTGTTATTGTTGTGAATGCATCTAATAATAATGATATGATGAAACATAAATATAGAAAATAAAACAAACAATCACATGTAAAACACAAAGATTTACATAGTTTAGTCAACTAATTGGGGGATCAAATAATATTTCTCCTGAATCTAATTTCCAGTAATCTAACATCAAATTTGTAGCTAGACTTGACACCTTTGTATGTGGAGTTATCGCTTCTTTCTTAAGGTGTTTTCTCAATCGACAAACTACCAGATCTTCAATCTGCAACATAAAAATGTAACAATGTCAAGGACGTAACCTTAATCCAAAGCCTAAATAATAGTCACAATCAAGAAAATAATATAGGGAAAAAGAAAAAGAAGATCTATGTCAAGAAGAAAAGAAAACAATATGTCAAGAGGGTAAGAAAAAATAAATATATAAACCCTATAATATTCAAGAGGAATAACAAATTAAATTCCAAAATTTTATATAAAAGAAAAAAAAAATAATCCTTATAGATTGCAAAGATTATAAATTAAAAGATTTCATATAATAATAAATTAAACCATCGATTTCATATACAAACTTCATATTTTAATTTGTTACTTATGATATTAGAGCATCCTTATTAGATGTTGCAAAATTTATGTCATTTTACCACATAAAACACCTACTTTATTATTTTACCACATCATTTTACAACATCTCATTTATCAGTTGTTTTATAATTCAATCCTATACATTAAAATAATATTTAATACACATTAAAATAATATATTATCCTCTCATCCATTATTATCACCAACAGCAACAGCAACCCACACAGCAGATCAACCGCCACAGCCTACAACCACCGGCCACCCCCACAGATCAACCACCGACCACCAATATCAGCCACTGCTACCAAAAAAAAAAACTCAAACAAACACTACAACCAATATCAACCCCTACACAAGAAAAAACCACCATCAACCAAAATCTCATACCCATCCCAAATCTCACACCCACAATCCGATCAACCTACCACCATCAACCAAATGACAACCACCAACTATCAAAACAACCAACCACCAAAAAAGAGAGAGAGAGAGATTGGCGAGATCGAAGCGGCGATGATGATGGCAATGATCGGAGTGGCCTTGCCCATGCCGCTTGCGCCTCCGACGGCGATGATCCGATTGGAGTGGCGATGAGAGAAGAGCTGGGTCCGATCGGAGTGGCGATGGCAATGAGAGAAGACCGATGATCCAATCGATCGGAGCGGTGATGACGATGGCGATGATCGAAGTGGCCTCGCCCATGCTGTTTGCGCCTCCGATGGCGATGATTCGATCGGAGTGGCGATGAGAGAAGAGCTGGGTCCGATCGGAGTGGTGATGGTGATGAGAGAAGACCGATGTGAGAGAGGGAAGAGAGAGGGATGGTGATGGTGATGAGAGAAGACCGTTTGCGCCTCGCCCATTTTATTCTTTCTCTGTTGAGGGAAGAGCTGGGTCTGATGTGAGAGAGGGAGCCGGTGAGTGAGAGAGAAGGGAAGAGCTGGGTCTGATGTGAGCCGGTGAGTGAGAGAGAAGAGAAAAGAAAAAATGAAGAGAGAGGAGAGAGAAAGGAGAATATAAAACATTAAACCTTTTGCCACATTTGTCCGTACCGTTGCAAATTTGCAACGGTACTGTAGCAATGTGGTATAAGTTTTGAGATTTGGCACATCTCATAAAGCATCATTTTTTTGTTTGGTGTGGTAAATGTGCCAAATATTTGGCATTTGACACATTTACCACACCTACTACGGATGCTCTTATAAGGTTTAATTTTTGAAACAATAGGATCTATATCAAATACAATTTAGCAATAAAATATAATTAAAAAATTAAAAAATTTCAAAAACTGAGGCTATGTTTAGTAACTACTTTTGTTTATTGTTTTCAAAAAACTTGTTTTTAAGAAATAAACAAAAAGCAATTTTACTACGTTTGGTTAGTTCAAAACAGCACAAAACCGAGCGAGCATTTCTTGAGCCTATTAACTAGGAGATGAACCAAATTTTTTTTTTCTCTTTCTTTATACATGTGTGTATATCATCTAATGTCAGCACAATTGGTACAAGCATGCACATTCTGCCAAAGTAAAGCAAGCCCTCTAAATTAAACACGGGCATTGTATCTTTCAACACAACAAAAAGCTGAACGTGAAATATAACCAGCGAGCATGAATTTCTGGTGGAGTGGTGGTGCACATATAGGTCGATGGTTGGTTCAACAATGGCGGTGCGATCGATAGGGAGTGGACGAGGGAGAATGTGGTGGGTTTGGCTGCACGTTTAAGGATTGTTGGTGTGCTTAATTTGGTTTTACTCATTTATTTTTTGTTTCATTCTGGCCTCATTCAGCTATTTTCATGAGTTTCTTTGAAATTTGAGATTTGGAAACAGTTTTTGTTTTTTATGTATATTGAGTTACCAAACATGTTTTTTCTTAGAAAATAGAAAATAGTTTTTGAAAATAGAAAATTGAAAAAAACAAAAAAAAAAAAGATTTACCTTAGCTTGCGACAGAAGAGACTTGTCCAAGGAAAGCTCATGCAAGATCCAACGATTGTTGTCTTTAGACTCATCGCTCTTATAATGGAAAGTCTTTTTGAATCCAATTCTTGTCCTCGTCAGTGTTTCCAAAACATCCTTAGCGTATTTTCCCGAGGCATCGCCCTTCCAGCAACCATTGCCGATGGTTCGCTTGATACGAGAGTCGGTAGAGGAGACCCTCTTCAACCTTGTGAAGAACAACAGCTCAAGCTCTTCCTTGTTTTCTTCCAGATTTGGCCCCCCAAATGCTGCCCATATTTTCCAAGGTTCAGTGTTGGGTGCGTAGAGATCATGTTTTGGAATACGACCGTCCTCATGGGTTTGTGCTCCTATTACCTTTGGGTAAAGGTAGTAAAGCACCAACTCTTCGTCTGTGGGACAAAACCTATAACCCTCAGGGATCATCGTGGGCGCCATTGTTATTTCTCTTGAATTTGATTGCAAAAGTTCTAGCAAAAACTCTAACATCAAATTTGCATTTTGACTAGTCTGACTTGAAGCATGTGTACGTGGGATTATCTCTTCTTTTTTAGGGTGTTTTCGCAGTCGACAAACTACCATGTCTCCTATCTGCAACATAAGAATGTAACAATGTCAAGAACGCAACCTTAATTCAAACCCTAGCTAATAGCCACAATCAAGAAAATAATATAGAAAAATAAGATATATGTCAAGTAGGAAAGAAAACAGTATGTCGATCAAGAAGGTAAGGAAAAATACATATATATATATATAAACCCTGATCAGGAGGATAACAAATTAAATTCTAAAATTTCATAAAAAAAAAATTTAGATTGCAAAGATTATAAGTTAAAATATTTCAAATAATAATAAATTAAACCATCAGATTCATACGCAATCTTCATATTTTAATGTTACTTTTGATATTAAATGGTTTAATTACTGAAACAATAGGATCTAAATAGTTAAAAAAAAAAAAAAAAACTGAGGCTATATTAGTTTGGTTACTAATATTGCCTTTTGTTTTCGAAAATTTGCTTTAAGGATAAAAACAATAAAGCGATTTTATTGAAGTTTCAAAGTTAAAAAAACGTTTGAACTGATTTGAGCATTTCATGAGCCTATTAACTAAGAGATTAACCTAATTTTTTTTCTTTCTTTCTATTCAGTATTAGTAACACTGAAAAAAGACCTCACTTTAAATTGTTGCTTTAGTTTATTCCCTAAAATTATAAGTTTTCAAGTTTTCAATCTCTTCAGTATTGCATTATGAAAAAACTTCACTTTAAATTGTCGTCTTAGAATTATAAATTTTCAAGTTTTCAAGTTCTCCTAGTATAAGTTTCAAGTTTTCAATCTTTTCAGTATTACACTATGAAAAAAACTTCAATTTAAATTGTTGTCTTAGAATTATAAATTTTCAAGTTTTCAATCTCTTCAATATTAATAATACTATGAAAAAACCTCACTTTAAATTGTGGTCCTAGAATTATAAATTTTCAAGTTTTCAAGTTCTCTTATCATAAGTTTTCAAGTTTGCAATATCTTCAATATTAATAACACTATGAAAAAACCTCATTTTAAATTGTCATCCTAGAAATATAAATTTTCAGGTTTTCAAATTTTCTAAAAAGGAGAGAAAAAAAAAAAAAAGAAAGAAAGAAAGAAAGGGGAGAATGTTTACCTTAGCATGTCGTAGAAAAAACTCGTCCAAGGAAAGCTCATGCAAGATCCAACTATTTCCGTCTTTAGACTGATCATTCTTATAATGGAAAGTCTTTTTGAATCCTATTCTTTTCATCGTTTTACTCTTTGTTTCCAAAACATTCTTAGCGGACTTTCCCGAGGCATCGCCTTTCCAACAGCCTCCGCCGATGGTTCGCTTGATGCGAGAGCCGGTGGAGGATACCCTCCTCAACCTTGTGAAGAACAAAAGCTCGAGCTCTTCCTGGTTTTCTTCCAGATTTTGCCCTCCAAATTGTTTCCAAATTTTCGAAGGTTCAGTGTTGGGTGCGTAAAGATCGTGTTCTGGAATATCGTGTTTTGGAACAAGATCATGGGTTTGTGTTCCTGTTACTTTTGGGTAAAGGTAAGACCTCACCAACTCTTCGTCTGTGGGACGAAATCTAAAACCCACAGGGAACATTGCAGCCATTGTTGTTATCGTTCTTGGTTTCTGATGCAAAACTCTGCTCTAGTGTGTAGAACTGTAGGTATAGAAAGCGTGCGTATAGTACGTATATATATATTCTCAAGGTCGGTTACCAAAAGTAAATCGGTAAAGTCTTTTTTTTTTAAGAAAGAAAATAAATAAAGACGGTTAAGTTAATTAGGTGAGAGTTTGTACTTAACTAAACTTGAATTCACTGCTTTATTATTTACCAATAAGGCAATAACAGTTTGATTTGCTAAAGTGTTTTATATATCTCTAACATTATTTTTAATTTTAAGATACAACTCCTACTTTAGCAAGGAGTAACACACGTACAGCCGGCCCTTTATGTCCCAAACAATTTATAAAAGGTGTGATTTAACAATTTAGAAGGTTTCTAACCATTTAGAAAGATAATTGATTTTTTAAAATAAAAAAATATTGGTGAATTTTGCACTCTTTCTTCCACCTTTTAGAAGTCTTCCAAAATATTGAACTAAAAGAAATTCAATTCAATTTAAACCTTAAACTCTTCATGACTAAAAAAAACATTTATCAAGTGTGTCTAATAACTATTTTTTTAACAAATTCAAATAAATGTTAATAAGAACTCAATTAACACTTTTACATCTCATAAAACAAGAAGAATGATTTTTAGACCAAAATATATATAATATAGAAAGTTAAGTAAATAATATTCAAATATTAATAATACATTAAAATTTATTGTCTTAATTGTCTTTGGTCCAAAATATATGAGAAATGTTTTGTTGCATACTTATATGTAGCAATTGTTGCATATAGGATTAATTATGTGGCAAAAAAAAAAAAAAAAAAAAAAAGTGGCAAATGTCTAAGGGTTCACCTGATCATGTGCATTGCACATGACCTTTGGACACATATTGCTTTCTTTCTACTACCACCTAATCTATTATGTAGCAATTGCTACATACAACTATGCAGTGAACAAATGGGAGCCACTGCTAGCATACATGTCTCCCGATGTTATCTTAGCAATTTTATGTTTTCGAATAATTGATGGTGTTGGTCTGCATTTAACATCAATTATTTATTTGGGTAGTGATTATCACTTACTCGCTAATATTGCAGACTCACTGTACACATGGCCACGTAGATTGAAATCGTATTTTTTTAAAACATGATTTCAATTAAAATGGAGAAATTATGTTTTCAATACATTATTTTACCATTTCACAATTTTAACTAAAATGAAAACAAGATTTCAAAGGAAATATGCAATAGTAGTTGTGTAACATTATTTTCCCTATTTATTTTTGTACGGTACCCAGCCTCAGGCCCAATTACCTTGGGCCTGGGCCGAAATAGAATCACAGACTATAGGACCGAGGCCTAATATTGTAATCGGTTTATTGTTCGCAAGCTCGGCCCATGGTCGTAGCCCACGTATGGAGGGGATTGGCGAACTAGACCCGTGTTGCATGGGCAGTTACTCGGCAGCTCGGAAGTGCCTTGGGGTATCACGCTGACGAGCAAATTTTGGAGGTTGTCATCAATTCCAACATCCTTTACGCCATTTCCAACGAGGCTTATCCTCTGTTAGGAATAATAAATTTGGGCTCCACCCACACAAGTGAAGCCAGAAGGTAATCATAAGCTTCCCACTAACCTCAAGCTATAAATAGGAGAAGCCAACACAGAGAAAGGGTTGGACATTTTGGAGAGAGGAGGAGAGAAGATGTTTGAACATCTCTCGGCCAGCTATGCTGCTAGTGGTTCGGGAGCATCCTCTCAGGGTTTAAGTTGGTGAGAAAGAAGGCGTAAGAGAAATGAGGATCGACGTCATGACCAAGAAAGGGGATATTCTGGTTCCGGGGAAGTGTCATCGCAGATGTATTGATTGGTGTCAAATGTCTCAGGCCACGAACGTCATGATAGGAGGGATCAGGAGTTAGAACGCATGCAAAGAAGGATAAGGGATTTGGAGCTAGAATTACAAGAAAGGCGCCGATGAAGGTACCGCAATGAGCATGCCGAGGGGTTTGAAACAATGAGGGGTAGCCATGGAGAAGCATCCCACCAATAAGGCTTGCATCGGTCTCGAGATCGATCTTGGGGTTATGGCGACAAAGATTCGGTTTCCCCAAAGCGACGTAGGCCCCGGAATGCCATGCTAGATGCTATGGGCCGAGGGTTATGAAGGGCTGCTTGGTTGCCATTTTGGAAGTAATTGAATTGGCGCCCATGCCAAGTAGATTTACCAGACCCCTGTTCATTTCTTACGATGGAAAAATGGACTTAGTGGAACATGTGAGCCATTATATACAGATGATGTCTTTGCATGATCATAATGATTGATTTGCAGGGTGTTTCCTTCTAGCCTTGGGCCAACTGATCTAAGGTGGTTTAATGGGCTAAGGAAGGGGTCAATCCATAGTTTTAGGGAGTTAATTCAGGAGTTCGGTGTTCGGTTCATGACTTGTAGCCGGGTATCGCAGCTAGTAGATACTCTATTATTTACGAAGATGGAAGCAGGGGCCGGGATCATTATAACCACGCCGGAAGGATTGCGGGTGGAACATTTTTTTAGGCTGGGCTTTAAGGCTTCCAACAATGAGGTTAAGTATGAAGCCTTACTTGCCGGACTAAGAGCAATATTTGATTTAGGGGCACGGGAAGTAGAAATTTACTTGGACTCACGGCTGGTCGTTAACCAAGTTCAAGGAAGCTTTGAAGCTAAGGATCCTCGGATGATAGATTACTTGAGGTTAGTGAAACAAACCATGGGTTTGTTCCAGAAGGTAAAGCTAACTCAAATTGCTCGGGGGCAAAATAGACACGAGGATTTGTTGGCTCCGTTGTCATCATTAATTGAGGAAGTACCACAGTTGAATAAGGTGGAAGTTGTGAAAGAGCCTAGTATTGATGTAAAAGTGAATGTTTCGACGGTTGTCGGTATGAGAGCCTTGTTGGATGGATCCGATAATTGACTTTTAGCTGAGGACCGTGTGCCGAATGATAAGAAAGAGGCTAAAAGAATACGCAGGATAGCTGCTTGGTATTGGCTATCTGAAGACCACAGACTGTACCGAAGATCTTTCAGAGGACCATATCTTCTATGTTTACATCCGAGCAATGACTCTAGCATGCCTACCACATACCCCCTCATGGAGCTCGGTCAAGGATATGTGGTAGGCATGCTGGAGGATGCTCGTTGGCCCACTAAGCAATAACTCAAGGATTTTGGTGGCCCTAGATGCAAAGGGACGCTATTGATTATGTCCGGAAGTGCGAGTAGTGCTAGAGACATGCACCATTGATATATCAACCGGCAGGGAGTCTGAATCCTGTTAGCAACCCATGTCCTTTCACACAGTGGGGGCTAGATATCGTCAGTCCGTTCCCTCAAGCTACGGGAAATTGAAGATTCGTCTTAGTGGTCGTGGACTATTTCACTAAATAGGCTGAGGCTGAGGCGCTAGCTAATATCCGCGATGTGGACGTCAAAAAATTTGTGTGGAGGAACATAGTGACAAGGTTCAGAGTGCCGGAGTCTTTGGTATCCGACAATGGGTTACAATTTGACAGTAAAACCTTCTACAAGTTTTGCAGCGACCTCGGCATTAAGAGGCAACTAATAAAGCAATTGTTAACGGGTTGAAGAGATTACTAGAGGGGACTAAAGGTAGGTGGGCCGAGGAGTTACCTAACATTTTGTGGGCCTACTGAACAATACCCAGAAGAGCCACAAGGGAAACTCCATTTTCATTAACATATGGGGTAGAAGCAGTCATACCAGCTGAAGTGAGTTTATGTAGTGCTCGAGTTTCCGGATTCACCTTGACTGAGAATGAACAATTGATGGTAAAGAAACTAGATTCATTAGAAGAGTGCCAAGAATCTGCGACTATATGGTTGGTAGACTACCAGCAGAAGCTTGCTCGACGACACAACAAGGACATCAAGAAAAGGGAGTTTAGCGCTGGAGACCTTGTGTTACAGAAAGCTGTTGGGAATGCCTGGGATGTTGGTTCTAGGAAGTTGGCCCCGAACTGGGAAGGACTGTATAGGGTTACTGCCGTTGCCAGAGCAGGAGCCTACTATTTGGAAGAGATGGAGGACATACCACTTCCTTGACCTTGGAATATTCACAATTTGAAGAAATTTTACCATTACTGTAGCAAATATAACATTGTGGGTTGTATACAAACTATTATGTAAATGACAATGTTTAAATGTGTAATGTATGGAAGTTTCAGCTCAATTATTGCGTGAACATTATCCAAGGACAGAAGCCTAGGTTTGATTTGACCCCAGTCACTGGCCAAGTGGAAACCTTATTCATTTATAAATTATCAAAGGATGGAAGCCTAGGTACGGTTCGATCCCGGTCATCGGCTAGGTGGAAACCTTATTCATTTAAATTACCTAAGGTCAGAAGCCTAGGTTCGGTTCAATCTCGGTCACCGGCCAGGTAGAAGCCTTATTCCTTAAAATTATCTTATAGAAACCTATGGTGGAAGCCTTATTCGTTCAGTCCGGCAGTATAATAATTACACAAACAGAATAGAAATATGACAAAAATAACTTGACTTTGACAAGCAACAATAGTAATAAAATTGTTCACAGGAGTGAAGGTTCTTAAAACCAAGGTAAATGTTCGGTCACCACATCTTGGTGGCCATAGGCAAGATTCAATAAACCAAGTAATAATAATAAAAAAAAAAGCGATAACATTAAGGCAAAAAGAATCAATTTCCTTAAGTAGTAGGGTCTTGGGGTACGTCCGGTTGAACTGGATTCATGTCCATGGCTGGTTGGGCGTTGGGGTCTGGGAACTGAGGGAGAGTTGAGTCCTTCATAGCATTGGGGTTGTTGGTGATTTCAAGATCAATTAACTCTTCATGAGAGTCAATAACCTGCATCAACTCCCTTATGCTAGGAGTATCTTCTTCTTCTTCTTTGGCACCTGTGGGGTTTTGTACAAGTGGAAGAGGATTTGGGTAAGGTATTTGCTCGGGGTTCCTCAGTGGAGAATCATCGGATACCCCCATAGCTTGCAGCGTAGCCATCTACCCTTCACCGAACCCATATCGCCGAGACTGATAAATGATCGGCTCAACCGAGTTCTCGGCATCCGCAAAACTTGCATTATACCATTTGTCTTCACAGGCCTTCAAAGCAGCCTTCAGCTCGGCAATTTTGTTAGCAAGTGCCTGATTCATACTCTCAGCCTTGGCTAGCTTGAGTTTCGTTCCCCCCATTTTGACCTCTGTCTCCATCAGTTTCTTCTTCGCCAGTGCCCAGGCTCCCTCAGCCGCCCTTGCCCTCTCTTTGGCATCCTTCACAGCTTTGTCTTTATCTTTTGCCATGGCCTCAGCAACCTCCTTTAGAGCTTTTTCCTTATCAGTCTCCTTGGCAGCATCCCTCAATTGGTCTTTCATCATATAAGCCAATTGGACTGCCTGTCATAACAATATTAATGATTATAAGAAAAAGATATAACAAATATATATATATATATTCACCTATATAGAAAAAAAAAAGGAAAAAACAAGATTTATTACCGCGATTGAGTAACATTGTAACCGAGTGGCCAAGGCCTTATCACTGCCACCAGAAAAATAGTGCACATCTTCGGGAAGTTGCAGGGCCCGTCCAAGGCTTCGGGCAATCTGTCCCCCATTGCCTTGGGCCCAGTTTCTTACACTAGAAGTCACCGAGAGAGGCTCGTTCCTGAGCTTGAAGATAGTGTGCTACACAACAGTCAGAAGGGAGGAAGAAGATGCCACATTGGACCCGACTTGCCCTGGTGGCCTTCCACTGTCGACCGGCTCCTGAGTGACTGTGACAGCTGGGGTAGAAGCAGGGGAGTCCTTGGAGTTTCTTCTGGCCTTCTGGGGGGCTGGTCAGTAGTACGCTGCCTCTTCTGAGTACGGGCAGCTGGAGGGGGCTAATCCCTACCTTGAGTTTGTTATTGCTGCGCGGGGGGGGCGGCCGTCGGGCAAAAACCGATCAACTGTTATATTTCTCCGAACGACCATCTCGCCTTTTGCACGTTCGGCTTCAGCTTTTGAGGAGTTTACTAACTTAACCTCTACTTGGTTAGTTGGCTGGACCTTAGCGCGGTTTTCCTTAACTAGTATGTGGACAACACGACCTTGAAAGACGGAGTCAACTGATGCATCCCTCACAGGTACCAAGGAATCTGCCCTAACCAACCGGGGACCGAAGTCCCGAGCTTCGCCAACTGTTAGGTTCAGAGGAAGAAAATTTGGATGTCGTACATCAATGTACGATAACAATGGGCTGTCCACCAATAGGGCCTGTCTAAAACGTTGGTAGCTTGTATAAACCGAGGAGCAATCTAGTATAAGATGAGATGCTCGAAGTTGTCCGTCAAAATTGACAAAGATCTCTGAATGGAGTACAAAATTTAGGTCCTTCACATGTATGACCCTGATGTCCAGTTTGAATTTTTGCCCTCTACATCAAGGCAAACAAAATGGTTAATACCTGTCTAAATGATAATAAAAACAAGCAAATCGTAGTATAAGTTAAAAACGAAGTTGAGGGTGCACGGTACAGACCAATTTCCCAAGGTGAAGTTGGGCAGGTAAGTTCGTTTGCATGCCAATTGCCGTTCACTCGGACAAACTCCCCAGCTAAATTTCTGTTAGAGTCGAGAAGGCACGATATTAGCCATACCCGTACATCCCTAACCTTTAAGTAGTATGCTGTTTTGATATTACCGCATAAGCTATACATATAGTTTATGTCATGGTGGTCTAAGTGTAAGCTATACAAATGATTTAGCCCACTGACACAACTCACTACTCGGTAAAAATTAGGTGGGAGTTGGTTGGGACATAGACTGTAAAATCTAAGGGTCCTAAGTATTAATGGGTCCACAAGGAACTTAACCCCTCCTTCTAAAATGGCCATCAAGGGGAAAAATACTACGTGGGGACACCGTTCTAGAGCAATGCTGTCCTCGTGACTATATGATACTTTCACATCATTAGGGAAGCAAACTCGGCCCTAAAATTGGCTAAGGTTGCTTTCGTATCAAGAAGATGAGCAAACCCCATTTTTAACTATAGCAGAAAAAAGGGAAAAGAGAGTAAATAAGGAAAGGAAATGAGAAAGGAAACTTACTATGGGCACTAGGAATTTTGTGTTCTCAAGTTGGGGATCTATGCTTGGGAAGAGAAGTGTGCTCGGCAGCGAAGAACTTAAGAGAGACAAGGAAGTGAAAAGATGATTTGATGGGAAGAGGGCCACTATTTATAAGGGAAAGGCAGTAAATGAAAAAGAAGCATGAGTCTCTTCAAATTATTTTTTTAAAACCCCCACATGCGTGACCTCGGTTCATGAACTGTCAGGATATAATTACATCGAAACTGATAAGCTGTCATAACGCTCCTTTTGAGAGAGCATTAATAACCGTTTTATCCACTCTTAAATGATTGACGATTAAGCTTCCTGAAGAGCTGTTGCCTAACTGAGGTGAGTCCTTGATTTGCTTTCGACTGTCGGACGCAAATCAAGGGGGTGCTATTGTACGGTACCTAGCCTCAGGCCCAATTACCTTGGGCCTGGGCCGAAATAGAATCCCAGACTATCGGGCCGAGGCCCAATATTGTAATCGGTTTATTGTTCGCAAGCTCGGCCCATGGCCATAGCCTGCGTATGGGGGGGACTAGTGAACTAGACCCGTGTTGCATGGGCAATTACTCGGCAGCTCGAAAGTGCCTTGGGATATCACGCTGCTGAGCAAATTTAAGAGGCTGTCATTAGTTCCAACATCCTTTACGCCATTTCCAACAAAGCTTATCCTCTGTCAGGAATAATCAATTTGGGCTCCACCCACACGAGTGAAGCTAGAAGGTAATCATAAGCTTCCCACTAACCTCAAGCTATAAATAGGAGAAGCCAACACAGAGAAAGGGTTGGACATTTTGGAGAGAGGAGGAGAGAAATAGAAGTCTGTGGTAGTAAGAGTGGTTGAAAGGGAAAATGAGGAATTTCTTGGGCCAATTCCTTACTAGTGCCTGATTAAGAAGCTACCCATAGCAGGAAAATCATTTCCCACTATACAAATAAATTAGAAGCCCAACTCCAGGTCCAGTCCATCAAGGGTAATTGGGCTCGTACAATTTTTGTTTCAGCTACTATTGTGTTGGGGTAGACAATGAGGGTTGTCCAATAATGGTTGAAAAATTATTCAATACCCAAAAGCAATGCTATCTCCTCTCACATAAATTATGGGTTGTATACTAATTTATTTAGTGGGATGTACAATTATGTGAAATGACGTAACATTGCTCTCAAAATACAAATAATTACTTGTAATGATGGTTGTAGCTAGGGGCACATTTCTGGCTGTGATGTCTCGATTTGGTTTGTGTTCCAAGTCATAAAGGTAATTAGGTTATGGGTTTCACTTTGAGATTATTGTGAATAGTCAAATTCTCTGCTTGGAAAATGGATAAAATTGTTTGTGAATAGTCATGTTATAATCTTCTAAATTATTAGTCCTTATGTGTATAGGAGTATGTGACTAAGATCATCATATTTATTATCAAATGTCATGTGTTGCTAATTCCTAGTAAAGTTAGGAATACTGTTTCGGTATTCATTCGGTGCAATTATAGAAGAGAATATTTCGGTACGAGTGTACCTTCCAAACCATTTCGAAATTACTGTTGCGTATATTTACTTTGAATTGTTTTGATATATACTGCTTGGCTTCTACCGCCTTACTATTGTTCTAAATTATTTGCTTACATTACTTTCAACATATATTATACTATGCTTCCGTCTCTTCCCTTCAGTTGTGCGCCCCCTTCCCCCTTTATGGTATTAGAGCCATTCTTTTCTGGCCAGTGATAGTGTTATTGTGTCTTTGTCTCTTGTCTGTGCTTACCTGAACCTTTGGTGCTCTGTTGTTGTGTCCCCTTCTTACCGTCGTTGGTGCCACCCTAGACATAAAGTGAATTTCCAGAACCTGACTGTAAGGCCCGTTTGAGCCAAGAGAGGGCGTGTAGGGCATGTGTGTGGTATGGGGTTGCTTAGGGTATGTGTTATGAAATGCAACAGTTGTGAGAAAAACATGATAATTGAGTGTTAAACCTAGGATAGTATGGATAAGTTGTGGAGATCCAACTCCTCTGTCAGCTCCAGGACTGGTTGTTCTCCTGATATTGTAAATGAAGAAGATCACACTGTTGAAGAACATGAGCTCCCTGATTTCCAGAAATGGAATATTCCTAAAGTTGATACTAAAACTATTTACAAAACTAGTTGGGCTGAAACCACTTTTCATCCCATTTACAAAGTGAGAATTGTTGAACAAATATTTTCTATTTCAAAAACTCATGAAAAATGTTGTTTGTTTTCGAAAAGAAATATTAATGATTTCATTGCTAAAAAACTCAGTTATTTGCATATTGGCATGACTCAAGTTGCTATTAAAGCACTCACTAGAAAATGAATAAATGCTTCTATTCTCATGTGTTTAAGAGATACTAGATTTAAGCACTTTAAAGATAACATTCTTGGTATGATTACTACTTCCTTGTATGATGGTCCTATTTATTTCAACTATTATCCTGATATTACTCTTGCTTTGGATGATTCTAATATTGTTAAAGCTTTGACTTTGAATATTGCTTCCTCTGGTTATCACATGGATGAAGGTAGTAAACCTTTTGCTTTGATTTATCATATTTATTACAGACTTTTGGGTACTCAGTTAAATCCTAGTTGTTTGAATCATAGAGAACCTTCTGGTAAAACAATGTTAATCACATGTTCAACTCCTGATGCTAAAGTTCAAGTTCCGAAAATGATTCAATGGCAAGATGTTAAGCTACCCACTAAATGGTTGTTGGAACAAGAATCCCCTGTTGCTAAACTTGTTTTTGATGAGCTAGATCTCACAAATATTCAACAATATCTTGATGGTACTGTTGAAATAAGTTTTCAAAACAATCAACCCTTGAGGATCAACGAAGGAAGACATTCTTTTGCTGGATCTGAAAGTATTTCAAAAAGAGATCAAGATCTCAATGATTTTTTGCTTAAGAATCTTGAAAAACCCACTGATTTAAAGCTAAAAGGTGTTTCAAGTGACAAATCTCAAATCAGCGCTGTTTTCTAGTCCACTAAAGCTGAATCTTCCTCTCCATATAGAAGAACTACTAATGAAGAAGAAGATGATACTAAATCTATTTGTCCATTTGATTCTGATTTTCCTCCTATTGAAAATCCTGTTTACCAAAACCAATTAAGAGTTTTAACTGTTTTGGATGAAAACTTTGAAATTGATTTGGTTCCCTTGTATGATGAATTCATGCTTGCTAAAAACAAAAATAAAAGAAAATATTACCAAAGTAATTTTGCCCAGTCTGAGAAAAATTGTGTTAAAAGAAAATGGTTAGAAAAAATGAATCAATTAAAAAAACATATTTTGTTCTTTGATTTTCTTGAAAATTATTATGTTTCAAAAGATGAAGTTTCAAAAAACCATTTGAATGTGATTAAGAAATCAAATTTTTTTAAAGATGACAAAACCATTGTTAGGTCTAGTCATCCACCTCTTGAGACAATTTTGATAACTACTAATAAAACTAATGTTAAAGCTTCTCCTTTCAAAATTGTTGATGATCAAACTCCTATTGTTAGTCTTATTGAACAAAACAATTTTACTAATGAATCTTTTCATGTTATTGGTCAACAGCTTGACCGTATTGAGTAAAAAATTATTGAAAAAACTGTTTCTGTTGAAAAATATGCTTCTGTTGAAAAACTTGTTTATGTCAAAACTGAGAAACCTTTGATTAATTTACCCAGTCATGATAACAAATTTAAGTTCAAAACCTCCCAACCTAAAACTCTTGAAATTGTTGAGAAAATGCTTTCTGATTTACAAGTTAAAACTGAGGGTACTTCTAGAAGTATAGCTTGCCCTATTTCAAGAAATGAAAAAGAAATTGTTTTTGATGAAAATACAGATTCTGATACTGTATCTTCTGTTTCTGCAAAAAAAAATTTTGATGATGATTTACCAGAAATCAAAAGATTTGTTGGAAATTCCAAACCTATGTTTCTTACAAAAAATTGGTATTCAAAACATATTCCTCCTGATATGCAGTTTGAAGAAAGACCTTTTCAAACGCAGTTTTCTGTTTTGCTGATAAAATTTATGAATGGAATATTGATGGTTTTTTTGAACAAGAAATTATTAATAAAATGAGACACATGTCTATGGTTGGTATTGCTTACCAAAATAATCATGATTTTGACCAACCTAAAATTGTTGATTTACTTGCTACTGGTTTTTCTGGAACTCTTCGTGGATGGTGGGATTCATATCTCATAGAAGAATCCAGAGATTCTATTAAACATGCTGTTAAAAAGAATGATGAAGGTTTGCCTATTTTTGATGAACGTATTGGTCGAGGTATTCCTGATGGTGTCAATACCTTGATTTATACTATTATCAAACATTTTGTTGGTACTCCATCTAATGTTTCATCTTGAATTTCTGATTTGCTAAATAATTTGAGATGTCCTACTATGTCTGATTACAGATGGTATCAAGATGTTTTCATTTCCAGGGTAATGCATCGGAAAGACTGTTACAAGCCTTATTGGAAAGAAAAGTTTATTGACGATTTGCCTCCTATCTTTGCTCATAAGGTAAAACAAGAATTAATCGATAAAAATGATTCTATTGATTTTGATAATTTAACTTATGGTGATATCTTAAGTGCTATTAAAAAACTTGGTATTAATATGTGCAATGATGAAAAACTGTTAAAACACCAATTAAAGAATAAGAGAAAAGCTAAATATGAAATGGGTAATTTTTGTGAACAATATGGTTTGCCCCCCCCCCCCCCCCCTTCCAGGCAAAAGGGTAAGAAGCATGATAAAAGTCACAAAAGTTATAGCCATAAAAAACATAAAAATTACAGAACTAATTTTAATGATTTTTATACTAAAAAGAAAAATGTTTCTAAAAAATATGATAAACAAAGATCAGGTAAAGGTAAATGTTTCAACTGTGGTAAACTTGGACACTTTAGTAAAGATTGTAATAAAAAACCTGTTAAGTTAAAAAATAAGTTTAACATGTTAAAAATTGATGATAAAGATCAAGAAGAATTATTCAGAATCCTTGAATCAAACAATTCGTCTGATTCTTTGGAAGATGATTTTTCTTCTTCTTCTTCTTCTTGTTATCAATCTGCTAATGATTCCTCTGATTCACCTCATGTTAAAATTGGTCGTAGAGATTTCTGTTGCAATGTTATTGAATCTGTTAATGTTCTCACTATAGGTGAAGAAAATGAAAGTTTGTTGGTTAAATTGATAAGTCAAATTGAAAATCCTGAATTACAAAAAGAATATTTGGATAAGTTCAAGAACAACTTGTTAAAAGATGAAACTAGTAAAAAACTTAAATCAACAATAAGTTTTGAAGAAACTTTGGAAAGATTTAATAAAAAGAAGTCCAAAGATTCAACTGTTAATGATTTACAACATGAAATTAATATTGTTAAACAAGAAATAAGTGAATTAAAACATGAATTTAAAAATATTAAAAGTGATAACAATAATCTCAAACAAGAATTGTTAATGTTAAAAATTGATAAAAATATTGATCAAAATAAGTTTGATAATGAACAAGATGAGCACAAGGATGGAGATGAATCCAGTCAACAGACTCTTCTTTCTGATAAAGGTATTGCTGATGTTTTCACTGATTCTCAACTTGCTCTTGTTAATAAAATACTTCCTCCAAAATGGTTTACAAAA
This sequence comes from Quercus aquifolioides, assembly GCA_019022515.1. Lineage (NCBI taxonomy): Eukaryota > Viridiplantae > Streptophyta > Magnoliopsida > Fagales > Fagaceae > Quercus > Quercus aquifolioides. The sequence goes on from CM032330.1 coordinate 73,413,014, forward strand.
GTTAAAGTTGTTTCTCATGATTATCATTTCACTGTTATTGCTATGATTGATTCTAGTGCAGATAAGAATTGTATCCAGGAAGGATTGATTCTTTCAAAATATTTTGAAAAATCAATTGAAAGATTGGTTTCTGCTAATGGTTCTCAAATGAAGATTAAATATGAACTGAATAATGCTCATGTTTGCCATGATAATGTCTGTTTTAAAATTCCTTCTGTTCTTGTCAAAAATATGACTGATAAAGTGATTCTTGGTTTGCCATTTATAAATGCTTTGTATCCCTTTCTTGTTGAACATGATGGAATTACTACTGATCCTTTTGGACAGAAAGTAAAATTCAAATTTGCTTCAAAGCTTGAAACTGATATTAATGATGCTTTAGATTTGTCTTATGATTTTCCTACTAATATATTTGTTCATGAACCAAGGATGAGTTTGTGCCAATGTTTCATAGGCAATTTTAAAGGTAATACTAGTAGTGCCAAATTGTCAATTATTACCAATCACCCTAATATTCTCAATGATTCTTTGCAGGAATCAGGCAATGATGGGTGGATAAATACCACTAATAAGTGGGATAATAATAATATTTATATTTATACCACTAGTAAGTGGATTATTATGGCTCCCTCAGCAGAGAGGAAACACAAGGGAAAAGCTCCTACACAGGACTATTCTCAAAACAAAAAGCTCCCAGTGGGATAACCTTTTGAAATGCATGAAGGCGCATCTTCTGGGGTAAAGCCCAGTGGATCAACATCCCTTCAGGAATTTGTCCCTGCAACGGTGACATATTCCAGTGGTGATATGGTAATTGCTTTGTAGGAAGTTTTATCTAAAAGATTACAATTCCACAATGGAACCTATTCAGAACTTCCAGATTCTATTAAATTTGTTCTTGATAACCTTCAAGCTTCTTTTACTAGAAACCACCATAACCTATTTCAAAAAACCCTTCAAGCACTTGAAATTCACCTTGTTAACCTTACTGCTCAAAATGAGGCTTATATGAGCCACTATGTTAACCTTGTTTCAGAAAATGACCCTGTTTTAGAAAATAACCTTGTTTTAGTAAATATCTTTGTTCCAAAAAATAACACTGTTTCAAAAAATGAGGCTTTTAAAAGCCATCTTGAAGCCTACAATAGTCAACTCTTTGGCAAAGAGGAAATCCATTCAATGGATAAAAATACTATAATGGGTACTGATTATGCTAGATTGAGTCTTAAGACCCAATCTATGTTAAGAAGTGCTGTTGCCAACTTGCCAACAGATATACAATCTCGTATTCTGGAAAGCAAGGTAATGTTTAGGTCTTTTGACCTATGGTTCGAATATTTCAAAACACTTGTTACAACTGCTATTCCTGATCCTGCTAATTCAGATGATATTAGCGATATCCTTGAACAAGTTGATTGGAAGGAACACTTTGGGACCAGTCTCAGAGTATATGAAAAGAAGAAACATCCGTTTCCTGGCCTTCTGGTCAATTACGATGATGGTTCAGTTTCAGATGATTCCGGTAAAAGCCCGAACTGGCTTTCCCAAATGTTCGAGTATGGCTTTATCAGACTCATAAAATTAACAAGTTTTGACCAAGCCAGCCAGCTTCCACAAATCATTCAGACTACTATTAAAAATTTTGAAAGTCCCTTTGTTTCCATCAGATGCTGGAGCACCTTGCCAAAATGGGAAAGAGATAACTGGATGAATGTCTAGCCATCAAAACATCTTGTTCTCATAAATGGGTACACCCACCAGGGACAATGGTATGAAGGAGATTCTCACTTATCCTTCCAAAACCCCTACGCTCTTGTAAAGTGCTGGAGAAACTATTTCAATAATCAAATTCTTGAAGACATTCAAAACCTATGGAAACATTATCATTTCATAGGAAGTACAGATATAATTTTTTTTTTTTGGCCCTAGACCTTATGCTTCTGCCATCACTCATATGCACATAGCAAATCATTGTAATTCGAGAAGTTTTATCACTCCAGGGAAAACTCCAGAGTTTGAGCCACTTCTATACTGCGGATTTTGCAATCAGTATGCTATTTACCGTGAGCATGAATGTAATGATGATCCTCCATGGGATCCTTATGATGATTATCCATTTGATGCCCTTTCCACTGAATATTGAGTGGCCTCCTCGGGTTACTGCTACTACTATAGCACTACTATTTTGAGATTCCTGTTCTCACTGATAAAGTTACTCTCCCATGCTACTCCCACAATCAGAAACTGTTTAGTTGAGATACTCTTGATCTTGCTGTTGACTGATGGTTGATTTCTCTATTTGTCTGGCTTGCACAATAGCCAAAATGCTACAATGTCTACTCCTTGGTAAAGCTCCTGCACCACTATTCCTCTACATGCGTAAATGATGATGTTCAAAATGTTCCTTTTGGCTTTTTGTCCTTTCAAAGTCAGAGATTCTTCTGGTCTTATGCCCATGCCAAAGCCTCAATTGCTAGAGATTTCAAGTTATAAAGCTCCTACACCACTATTCCACTACATGCGTAAGTAATGATGTTCAAAGTGTTCTTTTTGGCTTTTTGTCCTTTCAAAGTCAGAGATTCTTCTGATCTTATGCCTATGCCAAGGCCTCAATTGCTGGAGATTTCAAGTCAAAAGTGGAAAAAATTACTGTTCACAGATTACTGTTCACCGACACTGTTCACTTTTTATTGTTCATGACACTGTTCACTCCGAATTTTGCTTATTGCAGGGGGCTGTCCCTTAAGCTTAGGACAAAATTTTCTCTAGAGAGAGTTTTCTTTCCTTAGAAGCTTTCTTTGATAGAGAATTCTTTATTTCTACTGTTACCTTGTTCTTACTACTATCCCTACAAACCTTATAACTAGGACTAGTTCAAACTTTGTAACTGTTAACCTGTTCTGAGATCTTGTATTTACTACTACTATTGTAAGTGTTTTGCTCTACTTTCAATAAGAAGTATTTTCAGTTTTCTGTTCATTATACTACTTGTTGCTACCGCCACCTTGGACGGATTACTGCCATCCCGGATGGTTTTAAATTGCTTTCATTTACTTTGAATTGTTTTGATATATAGTGCTTGGCTGGTTCTACCGCCTTACTATTGTTCTAAATTATTTGCTTACATTACTTTCAACATATATTATACTGTGCTTCCGTCCCTTCCCTTCAGCTGTGTGCCCCCTTCCCCCTTTATGGTGTGTATATATATATATATATATAATTGTAAATTTTTTTATAATTTTTTGGTAAGTTTTAACTTCTTTTTAGTAGTACATAAAAAATATTACAGTATTACAAATATTTATATATTAATATATAATGTTTAAAACAATACTTTTATAAACTTATACATAGAAACACAGATACTTTAGCAGTGCTATTTAAAGCTTCAAACGGAAATAAATAAATAAATAAATAATAACAAAGAAAAAATAAAGATCCACTTCAATGATCCATGGTTCTGAAATTCGAACCAGAACGTATTGTCTAACCCGGTTAACTAAGAACTGCCTATTAGGATGGTCCTTTTAACTCAACACCAGCACGCTCTACACAAAAAATCCAATGGAATTGCCCGGGTTTGAAAACTGTGATCGGGTCTCATGGTTCAGGCCAAAGCTTTAAAAAATAAAAATGGATGACTTCGTCAATTCATCTCCGGTTAAATTGAGTTGTTTTGCCACTTTGTGCTTTTTTTTTTTTTTTTTTTTGTCTTTTTATCCAATGGCAGAGCCACTTGAGGACCGAAGGGGGCCTTGGCCCCCCCAAAATATATATATATATATATTTTTTGAAAATATTGTAAATAATTTGAAAATTCTTAAATAACCTTATCATTTTGCCCCCCCATGATAATACACACACACACACACACACATATATATATTTAAGAAAGTCTAAAAATAAACACAATTTTCATTTAAATAAAATACAATCCACAAATACATGTCAACAAATTACAATAATTCCACATTCGGCATCTTTAAAATGAATACATAGGTATTTTAATGATTACCTCAACAAATAAAAGGGAAAAAAGTTCTAATTTTCAGGACTAACATCTATTTTATGTTTTAATAAGGTCACTCCCATAATTGCTGAAAAGAAAATATGGACCTATTGAATGACTAACAAAATACTGGCTATGAGCATCTTCAACAATCTCTTCAAATTTTTGTATTGTTTGGACAGTGAAAAATTATATTTATTTTTTATCTACCTATTTTTTCAATTGCACTTTCCAACAAACTCTCTATATTTTCTCTATTCTATTTAAATATTATTTCTTCATTCTTTCTTTAATATATAAATTTTTTGGAGATATTTTTTTAATGAGAAGTGTTATGTTCACAATATTTTCACAATAATTTCACAACAAATCCTATGTGATACTGGTTTTAATTTGAACCCATTACTAAAATTATTTTTTTCTCAATAGTAATAGCTAATAATAACCTGCTACTTAAGATTTATTGTAAAAAAATTGTGAAAATATTGCAGTAACATTTCTCAATTTTATTTTTTCTTCTCTCTTTGTTTTTTCCATCCATATGTTTGTTCTTTTTCTTTTCTTTTTCCTCCTCCACACACTACTTCTCCTCTTTATCTTCATTTTTTCTTTTCATTTTCTACCTCTTGGTCAACCTCTATCTCCAGGTGTCTCCCTCTTTCACTTGGACTAAAAACACTAAAACATGCCACTCATCTTCTTATCACATAGAGGGCAAATCACCACTATGCCCTACCAAGGGAAGGAAAAATAGTTGATGAGAATGCAAAATGTCATATTTTTCTCCATTAATGTTTAGTTTTTTATATTAATTTATTTGGTGCCTAAATGTACTCATTATTCTTATATTTTGATTTAGGATGCAAATGGAGGCATAAAGTGCAAAACGTAGTTAATTGGGTGATTCTGGACAGCTTTGACATTGCTTCGTAATCTGAGTATAACTCTCTCATCAGAGCTCCGATTGAGATGATTCAAGATGCTATGGAACGCCAAGACAAAGCTCTACAACTTTTATGTTTTGAGTTTTGAGAGATACGGGCCGTATCAAGGTCGAAATCGGGCTTGAAGTTGCTGCACCTGCACTGTTGACGTTCTGGAATGTTCCTTTGTTTGAAATTCTAATATGCAGATCTGATGTGGTTTATTTTTGGAAGGTTCCAGATGTGATGCACGAAATTTCCAGTTGAAAAACACCACTTTCCTAGTTATATTAGGACTTTGTTTTATTTTTAATATTTTTCCTTAATTAGTCAGATTTGGATGTTATTATTTAGAATATTTTTAGGAGATTTTGTTGGCTTGGGAAAGGGGGATTAACGTGTAAAAGGGGAGGAGAAATCAGAATTACAGACACACACACGCCTCTCTCTCCCCTCTTCTCTAATTTTCTCCTTTGAGTTTTCATCATGGCCTTGCGTGGCTAAAACTTTTATACTTGGTTGAAGGAAACTGAAGCCTCGGAATCAATAAAACTGTGAGATCTAATTTGATTTTATTGTTCAATTTATGATTAGAATATCGAATGTTCTTCTGTGCTTATTTTCATGATTGTCTCGTTTAATTACTAGGAGGCCTACTAGTTTATTATTCGTTTCAATCTACTGCTAGGTTAGATATCAAATTCGTAATTGTTTGATCTCTCTAATTTGTGAAACAACTAAGATTTAATGATTTGTTGCGTCAGAAATTATTAGATCTTAGGAAGAATGCTCGACTAAATTAAATGCAACCGCTTGTGTTTGTGTTGTTTAGCTTCATCGATCTCTCTAGTTCTTAAGGCTGTTACTAGATTAAACCTTTAGCGCTTGTCTTAGGATGTTTAGTAGTTAGGGTTTATTAGATCGCTTGTTTTCTAATTAACTATGACTAAGGAGAGATAGGAAAATAGTTCCAACGGTGAATATTCAAAGTGTGAATTGATATATACTTGCATCGATGATCAGTTGTAAAATTCCGATGGTGGATGTTGACTTGGACCAAGGTTTTTTCTCTTGATTGATTTTGATATTTTAATTTGAATTGTTCCTTAGTTGTTTTACTTACAATTGTTTTCATTATACTCAAACCCCCCCCCCCCTCCTTGTTCACGTAGCATAAAATTAGGCTAGATACTCTCTGTGGGAACGATCCTTACTCGCACTACTACATAAATTTTTAGGAGTATAGGTTTTATTTTTGGTTGCCTACGACAGCACACCAATAGTCTTCGTCCTCTGTCTTCTATCTTCAGATATTGTGGGTCAGATTCTTTTAAAAAAAATTTGATTTGATTATATTAGTTTTATGAGAAAGACTGTGTTCTATAATTAGATTGCGTTTTAGTATTTTGTTCATATTGTGTTTGGTGTCTCTGTAGCCGTCGAGGTTGAGATAAATGCTGAAATTTTAATTTACTGGGCTAAATTTTTTATTTGGATTTATTCAAGTGAGGATTATTTTAAGTGAGAAAAATGGTTTGGAGAAGCTACAATGCTCTCTTCTTCAAGAGAGCTACTGTAGCAATTCTAAAAAAAAAAAAAAAAAATTGGAAAAGTTTACCTTTTAGAGAGGTTGTTGGAGCTGATTTTTTGGGTTTGCTCTCCAAAAAGTGACTTTGGCTAGTCTATTGAAATGCTTTAATAAGATGGGTTCCAGTTAGCTCAACTGGTAAAATCTCTAATGGTTAAATAAGAGATCTGGGGTTCAATCTCTGCCTACACCAAAAACTGATTGGCGTCTTCGCCTAATGATAAAGAGCTATTATTAGAAGCGGATGCTATAGGTTGAAACTCTCTCCAAAAAGGAAATGCTCTAATAAGATAGAAAAAATTCATCATCAAACTGAGACAAAATTGGAAAAACTTGCCAAAATTAAGCCTAATGCCAACTTTGCAAAAAATTGGAAAAACCTGCCCAAATTAAGCCTAAGAGCATTCGCATTACTCCGTTTAAAAATTTCTGTCTATTTTAGCATAAGAACCTACATTTTCTTTTGTAACCACCATTTTTCAAAAACACTCACGTTAGTCAATCTATTTTACAATCTATTCTATTTAAATAATAATATTTCTTTAATTTTTTATTATTATTTTATCTTTTCCTTTATCCTTATCTTTCTATCTTTTTATTTTTTATTTTATCCTCTCATCTCTCAGATCAAACGATCTGGAGCCTTCCCCCCGACCCCCCCCCCCCCCCCACACACACACACACACACACACACACTCTCTCTCTCTCTCTCTCTCCCTGTTGGTTTGTCCGTGTGGGTGTGTTTGTGTCTCTCTGTGTTCGTTTGTCTGTGTGGGTGTGTTTGTGTGTATCAAAGGAAGAAGAAGATGATAAGGGAGAGTAGAAGTCTGAGTTGGTTTTGCAAACGGAGAGGAGAAAGATAAAAGGAGTGAAATTGTGAAATTAATAAAATATTAAGATGCAAAGCTACAGTAACCATGTATATTTACATGGTTACTATAGCAAAAATAAAAATCTATAGTGATTTAGAACAATTGATGTGGGGTGTTTTTGAAGAAAAATGTGTAAAGTTGACATTTTTTTGTATTTTGCAAGAACTAGAGTGATTGTTCTTACGTCATTACCAATTTGGGAAGAGTAAGTCTTGGTACAACAAAATTTCGCAACATTTTCTTGACACACTTTTTTTTCTTCTTCTTCTTCGTGATACCCTTATTTTGAGTTGTGGGTTCTAATATAACTTTTTTTTTTTTTTTCAACCTCTGATAGACAATGACAAAACTCAAGAGATCGGCTTGTATCCAAGTATCAAGTTAGCCGCCCTGAGCTGACCGTCCTCCTCGTTCACAAACACCTCGGCCTTGAGGATATTGTCCAAGCTCTCCCTATTGACCAAATTGAAGTTTGGTTCAATGGCGCGTCTATCTGCAGAACCATAGAAAGCAAAGTGTTAGCAGCCTAACAACACGGGTCACATTAAGGCAATGAACAGATCCTACTCCTATCCTTAGAGCCCCACCTGGTTGCCCCTCTTCCATCGGGCAAGGGATGCCATTATGCCACTCCTCGGACACGATTAGAAAGTCCTTGTTTAGCCCCTTGCTAGACTCTGGAAGACACTGTATGAGCATGATTTCAAGCTTCCTTGTTTTTAGGTAGTACCCCTTCCCCTTCAAGTAGTGAAGGCTGTAGACCCAATTCACATCATGATGGGTCAATTGCAGCCCCATTTTTTTGTTTAAGGCGTCTACACACCCTAATATTCTGAAGACGTTTGGGGCGCACTGAGTGGGGGCTAGCCTAACGAACCTAAGGTAATCCCTCATTACTGGCCCTAAAGGGATTCTCACGCCACCTTCTATAAAGGCGATCATGGGAATCACCACCTCACCCTCTTCCCTTCGAAAATGCCACTTGCCCTCCTTACAATATCTCAGGCCCACGTTGGGTGGGATCCTATAGTCAGCCTTAAATTTCTCCATCTCCTCCTTGGACTCTACCAAACTCTTAAATCTACCCATCCCTAGGAAGAATTCAAAGAAGCTAAAGAAAGTTGGAAAGGAGAGGTGCAGGAAGAAAGACACAGAGAAAGGAAAGTAAAGAAAGTTTGAAAGGGTTGGAAAAACTTACAAGAATGAGGAAAGTGTCCTCAGACAGGCTTTTGAAGGGACATGAGTGAGTGAGAAGTATTGATAGGTTCAACGTATGTGCGCAGGAGCTCTTGAATGCAAAAGTAATTTGGGAAAATTGATTTAAACAGGTATTTATACCTAAGTCTAAGTAGCAGCGAAAATTTTCCTACTCATGAGTCAAAAAGGATCTCTCCACCGTTGGATCACCATCGCATCGTAGAACGTGGGGCGGGCAACCAGCTGCAAGAATTTAAGTAGGGCGCGCCCCAAATGCCGAAGCGTTAGGAATATGCATTGGGCAGTTAAAAAGGCACTGACGCCAGTAGAAGATAAAACGTGATAAGCCTACAGTACTCCCGAGGACATCAAAATCCTCATTTCTATCCGAGGATCCAAACAACAGAATTTTGAGCGGCTATTGTAAGGTCATAAAGCCCAATGATATGCGTCCACCTTCTGTACTGGGCTTGAAGCCCATGACGAGACCCATGGTCGCATATGAAGAAGACAATGGTGATTATGGCAGCCCAGAAAACCGTGCTGAGGACAATTCTGTCCTCGGCTAGCCAAGGCCGAGGCTGATGTAAAGAGACTTACCGACAAAAATAATCTTCCAAAGTACCCCAGGGAAAAACATAAGTACAGCAAGCAAGCACACTGGAGCATGGCGGTAGAGCAATTCCAGGAAAAGCTGCAGCCTCCACATTAAATGCTCCACAGCTAACACTCTGGCCGCATTAAATGTGGAAGTGATACCTGAGCAGTGGCTTTTCAGACTCACAGCTACTATCTAAAAGCTTTGGGAGGAAGGTTGATGTGACAAAGATCAACAACAGCAAATCTGACATGCACGTGTATGGTGAAGATGAAGGAAGAAAGTAGTTTATAAGGAAGAAGGAGCTCTGAGAAAAGGGATCGGGATTTTTACCAGGAAAAACACTGTAGCAACTTGAGCTAACTTTGTAACCATTATCACTGTAACTCAAGAAATAATAAGTGGAAGCTCTTTGGACTAGGGCCGAGGACTGGATTACTTGCCTAAATCCATATTCATTGTACTTATTCATTCTTTAAATCATAATCAGTCGCTGTTACACTCATCAAAGCCCAATTCTTATACCACTATCTACAAATTTATTGTATTGGGCTTGTTGGGCTTGAGTTTATCCATTACCCACAGTGCTCAAACCCAATCCCTACAAGTATATAATGACATGTTGTGATTAAAACAATATTAGCAACAAGCTCATGTAAAATCTATGTTTCACCAATTTCAACTTACCACCTCAACAATATTAAAGATATAATTTTTTCCACAGCTTTATGAGATGATAAGTGGACTAAATTGTTCAAAACGTTATATGCTTAACAGTGTTCTTCGTATATAATATTGTATAAGGTTTTTATTGACTTCTTTTGAGTAAACCAAAATGTATTTTAGATTAAAAAGAAAACTAAATACATTATTATTATTATTATTATTATTATTATTATTATATGATAGACAACACTTTACACATTGCTATTAATTGCAAATTTGATAATATATAGTGATAAGTTTAACAAGTATTAAATAAAAGATCAACATAAGTAATAGTAAATTTAATTTTGAGAAAGAATTTATAAAATCCACAATTGTGCAAATTATAAACAAGTGAAAGAAACTCATTTTGCATGAGAGAGTTTTTTTATTTATTTCTCCTTATTATTATTATTTATTTTCTTTAATTCAATAGTTACAAAAGAGGATGAGATATTTGAACCTTGAATATTTTCATTAGAAATATCATAAAGTGTCAATCAATTAAATTACGAAGAATTCGCATAGATTATATGGTCTTTTTTTCCTTTGGGTCAGGTGAAAATCACCCTCTCTCCTCCCAAATGTCACACTATAAAGTGATAAATTAATGTGCTTACAAACTAGACGTTGTTTAACGAGTGTTGCAGTTGGTCACTCATTGCTCGGAGATTACCAGGACGAACTGACAATGAGATAAAGAATTATTGGAACACCATTTTAAGCAAGAGGGTGCAAGGTGACAAGCCTCATGAACAAAGTAGTAGAATATTAAAATCCATTGGAAGGGTAGGAAAGTTGACATCAAACTCCAATCCAGGAATAAAACCAGTTGCTCACCCTCTGATTCGACCAAAAGTAGTGTGGTGCACAAAGGTTATCCTCCCATGGCAACCAGATAATAATAATCAAATGTTCAATGAAAATATAGTTTCTTATGGGAATAGTAAAAACCTATTTCCTTTAGTTCAGTCGGAGAATAATATCTCTGACTTTCTGATAGATTTGGATATAAATTACCTTTTGAGATTGGATGTGAAAAATTCAGACGGCCACCAAACCAATGTACGTGACATTGTGTTGGATTTGCCAATTTCTGGATGCGATGCAAAGCTTAAAGATTTAATGGATGAAGGGAAGCCTGAAAATTGGAGGGCTACTAATCCTTTTCAGCCAAATGAAGCTATGGATCTTAACACATTGGCATCTTTTCTGGATTCAGAAGATACATGGATTAGTTGAAAGTAAACAAGATACATAACTAAGCCCATTATCTTCATGAATAATTCGGTGCCCATTGCTGTTAGCATTTTCTTATGTTGTGGGTTAGTATAGTCATCTATGTGTATCTAATTAAATCATGAATAGTTGGAGTGTATTTTGCTTGGCGTCCATTGAACCCAATAATGGATAATGCTCTCCACATGTTAATATTAGACATTTTTTAGCTGCAAATGTATTGGTTTGACCCATTAAAACCCAATACATTAATACTCTCATATACCAAATATATAATACACACTCACATATATGCACAATATATTGTGTTAGTGGCATTGTTACCCAAATGTGTTTGTGATTGCAAATGAAGAGGTGTAATTCACCTTCCTCACACAAACACAACCACTCTTGAAATTGTAGGAACTTGTGGTTTCTTCCTCTCATTCTCATGGCGAGTTTCTCATCAATTGTGTTATGTCTACCTACTATTTTTTAAAATAAATATATACTAGAGATATTTGAGAGTTTGGTAAAATGTTTTTAGTTTTCACCCCCTTTTGTTCTCTGGATGTTTTAATTCCTTTGCATTTTTGGTATGTGGATCTTGGTTGAAAATTTTCAACAATTGCTTCATGTGTTGTCATGTATGAGTAGTGGATTGTATGTATATATTGTATTGATTGAATAAACATATAGAGTGACACACTTTTACCTATAGAGTGACACATCTACTAACACTAACACACCCCATTACATGTTAACAACTTCATAAGCCACCCATTAATACAGACATTAGAAACACCACTAGTACTACTTTTAGGGGTTCTTTTGCTTTTTATTTTTATTTGTTGACTTAAGTTAGGTTTGGTTACAATTTTTTCTTTTTTTAATCAATTAAAATTTTTATTTTAATTTATTCATATTTTTTTGATAATGCAAAATTTTCATTGAAACACAAAATTTGCCAGTGCTCCTATTGTTTCGTTAGTATGTAGTACGTTGGCCCATAAGGTTTTGCCTTTTATTGTTTGTGTCATGTACAAACAGTACCAAAGAAAGAGGCGAGGAACACAAAAATATTCATAACTTCTTGTCACAATAGTAACGTGGCAAAGTGTGATTAATGAAGTAAAAATGGTGGGGCCATGTACAAGTAATTGTTAATCACTTAGAATTTGCCACATCAAAGTTATGGACAAAAAATAATAGAATGATTTGTGGTCCTAGAACTACTCAAGTACCGAAGATAAGATATCATACATCTTCAAATAGCCATGTGCCCTGCAGGTGGCCCCATTCTAATTTTAAAAAAAAATAATGAAAAACTGAGTTAGGCAACACGTTTTGGTTCGGATTTCAGAACCATGAATTGAAGTGGATCTTTATTTTTTCTTTGTTATTATTATTATTTATTTATTTATTTCTGTTTGAAGCTTTAAATAGCACTGCTAAAATATCTGTATTTCTGTGTATAAGTTTTTAAAAGTATTGTTTTAAACATTATATATTAATATATAAATATTTGTAATACTGTAATATTTTTTATATACTACTAAAAAGAAGTATAAAACTTACCTAAAAAATTATAAAATTTTTTTACAATTATATATATATATATAAATATAATTTATATGCAACAGTAATTTCGAAATGGTTTGGAAGGTACACTCGTGCATTTCGTCTCTTCTATAATCGAACCGAATGAATACCGAAACAGTATTCCTAACTTTAATATATAGGAATTAACAGTTTAAAAAAAAAAAGAAAAAAGAAAAAGGAATTAACTCATCAAAAAAAAGAAAAAAAAGAAAAAGGAATTAACATGATCACATGGCCCTGTCAAAAAAAAATAAAACACATAATCCATGTGTTTTAAATCAAGGGTCCAGACCGTACATATAATAATTTTGATTTGCTTTTCCACAAGACAGCAATGACCTTTATGGGGACAAGAGAAAAGCTTATGACAAATTATATTTTTCTGAAAAGACTAAACAAAACATTGAAGACAGACTTGGCTGTATCTCCAGCAGATTCATTAAATTTTTGTACTGTTTGGAGATGAAACAGTGATTTTTACCTTTATTCAAGGTTGTCAAAATCGGAATCCTACGTAAGATCGTGGGAGGTAGGTAGGATCGTGGATCGTAGGATCGGATCGTGAATCGTAAGATCCTACCTATTTTCAGATTTTAAGCAAAAATCCTATTGATAATGACTTTGTATGTTATATAATCACTTAAAATATGAATCCATCCATTAAAAAAATATTGCATCATAAAATGTAATTTGCACACACTACATCGTTCTTATGTCATTCTAACGAAACAAAATATATTTAACTTTTGATATAATGTATCTAAAAAGTTCAGTACATGTTTAATTAGCAACTAAGTACCAAAATATTATCTACACTTATGGAAAATGTTTTTCAAATTCTAAGTTCCAAATCTAAAATAAGTTAGGCTAATTAGCATATAAAAACTAGCTAACTACAAATTTGCAATATGTAATCCAAAAGAGAATTCTCAATCTAAGGTAAACTAGTTAATTACAAATATGAAATCCAAAAGAGAATTTTCATTCTAAGGTTCTTCTAATCTAATCACTGTCATTGTCATATCCCATTTCATCATCTAAATATTTTAGGTTTTGTTTTTGAAAACGTTAAACTTAAGTACTATAGGTTTTTTTGAGATTTTATGTTGACATAGGGATAAATTTGGGACTTCAATTTATTATTGGGCTTCTAATAACCTATTAGGCTTGTGGGTTTAGGTGGATTATCTTACCCAAATGAATCCCACTTAAAAAAAAAAAAAAAAAAATCAAGCCAAATGGTAGGATCGGTAGAATCCCATACGATCCTACGATCCTACCATTTTTGTGATCCTGCTACGATTTTAAACTTTTTGGTGAAGTGGGATCGTAAAATCGTGCGATTTTACGATCCGGATCGCGATTTTGACAACCATGCCTTTATCTACTAATTTTTTTAAATACACATTTCTACAGATTCTCTATCTCATTTAAATATTATTTTTTCATTCTATTTATTCTTTTTTTTTTAACAACTACATATCTTTCAACATTTTTTTATTCAACACATCATTATTATAATAAAAAAAATGTATTTGAAGAATGAATAGTAGCCCATCAGCCAAAAAAAAGTATAAAGAAGCCACTGAAGTTGAGTTTTTTAGCCATATTCTCTATCATAGCTAATGTTTTAGTTATACATTGATGGCTGGAGATGCTCTTATGGAGGTGTAGCAGTTGAAAGGAAGACAAGATTTCTGAAACCCTGTTGTGCTCATGTGGATACTTGGTGCCGGTTTGGATAGCACTGAAAGTTGCGGTGCGTTTCCTATTTCACGTTTCGGTACTTTTTTTTTTTTCAACGCATGAACAGTAAAATCACTATGCAGGAGACATTTATCATTGTTCATGCACTATAGCACACTGTTCACGCACTGTAGCAGCACTGTTTATGCATGAAAAAATATTAAAAATAGGTCACACGGTACTATTTACACATTTAAAAATTATTTTGTTACAGTATTTTCAGCAACAATTAATTTTTAGCAACAATTAACCTATGGTCAACAAAGAGCCACACAACATTTTTTTTTTTTTTTTTTTTCCGTAAAGGCCTACATCCTTGATTCCTTTGCTACAAACAATTATCTAAGTTCTATTATTTTTGTCAGGGGAGGGCACAGCCTTAAAATCAAATACAAGATATACGCACTATTATTTTTGTCAGGGGAACGTGTCTTTAACCGATTTTTATATCATGTACCCGGCATACTGGCTCGTCTTCAACAGGCGGCCTAGACCCCCCCTGCTCCTGCAGTCCTGCTGTATTTGGTGGGATCAGGAAGAATGCCAGCCCGTCACCAATTTTGGAACTGTCAAATCCAATTTTGGAAAATCTAATTTTGGAACTGTCAAATCCAATTTTGGAACTGTCGAACTGCCGACAGTGAAGGATAGGAGAAACGTTGGTGAGCTTCTAATAAGCATACAGCCCAACCAACACAGTATAAGATTTTCAACTTTCTTCATTTCAGCAAATCCCGTACAAGTTACTGCATCACCGATATATAGTAATAGCACGTCGGTGTCACTGGGATCAATCAAAGTAATAACAATGATGTAAAAGTGATGTTACAGATAAAATTTATAATATTAATTAGAAAAAAAAATGTTACATTCCTACGTTACCCATTCCGAACCGCATTTAGGCAATATATATATATATATATATATCTGCATCATCATTCACTATATTTGAGCAACATTTTTCACATTTCAAGTACACTTACATATATTTTTACACATTTTTTCACACATACGTATATCAAAAGCATTCAAACAATATTACTCAAATTTCTCTACTAAACACCTTCTAAAAATTTAAGATTAAAAGAAGAGTAATGTTAAGGACATATAATTTGGTATATTTTTATGCAATAATTCGCTATATGAAGAGTTGTGATTAATAAATGTGTGATAAACTTTTACCAGTTACAACTCACGACATGACGAGTTGTGAAATAAAATTGTGCCAAATTATAATAATTTTTTTTGCTGAACATAATATTATTGTTTTAATTAATATATATAAATAAAATAATAATTTCAGTCGTGTCAAGCTTCTGTTGTACATTTATATAATTAGAGTGGGAGAGTAGCGGAAGCAAAAGCCTAAAAGAGAGAGAGAGAAAGAAAAAAAAAAGTGTTGTCAGAGAACAGAAATGGGAAGGAGGCCATGCTGTGCAAAAGGTGTAATCAGAGGAGCATGGTCTGCATGGGAAGATAATATCCTTAAAAACTACATTAAAATCCATGGCGAAGGGAAATGGATAGACTTGCCTCAAAGAGCTGGTTCTAACTTCTTACAATATGCACTATATATTCTCTCTTCTCTCAAAATGGTTCTCTTTTGTCGATTATTCACACTGACACTTACTTCTTATTTTGTAGGGCTGCGGCGATGTGGGAAGAGTTGCCGGCTTCGTTGGATGAATTATCTAAGGCCAGATATCAAGAGAGGCAACTTTTCTGAAGATGAAGAAGATCTCATAATCAAACTACATAAGCTTCTTGGTAACAGGTATGAGAAATCTTCTTCTTCTCCTCTGGAGTCGGCTCAATATAATTTGAGAATTGAGGCCATAAATTTAAATAATGGTTTTTATATTTAAATATGGATTAAATAAATTATTCATAAAAAAATATAAATTAAATAATTTTATTTAATATTAATTAAGTTAAGATTAATTTGAAGAGTGAAATATATTATTTGATGATTAATAGATACTAACTGAACTAAAGTTAACTTCATGTAAAGAATTAACTATTATAGTTCAAGCATAAAATTTAACAAGGTAACGCATGATTTAGTAAAGTAGTAATCTAATTTTCAATTTTATATTTTAGTATTAAGAAAGTAAAGATTGTTTGGTGTATGACTATTTAGGAGATTAGGTGGCTAATGTTAACAATCTACTATGTAGGATATTAGTTTATAAAAATTAAAGTCTCAAACTATTAGAGGAAATTAATCATCATTGATGAACTAGCACATTTTCAACGATTTTCCCCCCAAACATTATAAGATTTCAATTGTGTTAAGTTTTTATTGGTCTAGTATTTTGGAGGCTTTGATGGAGATAAGAAAAAGAAAATATGAAAGCTATTACAAATTCTACTACAAAATGTTTACTAATTAATGTAACAATGAATGTGATTATGAACTTTAACAATTTAATTAATGAATGTTTGCATTACCCTTTTTTTTTTTTTGTGATTGGTAGCATATTTATTTGTAAGTTTTATGAAGTAAATTTGTAATAACCTTAGCATCACTCATGAGAAAAATAGTGCACAACTATTTAAAAAAATATATTATCATAAGATTTGGGCATTTTTATAATGTAGGGTGCGACATTTTTTTATAAAAGGGTGGAAATGTTTTGTAGTGGGGGCCTTAGGCCTTGGCCTTGTGCCGGTCCTGTGCTTCTCCTTCTTCCTTCAATTTATAATTTACTTCTTTCATCTTTCTTATTCAATGTTAGAAAATATTAGTAGTGATTAATTGACAAAGTTATTCTTTGCCACCCCCCAAAAAGATAAGGAAAATAATTTTAACCACAAGAAAAAGGAGTTAACATTTAGTAAATGTGCAATAAAGTACAATGAAAAGCATATTAAAATTATAGAATTTCTTTTAGAGATATACAACTTGTTGCGTGAAAGTGCCTCTGTAAATATTCACACATAAGATTGATTATGAAAAATGTTATAAACTTTAAAAAGATTTCCAAAACAATTATAAAAAAGAAGATAAATTGAAAGAAAAATAGATACAAATATATACATAAAAAAATACTAAGGGTCCGTTTGGTTGGAGAGATGGAAAAGTGAGAAGATAGAAAATGGAGAGGGAATAGAAAAGTGAGAGGATAGAAAAAATTTAATTTTCTCTCATATGTGTTTGGTTGGGAGGATGGAAAAGTTGAGAGATGGAAAACTATGAAAAATGAAGTTAATATAAATTTATAATTATGTCCCTATTAAATAAAACAAAAACATAACACAATTTTTTATACACTTATTTATTTAAAAAATTATATATGGACATTACACTTTTTTTTAAGTTATTATTTTAAAAGGCAGAAGCCAGATCCAAAACTGGTGAAAAAAAAAAAAAAAAAGAACAAGAA
Source organism: Quercus aquifolioides (assembly GCA_019022515.1). Classification (NCBI taxonomy): domain Eukaryota; kingdom Viridiplantae; phylum Streptophyta; class Magnoliopsida; order Fagales; family Fagaceae; genus Quercus; species Quercus aquifolioides. The sequence continues at coordinate 73,430,861 of CM032330.1, forward strand.
GGAAACTATTAAAGAATTGATAAAAACAAAAGATAGAAGAAGACAAAAAGTGAGATGAGCACTAAAAAAACAAAGAAAAAAGAAACCCAAAACAACGAAGTGAACGAACAGTGAATAGAAGAAACAGAAAAATAAAAAAATGAAAAAAACAAAAGTTGGGGCGAAAACAAGAAGAAGAAAAAGAAATAATTAAAAAAACATGAAAAGAAAAAAGTGAAGAACAATGTGAACCAAAAAAAAAAATATTAAGTAGGTTGAAGTAGAGTCAAATGCCAACGATTACCTAAGATTTCCATGTTTAATGTTACAAAAAGAGGAGCAAAAATGTAATTGATTGGGTTTAAATAAAGTCTCCTAAGTTTTTTCTTCAAATTAGAGAGATAGGATTTTGGTGGGTCAAGAGAGAAAACACCTGGGCCCCAAAATTTCTTTCCACTCTCCATCCCAACCAAACACCCATTTCACATTTTTTTTTTGTGTGTGTGTGTGTGTGTGTGGTTATCCTCCCTATTTCACCTCCAATTAATTGAGACCTGAGGATGCCTTAGGCCTACCTTCATTGGAGGTGATGAAGATAAAATATCAATAACAAATATGAAGATACAAAGAAGACATTCTCACAAAACTCAAATCCTCAAATACACCCATAGACCTCTTGTAAATAACGAAGACTATAATTTTATTTATTTATTTTTATCTTTTTACTCTAGTTCTAGTTTGTTGCAACAGAACCTTCAAAGAGATATCTCCCTATTCTAATAGTGGCACACTACAAGAGATATCTAGGGTTAAAAACATGATTCTAGCTAATTCAAACTCTACCAAAAATCAACTTTATAACTTTACATTCAAGCCATATGCTAACACAACAACCATCCAACCTTAACTCCAAATTTTCAGGGTTGGTTATAGATTAAAATAGATTAATAGGGGCTACATGTTGTTGTTGTTCTTCTTATTTTCCCTATTTGAAGTCATATTATCCATTATCTTTTTAATTGATGTCATTCTTTATTCTTTTCAATAATGTTAGTTTAAGTCTTTCTCTATATTTTTTCGTTCTCTTGACTTGAAACCAACTCATCCATCCTGGTGTATTAATCATTCTCCTCCTTTGCATACGACCATATTTATTCTCTCTCTCTCTCTCTCTCTCTCTCTCTCTCCATAGGTAAATAGCGTGGAATGGGGGATGTGGGAATTTGAACCACAAACGTCACAAAAAATGTCATCATTGTTGGGTTATCACCTGAACCCCTCTCATTTTTTAATCAACCAAAAAAAAAAAAAAAAAACCCTATCTCTAATGTTCTTGAAAGGTATAATGTGAATAATAGATGATGTTGAAGTAAACTTTTATTTTATTTTATTTTTATTGACCTTCAAACAATTCAAACAAATGAAATTATGAGATTCATAGATTGACACCTAAGTTTTGGTATTCAATTATTCAAGGTCTTTTTCAGAAAGATATTTATTTTCATGAGTGAGAAAAGCCGTTTTTGAAAGACAAAGCCTGCAATATTTAAGGCCCAAACATTTATAATTATTTATTTTACGAAAATCTAGATGCCGATATGTTGCATGCGAATTGAAACCAAGCATATGTCACTGAATCTTCCTGAATGAATGGGGAAATATGATTTGAAACATGAGAAATGCTAAGAACATGGTTTAATGATGTGAATTCAAAAATCTTTATAGTCCAATAATTGAAATAGGAATCTCTCCCACTGAATCCACTATTTCCTTCTAAGTTTTAATTAGCTATAAGAAATGAGGTATTAAAAAATCAAATAGCATTGCTTTTACTATTAAAAAAATTATATAATATTATTGGATTCAATGTGGTCACACTCAAACTTCAAGAATGGATATATGGGGAAATATGATTTTAAACATGAGAAATGCTAAGAACATGGTTAAATTATGTCAATTCAAAAAACTCTATAGTAATTGATACACGGATCTCTCCCAATGAATCCACTGTTTCCTTCTAATTTTTAGTTAGCCATAAGAAATAAGGTATTTAAAAAATCAAATAGCACTGCTTTTACTATTAAAAAAATGATATATTATTATTGGATTCAATGTAGTCATACTCACATTTCAAGAGTTTCCAAGTGTTAGTTTGCATGGAAAGTGAAAATACATCAAAGTGTTAAGTTAATGTGCTCACGAAATTGATGACATATATTTAGGGGTACACTAAGATTTTGATTGATTTACAACCCTATTTTTTACTTAGGAACAACAACCTTGTTCATAATACGATTAGGGAAATAACTTTTTGGAAAAAAGAAGAAGAAGAAGTTAAATAACCCTTTTTACCCAACTTGCTCTAGTAACATGTTGTTATTGGTATATAATGACATTTTGTGTTTAAAACAATGTTAGCAACAAGCTCATGTAAAATTAATGTTTCACCAATTTCAACTTACCACCTCAACAATATTAAAGATATAATTTTTTCCACGACTTTATGAGATGATAAGTTGACTAAATTGTTCAAAACGTTATATGCTTAACAGTGATCTTTGTATATAATATTGTATAAGGTTTTTATTAACTTCTTCTGAGTAAACCAAAATATATTTTAGATTAAAAAGAAAACTAAATATATTATTATTATTATTATTATTATATGATAAAAAACACCTTTTTTTTATTTTTTTAATTATAATAATTTTATGATGAAATGATAAACAAAACCTTACACGTTGCTATTAGTTTCAAATTTGATAATATATAGTGATAAGTTTAACAAGTATTAAATAAAAGATCAACATAAGTAACAGTATATTTAATTTTGAGAAAGAATTTATAAAATCCACAATTGTGCAAATCATAAACAACTGAAAGAAACTCATTTTGCATGCGAGAGTTTTTTTTTATTTTCTTTAATTCAATAGTTACAAAAGAGGTTGAGATATTTGAATCCTGAATATTTTCATTAGAAATATCATAAAGTGCCAGTCAATTAAATTGCAGAGAATTCGCATAGATTATATGTTTTTTTTTTTCCTTTGGGTCAAGGGAAAATTCCCCTCCCTCATCCCAAATGTCACACTATAAAGTGATAGATTAATGTGCTTACAAACTAGACGTTGTGTAACGAGTGTTGCAGTTGGTCACTCATTGCTCGGAGATTACCAGGACGAACTGACAATGAGATAAAGAATTACTGGAACACCATTTTAAGCAAGAGGGTGCAAGGTGACAAGACTCAAGACCAAAGTAGTAGAATATTAAAATCCATTGGAAGGATAGGAAAGTTGACATCAGACTCCAATCCAGGAATAAAACCGGTTGCTCACCCTGTGATTCGACCAAAAGCAGTGCGGTGCACAAAGGTTATCCTCCCATGGCAACCAGATAATAATAATCAAATGTTCAATGACAATATAGTTCCTTATGGGAATAGTAAAAACCTATTTCCTTCAGTTCAGTCGGAGAATAATATCTCTGACTTTCTGATAGATTTGGATATAAATTACCTTTTGAGATCGGATGTGACAAATTTAGATGACCACCAAACCAATGTACGTGAGATTGCGTTGGATTTGCCAGTTTCTAGATGCGATGCCAAGCTTAAAGATTTAATGGATGAAGGGAAGCCTGAGAATTGGAGGGCTACTAATCCTCTTCAGCCAAATGAAGCTATGGATCTTAACACATTGGCATCTTTTCTGGATTTAGAAGAATAATTCGGTGCCCATTGCTGTTAGCATTTTCTTATGTTGTGGTTTAGTATAGTCATCTATGTGTATCTAATTAAATCATGAATTGTTGGAGTGTATTTTGCTTGGCATCCGTTGAACCCAATAATGGATAATACTCTCTACATGTTAATATTAGACATTTTTCAGTTGCAAATGTATTGGTTTGACCCATTAAAACCCAATACATTAATACTCTCATATACCAAATATATAATACACACTCACATATATGCACTATATATTGTGTTAGTGGCATTGTTACCCAATTATGTGTTTGTGATTGCAAATGAAGAGGTGTAATTCACCTTCGTCACACAAACACGACCATTCTTGACACTGTAGGAACTTGTGGCTTCTTCCTCTTATTCTCATGACGAGTTTCTCATCAGTTATGTTATGTCTACCTACAATTTTTTAAAATAAGTATTTACTTGTGATATTTGAGATTTTCGTAAATTGTTTTTAGTTTTCACCCCCTTTTGTTCTCTGGATGTTTTAATTCCTTTGCATTTTTGGTATGTGGATCTTGGTTGAAAATTTTCAACAATTGCTTCATGTGTTGTCATGTATGAGTAGTGGATTGTATGTATATATTGTATTGATTGAATAAACATATAGAGTGACACGTCTACTAAAACTAACACACCCCATTACATGTTAACAACTTCATAAGCCACCCATCAATACAGACATTAGAAACACCACCAGTAGTACTTCTAAGGGTTCTTTTGCCTTTTCTTTTCATTTTTAAATAAAATATGTTCAAAGAAGCCATTAATGAGCACCCCTTTTTCCAACGAATAAATAATAAAAGGAAAACTACACTCCACAACCCATCAGCTAGGGCTGACGGAGCCATGGAGTAGGGGGCAGCTGACAAGAATGTTTTTAGGAAGAAATAAAAGAAGCTGACGAATCCATTGAGCCCGTTAGCTTCATACGCATGTGAAGTAATGTGAAATTGGCAATGCCATAAGTTGACGACATCACCTGAATACTTGACGGTAACTACGTGAGACGATGGGGATTCCCAAGCCGACGAGAAGAGAGAAGCTGATGGTAGTAAAAGAAGCCAACAGGAATAAAGAGCGTGACGAATCCAGCATGGCCTTGCTTGACCCCCACGGATATCTATACAAGGAAATATCTTGCACGCTATGATTGACCTTAATCAAGGGAATCCCTATAAGGAAAGGATCCCGCCAATTACGTGCATTTATGAAGATCTTCCCTACAAGGAAAGACCCTCTCTGTCAAGAAACGAATGTCAGCTCTATGTTACTATAAGAACCCCAAAACCCTCACAAACCAAGGTACACATAATTTATCCCAGCTTTGGCACTCTAGAGTTGTGAAAGTTCTCTAACTTAACCTTCGGAGGGTATTTGGCCTATACCACACCGGTACTCTCTACAAGGTTTTCTTTGTTTCTGTTTCGCAGGTTCTGTCTCGAGCACGTGAGGACCGTGTGGCTCACTAATGATTTTCGGCATCATCAGTTGGCGCCGTTTGTGGGAAACTTATAAGCCATACTATTGCTTCCTAGACAAAGAGTTTCATGGTACTTACTCACTCGATGGCGACCACCAACAACAATAATGGAGATGAACCACGCATTACTACCCTTGAAAGACAGGTACAGACCCTAGCCACGGCTGTGGAGCACCTTACTAAGCAAAACCATGACCTGGAGGAACAACTACGCCAAAAAAACGCAAGGCTTAACACTTAGGAGGAGGCCCAAGAAGGCACCAATGCTAAGAGAGGGCACCAAGAAGGGCCGAAAGGTAGCAATGCCCCAAGCAGACCCAAGCAACAGGACACATGCCGTCCATCTGCCGCGGAGACGACTCCACCATATATGGTCGCAGAGATGCAGATGATGAAGGAATAGATGGACTTCATGATGAACGCCCTCAGAGGACAGGTATCTAGCGATCTCGACGAATTGGTTCATCGGACGAATTCACCCTTCACGGCTCCTGTCACTTCATTTCCCCTTCCGCCGAAGTTCTGTATGTAGTAGGTAGAGGCCTACGATGGATCCAAGGATCCCTTAGATCACCTGGAGTCTTTCAAAACCTTGATGCACTTGCAAGGCATGGCGGACAAGATCATGTGCCAAGCCTTTCCAACTACATTGAAGGGTCCCGCAAGGGTATGGTTTAGCAGGTTGATGCCAAACTTCATCAGCACCTTCAAAGAGTTGAGCGCACAATTCATTTCGCACTTTATCGGGGGCACAGGTACAAGAATTCCACTGCATGCCTGATGAGCATCAAACAACAAGGGATGAGACGCTGAAGTCTTACATAACTCGCTTTAACAAAAGAGGCCATCTCAATTGATGAAGCTGACGATAAGATACTTGTGGCTGCATTCACCAATGGGTTACAGAATGGAAAGTTTCTATTTTCTCTATACAAAAATGACCCAAAGACTATGTCGGACGTACTTTACAAGGCTACTAAGTACATGAACATGGAAGATGTGCTGTTGGCTCGGGAAGAGAAGCCTAAGAAGAGGGAAAGACAGGAGGAAGCACGGTAGGAAAAGGGACGAAAGACAACAAGGACTGGAGACTGACGGGATGATAGGAGCTCCAAACCCCCCATTGGGAGGTTTGCAAGCTTCACCCCATTAAATGCCCCAATCGATCAAGTCTTGATGTAGATCAAGGACGAAGGAGACTTGAAATTTCCTGGCAAGCTAAAGGGAGACCCCAGTAAGAGGTTTAGAGACAAGTACTGCTGTTTTCATTGTGATCACAGTCATGATACGTCTAATTTCTTCGAATTAAAGCAACAAATAGAAGCTCTTATTAGACAAGGAAAGTTACAGAGGTTCATCAGTAAGAAAAGAACTGACCCACCACAAGAACAGGCTGTCCGAAGGGAGAACGAGCGTCCTAGGCCACCCCTATGAGACATAAGAATGATTGTGGGAGGCACTACAGCTTCTGGCTCATCTAAAAAGGCCTGTAAAACTTACCTAAGGATGGTTCAGAACATCCAGCTGACTGGCTTTGTCCCAAAGATGGCGTGGGTCGACAATCCCATCATTGGATTCTCAAAAGAAGATGCTTGACGTCTCCACCACTCGTATGACGATGCACTCGTTGTTAGCATATGGGTAGGGGACTACAACACACACCAAGTCCTGGTTGACAACGGAAGCTCTGCTAACATCCTCTACTACCTGGCGTTCCAACAGATAGGGATTGAACGAGAACGGTTGGTTCTGACCAACGCCCTGCTCGTGGGGTTCGGAGGAACAAAAGTATATCCCCTCGGTGCGGTCACACTGCCCGTAACGGTTGGTTATTACCCTCAACAAATCACTAAGGATGTAACATTCCTTGTGGTCGACTGCTCGTTTGCTTACAATGCCATCCTAGGACGACCTACCCTCAACTCATGGAAGGCCGTGACTTCGACTTATCACCTGATGATTAAGTTCCCCATTGAGTAGGGAGTTGGAGAAGTACGTGGGGATCAAGTGGCAGCACGAGAGTGTTACATAGCAATGTTGAAGATGGACAATCATCTACAGACCATGAGCATAGAAGAGCAACAGATGGTTGCAGAACCCCTCAAGGGATTGGAAGAGATACCCCTCGACAACTCCAGGCCTGAGCGGACGACCAGAATTAGTACCCTCGCCAGTCTGCCGATTCGACAGGCGCTCGCGACATTCCTAAAAGAAAATCAGGATGTCTTTGCCTGGAGCCAAAAAGACATGCCTCGAATCGACCCTTCAGTCATAGTGCATAGGTTGAATGTGTCACCCTCTTTCCCCCCTATTCAACAGAAGAAGCGAGTATTCGCCCAGGAACGGGACAAGGCCATAGCGGAAGAAGTCCACAAATTGCAAGATGCAGAATTCATTAGGGAGGTGTACTACCCCGACTGGCTGGCCAACATAGTAATGGTCAAAAAGGCCAATGGAAAGTGGAGAATGTGTGTAGACTTCACGGACCTGAACAAAGCATGCCCCAAAGATAGCTACCCCCTCCCACGGGTTGATGTCCTGGTAGACTTTACAGTCAGACACCAGTTATTGAGCTTCATGGATGCTTTTCTGGTTACAACCAGATCAAACTGGACGAAATTGATCAGGAGAAGACTTCGTTCGTCACCAGCCAAGGCGTTTTCTGCTATAAGGTAATGCCGTTCGGTCTCAAGAACGCAGGTGCAACATATCAGAGGCTCATGAACAAAATGTTTTCACATCAGATTGGAAGAAATGTCCAAGTCTACGTTGACGACATGCTGGTAAAAAGCCGAAGGGAGGATGACCATTTGGACAGTCTCAGGGAGATCTTTGACACCCTTTGCTCCTACAACATGAAGCTCAATCCGAACAAGTGTACGTTCGGGGTGACGGCTGGAAAGTTCCTAAGGTTCATGGTGTCTTAGAGAGGTATTGAGGTCAACCCAGACAAGATCCGGGCCATAATAGAGATAGCGCCACCAAGGAATATGAAAGAAGTACAAAGCCTCAACGGCAAGGTAGCTGCGCTAAATAGGTTCGTATCAAGGGCAATGAACAAGTGCCTACCTTTCTTCCATACGCTAAAAAAGTCTTTTAAGTGGACGGCCGAGTGTTAACAAGCATTTGAGGATCTGAATGCCTACCTCTCTTCCTCACTGTTGTTGAGTCCCTCCAAACTAGGGGAAGAGCTATTCCTCTACTTGGTAGTATCCTTGGCTGCCATTAGCACGGCCTTAGTCAGAAAAGAAGACAGGGTATAGAAACTTGTATATTACATTAGCTGAGCACTCCGAGGTGCGGAGGAAAGGTACCCATCAATAGAGAAGCTTGCCTTTACCTTAGTCATCGCAGCCCGTAAGCTCAAGCCATACTTTTAGGCCCACACGGTGGTCGTCTTAATTGACAAGCCTCTACGGCAAGCAATGAGTAATCCCGAAGCCGTCGGACGGATGATGCTATGGGCGATAGAATTGAGCGAGTTTGATGTATAATACCACCCGCGTATTGTCGTAAAGGGATAGGTGGTCGCTGATTTCATTGTGAAATTCACCCATATAGAAGGCCAGGGGGTAGAAGAACATCCTCAGTGGAACATCCTCAGTGGATCATCCACACGGATGGGTCATCTAACAGGCAGGCTGATGAAACCGGTATAGTACTCCATTCCTTAGAAGGGGATGAGATCAAATGCATGGTTTGACTTGACTTCCCTACAACAAACAATGAAGCAGAGTACAAAACTTTAGTGGCAGGACTAGACCTCGCCAAAGCCACAGGGGCAACAAGAGTGGTCATACATTGGGACTCTTAGGTGGTTACCAGTCAGGTGAACGTCAACTACGAATGTAAAGGGGAAGGATGAAGAAGTATCTGGAGCAGGTGCATAAACGAGTAAGCGAACTGCAGGCTAAGTTCGTCCAAATCCTAAGGGAATAGAACGAGCAAGCTGATCGTCTTGCCAAAACTGCATCAGCAGAACACATGCTCATCCCTAGCAAGGTACTTTCTTTTGTTCAGCTCTTACCTTTGATAGATGGCATCGGTGTGTAGGAAATAGACATAGGAAGCAACTGGACCACATCGATAGTTTCTTATTTGAAAAACGGTACACTACTTGACGATAAGAAGGCCGCAAGAAAGTTGAAGGTCCAGGTAGCACAATTCGTCCTAATAAAGGATGTCTTGTACAAGCAAGGCTTCTCTCGCCCATACCTAAGGTGCTTGGGCCCCGAAGAAGCAGACTATGTCATGAGGGAAGTCCATGAAGGGATCTGCGGGAACCATTCTGAGTCACGGTCGTTGGTGCATAAGTTGATTCAGGCCAGATATTATTGGCTTACCATGCAGAAGGATGCCCAAGCCTATGTCAAAGCCTGTGACAAATGTCATAGGTTTAGTCATGTCATCGAACAGCCAACAGAAGAGTTCACTCCAATGATGGCCCGTGGCCTTTTGCTCAATGGGGATTAGACATCATGGGCCTATTCTCAATAGCGATGAAACAACTGAAGTTCTTAGTGGTAGGCATAGATTACTTTACCAAATGGGTGGAAGTAGAAGCCCTGACCACCATCATAGAGAAAAACGTATGAAGTTTTGTCTAAAGGAACATCATCTGCAGGTACGGGATCCCTAAAATCTTGGTCTCAGATAACGGAAAACAATTCGACAACGACTCGTTCAAAGATTTTTTCTCGCAATTGGGAATCAAGAATCACTACTCCTCATCCACCCACCCTTAGGCCAACGGACAGGTTGAGGTTACAAACCGATCCTTACTCAAGATCATCAAGACTCGGCTCGAGGGAGTAAAAGGTATATGGCCAGAAGAGTTGCCAAGCGTACTATGAGCGTACAGGACGACAGCGAGGACACCTACAAGAGAAATGCTGTTTCGATTAGCATACGGGAGTGAAGCCGTCATCCCAGCTGAGGTTGAACTCACATGCTACAGAGTGGGAAACCATGACAAGAGTAGGAACGATGAAGCTATGCGCTTGCAGCTTGACTTGGTGGATGAGGTCAGAGCAACGGCCGAACAAAGATTAGCACGGTACTAGAACCTCATGGCCAAACACTACAACTCAAGAGTTAGGCATAAAGACTTTCAGGTTGGAGATCTCGTATTGAGAAAAGTGACAGGCGCTACAAGAGATCCCTTCTAGGGAAAGGTAGGACCTAATTGGGAAGGACCCTACAGAATTACTTCATGGCAGAGGAAAAGAACCTACCACCTGGAGACGGCAGACGGGCAAAAGTTGCACCATCCATGGAACATGGAGCATTTGAAGAAATACTACCAATAGACAACAGCACGAAGAACAACACTCCTCATTTTCAATTTACTTCCTTTTAGTTAATTTTTACTACCTACAGTACTTTTTAAGCCCAAAGGGCAGCTTTTTATTCTTTCAAGAACAATTTTTTACTTATGCATGCATTTATCACAATAAGATGAGTTATTCAGATATGACCTATGTATGAATATATGTCTCTACAAAACTGCATCTATTATTAAATCCACAAGTGGACGAGTTAATTATTAAGTTCACAAGTGGACAAGTTCATCCTTTGGGGACATCTTGAAATTATCAAGTCCACAGGTGGACTAACTCATTATTAAATCCACAAGGGAACGAGTTCATTAATAATTCCACAAGTGGACAAGTTCATCCCATAGGATGTCTTGAAATTATCAGGTCCACAAGTGGACTAACTCATTACTAAGTCCACAAGTGGACTAACTCATTATTAAGTCCACAAGTGGACAAGCTCATTATTTAGTCCACAAGTGGACGAGTTCATCCCATGGGGATGTCTTAAAATTATCAAGTCCATAAGTGGACTAGCTCATTATTAAGTCCACAAGTGGATGAGTTCATCCCATTGGGATGTCTTGAAATTATCAAGTTCACAAGTGGACGAGTTCATCTCATAGGGATGTCTTAAAATTATCAAGTCCACAAGTGGACTAGCTCATTATTAAGTTCACAAGTGGATGAGTTCAGTATTAAGTCCACAAGTGGACAAGTTCATCCCATGGGGATGTCTTGAAATTATCAAGTCCATAAGTGGACTGACTCATTACTAAGTCCACAAGTGGACGAGTTCATTAATTAAGTCCCCAAGCGGATGAGTTCATCCCATAGGGATGACTTGAAATTGTTAAAGTCCACGAGTGGATGTGTTCATTATTAAGTCTATAAGTGGACGAGTACACCACAAGTGGACTAGTTTATCCCATGGGGATGTCTTAAAATTATCAAGTCCATAAGTGGACTAGCTCATTATTAAGTCCACAAGTGGACAAGTTCATCCCATGGGGATGTCTTAAAATTATCAAGTCCACAAGTGGACTAGCTCATTATTAAGTACACAAGTGGATGAGTTCATTATTAAGTCCACAAGTGGACAAGCTCATCCCATGGGGATGTCTTGAAATTATCAAGTTCACAAGTGGACGAGTTCATCCCATAGGGATGTCTTAAAATTATCAAGTCCACAAGTGGACTAGCTCATTATTAAGTCCACAAGTGGACAAGTTCATCCCATGGGGATGTCTTGAAATTATCAAGTCCACAAGTGGTCTGACTCATTATTAAGTCCACAAGTGGACGAATTCATTAATTAAGTCCACAAGCGGACTAGGTCATCCCATAAGGATGCCTTGAAATTGTTAAAGTCCACGAGTGGATGTGTTTATTATTAAGTCTATAAGTGGACGAAAACACCAAAGTGGACAATTTCATCCCTATTATTCATCAAGTCCTTTAAGGGACAAGTACATCCTAACATGTAGGCATAAAGGTGGACGGACATACGCAAGAATCAACACATAACAAAAGCACACTATCGGACCGTGAGCTGTGCCATTCTATCTCAAAACCAATTGGTGATGAGGAAGACACACTCAAATCTTTTATGGGCTTCGACATCACACCACTCGGGCCTATTTTTAGAGTGGTTGTAGGGAGTCAAATTGTGGTCCTCCCAACAATCCCTCCCTCACAATGACACTCCTATGACTCGAACCCATAACTTTGGCTCTAATACCACTTGTACATTTTTAGGCCCCTTAAACACAACCAGATTAACCTAGTTATTTAGCCAAGTGATTACTTAGTCAAATTAAACAGATTTAGGTTAACACAAATAGATCATATCATTGTAAAATGCAGAAAATAAAGAACACAACAATATGATAACCCAGGAAAACCAAACCGGTAAAAAACCTAGGGAGGATTTAACCTAACTATCCTCAAGGTAAAGCAAATCCACTATGAAAGAATTGAAGTTTACACAATAGAGACTTAGACCACTAACATCCTATTGCTACCTCGAGTAGGAAACTTACTATCACGATCACGTGATAGCTCCTAGTCCACGGACTACTTCTTTCTTAGATTCATAGCAAGCACAAGCACTCCTGCTTGTATATCTTTAATCTCTTGAATTTGCAACTGAATTGATCACCAAGCTCTCGACATCAATCTTGAGATTGGAAACCCTGAGTGTATGTGAAGGCAAACACATCTAGATCTCACAAGAGATTCACACATACAGCATAAAAAGCTACCTCAAAACGTGGCTAGGGTTTTTCCTTTTATACTTAAGACAAAACATAAAACCCTACACGTCAAACGGGCTTAGGTTGAGTTGGAAAATTTTTCAGAAAAACAATCTGCACGAGCTTTGATCGATCGAGTCTAATTTTCTATCGATCGAGCCAGGCAAATTTACACAGTAAATCCTACAGTCCACTCGATTCCAACTTTACACTTTAAACATACTTTGAGCAAGTCTAAAACAAGACTAAATGTTTTGGTCATGGTTTGCCAACATTAAAAATTGTAGTTCTAATACATTTAAACCTAAAGTCTTAGAACCTAACACACACCCAGAGCGACGGATGAGATAAAGTATTAAACCAACGCCATAAATTAAAAGAAGTGTTTACAACAAAGCCCAAAAACAAAAAGGGGCACTTAACATTGTCTAAAAATATGATGGGATACAAAAAAGTTAAAAAAATTAAAACTATACTAAAGGGTTTTAGGCGTCCTGGGAGGAAGGGTTCCCAACGTCCTGGGCAAAAGGGCTCTCAATAGCTTTTGAAGGAGGGTCATCAGGAGACGGGACCAATGGAGCAACGGCTCCTTCAACAGCGGCCTGAGCAAGGACTACACTGTCATCTTTTGGATCCCGCTTTGACTGAGTAGAGTCATCGGCCTCCTCACTGACGGTGTCACCGCCTACAGGGGTCGTCGGTACTGGGTCATCCATAGAGATCTTGGACACGTCGAGGTCCGGATAGACGGACCCAACCTGCTTTAGACAGTAATCAAAACCTTCGCCATAGTAGATGGCGCATGCATCAATAAAAGACTAAGAGGCCTTAAAATCCACCATGGTGTCGGCTTTGGCTTTCTCTGTTTGCTCATGAAGGGTCGTCAGCTCTGTCTCTAAGCTTTCTTTGGCCTCCTACACCCTCTCTCGAAGAATGGATTCTCGCTTCAGTTTTTCAGTAACATCAATCAGCTTCTTGTAAAGGGTGTAGATGGCCTACTTGTATTGATCCATCTCCTTGTTTTAGAGATCTTGACGCTTCCGGAGCCGACAGATCACTCCCTCTCCGACGACGCACCTGTCTTGGAGTGCCTTCATGCGCACCGACGCCAAGAAACAAAAATAATTGTCAGTAAGAGAAGAAAACACGAAATAGAACAAAATATGAGAAAAACATACCTTGGCTAGGTAGAAGAGACCCAACGCCCCTAGGTCTTCCGTCAATTGCTCAGCACAAGGGTCCAAGTCGGTTTCCTTGATGATTGACTCAACCATCTCAACAACATGTTACTTATGCATGAGAAGACAATGAATAGTTCCCTGGGTTAAGGACACATTTTGTATAATTGGCTAATCCTTTGACAAAACGCACTTTACTTATATTTGGGGAGATCTAGGATGTGTTTAATACTTCAAGAAACATGTTGTTCAAGTCTGGTATTAAGCCATGAAGGTTGAACCAAGAAAGAAGTGAAGAAAAGCTGTTCATTAAAGCTGGACAGATAGCTAGACACCTGCAGACAGATAGCTTAATAGCTGCTCGACACCTTTCGACAACTAGGCTATCTATCGAGCTCTTTAGTTAATTGTTATCACAATTCCGACACCTTCTCGACAGCTAGTGGATTGATCGAGAAAGCTTCTGTCCCCTCGACACCTGCTCAACACCTGCTCAACACTTGCTATCTATCAAGGTTACGAAAATCAAAATTTTCAGATATGATTTTCGGGCTAGGCTTTTGTATTTGTGTAAGGTTTCTTTTCTTACAACCCTAGACCTATATAAGGCTTATTTTAGAGGCCATCACATAAGAGAATACAATGAGAACATATGCAAAAGGTGACCGATGCCTTATTCTCTCTGAAAGAAGCTACTGCGTCTTTTCGCCTTAGGGTTTTGTAACCAAGTATCTTCTTGATCTTCATTGTTGATGAAGTGAAGAACTTTGCAGCCAACATCTTCTTCTAGATGGTGATTGAAGTCGCGTACTAGGATCCGCGCAATTGGTTAGTCACGTGCTGGGATTCGTGCATCATCAAAGGGTGGCATTCATATATTAAAGAGTTCAGAGGTTCTGAAGCGGTAGAAGGTTTCTGCTATGAGTTTATCTACGGGGATTGTAGAGTCTAGGGACAAAGGTTTTGTACTAGATCTGAAACTTCTCTTTACTATAGTGGATTACTTTTCGGGAAGGTTTCTCCCCAGGTTTTTTACTGTGAAACTGGTTGGTTTCATTGGTTTTCCTGGGTCATCATATCTTGTCTTATTTACTTTTCCGCTGCATTCATTATTGATATGATATTGATGTTTGTTGGTTTTAACAGTTTTTATTCATAATAAATCTAATTAACAACTTGGGTTTAAAACTTGTTAATTCTATCAACCGGGGTCTAAATTTTCCAACAAGTGGTATCAGAGCGGGTACACTCCGATTGAATTAATTTCCTGAGTGTGATCCTTGACCCCCGTTGTTATGGATCGTGGACAATCTCTTTTGATTCCTCCTTTATTTGATGGCACTAATTATACGTACTGGAAAGTTCGTATGAAAGTCTTTTTGCAGGCTTTAGGTGAACAGGTATGGCAAGCTGTTGAAGTTGGTTGGATTAAGTCAAAGGAAGCGCCGGTGGATTGGGATGATGCAACAATCATAGCGGCAAATTTCAACAGTAGGGCCTTGAATGCTTTGTTTTGTGGGGTGACCAATGAGGAATTCAAAAGCATATAATCCACAGAAGTTGCCAAGAAAGCATGGACTATTCTTGAGACCACCTATGAAGGTACCAAGGCAGTAAAGACTGTGAAGCTTCAAAGACTCACTAGTAGTTTTGAAGAAATAAGGATGGAGGAGCATGAGACCTTTGATGAGTTCTATGCTAAACTCAAGAATATTGTGAATTTTGCTTTCAATCTTGGAGAATGTATTGCAGAATCCAAAATTGTTAGAAAAATCCTTAGGTCCTTACCTAAAAGATTCCATGCCAAGATCACTGCCATTGAAAAAGCAAAGGACATTAATCAAATTCCTTTGACTGAGCTTGTAGGGAACCTTCAAACCTATGAGATGGGATTAGGCTCAATGGGAAAAGGTGGAAAGAGTAAAAACTTGGCTCTTAAGGGTATAGAGGAAGAGATTGAGGACTCTGAAGATGAAGATGAAAGTGAAGATGAGAATGAGGATCTAACTTTCATAACTGATGAGATTATCAAGCTTCTTCAATTTAGGAAAAAGGATAAGGGCAAACCTCCTAGGAAATCTAAATCCTCTAGGAAGGGCAAGAATGAGAAGCCCCTCATCCAATGCCATGAGTGCAAAGGTTTTGGTCATATGAGAATAGAGTGCCCAAACTACCTCATGAAGGAAAAGACCGAGAAGTCAAAAGATAAAGGATTGGCTGCTACCTGGAGTAATACTGAGGATGACTCTTCTGATGAGTTTGTGGATGAATGTTGCCACGTTATGGCCTTTGCTGCTTCAACCAACAAGGTGATTGTGGAGAGTGCTAGTGACAGTGAGGATTCTTCTGATGATGAAGTACCCAAGAAGATGACCATTCAGGAAGCCTATGATAAGCTATGCACTGAATTCATAAAATCTGAAAAGACTTCTCATCTTTGTAGAAAAGAGCTCAATGGGGTAAAAATTGAAAAAGCTGATTTGTTAGTCAAACTAGATGAGACTACAAGGTTGGTTGAGACTCTTGTTGTGGAGAACACCTCATTAGAAGAGAAGGTCAAGAATCTTGAGGTTGAGCTTAGTCAAGCTAGAACTCAAATAGAGAGGATGTTTAGTGCAAAGCTTGATGAGGTATTGAGTGCTCAAAAGCCTAGTTCTGATAAGACTAGCTTAGGATATGTTGTATCCTCCAGCCCTTCCTCTTCCACGGCTTCTGGATCAAGGACTGTCTTTGTGCCATAATCTGAGAAAGGTGGTAAAGGTATGAAATCCAAAATTGTTTTGGCTAATTCTAAATCCTTTGCTAGACCTCATGTTTGTCACCATTGTGGTGTTGCTGGACACATTCATCCTAATTGCTTTAAGTTGTATCCTCATAAGCAATTGTCTAAACGGTCACAGGTTTCCTCTCAAGGACCTACACCTTTATTTGGAGAGTTATTAAAAGTTTTGAGCTTTTTAACTCAATTTCAGGAGAATTTTAATTCTTCTATATCCTTTAGTAGACATACTAGGACACGTGCCTTTTCATCTTCACGGCCAAAGACTCGTGCTGTGTGGGTGAGAAATGAGCCTAAGACTTAATTGTCTTTTCTGTTTGTCCTCTGCTTTAATTCTTTCTATCTAAAGTAGGACTCTTTTTGCTTGATTTCTTATCTGTTTTTGGAATAATGTTTTCATGCATATGCATCTTTCTTTCATGCTTTCATGTTGTTTGTCTATTTTTGTTTGGTTTTTTATTTTTTATTTTGTTTTGTTTTCAAAATAAAAATAAAAGGGAAAAATCAGAAAAATGCAAAAATAGTGTATGTTTTGTGTACATTGGTACTTGTGTACCTTGGATGGCTATTGAAACAAAGTTTTCTAAATTTTGTATCTTTTATAGCTTAGATGAGCATTTTTATGCACAACTAAGCAAGTGAACTTTGTGACTCTTGTTTGTGATGAGTAAGATTAAGTCATCTCTTGTACTTAACACTCATATCACTCTTTTTGACGAGAAGGACTAGAAAATTCTAAGAGAAAGGCATAAATAAACATCTTACCACTGTTGCCCGCCAATCATGAAAGACACCTGTATGCTTCGGCATAGCAAAAGTGCAGTGTCAAAGACATCTGTATGCTTCGGCATAGCAAAAGTGCAATGTTAAATGCTTAACATCTTGGGTATTTCTTTTCTCTCTCTTATATGCCCATGCATGATATGCTAAATAAAAGAAAATATGCAAAGAAAATAAAAAGAAAAAAGATCAAAAATGCTTTAAATATGATTGCAAGTGTGTATTCTAGGAGATGTGGGAGTTATAGGATGTACCTCACAATTTTCCTCACAATTTTGGATTCTACTATAGATTCTCCAAGGTTGAAGGGAAAATTCACAATATTTATGAGTTTAGCATAGAACTCATCAAAGGTCTCATCCTCCTTCATCCTTATTTCTTCAAAGCTACTAGTGAGTCTTTGAAACTTCATAATCTTTACTGTTTTGGTACCTTTATAGGTAGTCTCAAGAATAGTCCATGCTTCCTTGGCAACTTCTTGGATGATATTCTTTTGAATTTCTCATTGGTCACCCCATAAAACAAAGCATTCAAGACCCTACTGTTGAAATTTGCTGCTATGATTGTTGCATCATCCCAATCCACCAGCGCTTCCTTTGGCTTAATCCAGCCAACTTCAATAGCTTGCCATACCTGTTCACCTAGAGCCTGCAAAAAAACTTTCATACAAACTTTCTAGTACGCATAATTAGTTTCATCAAATAAAGGAGGAATCAAAAGAGATTGTCCACGATCCATGACAACAGGGGTTAAGGATCACACTCAGGAAATTAATCCAATCAGAATGTACCTGCTCTGATACCACTTGTTGGGAAATATAGACCCTAGTTGATAGAATTAACAAGTTTTAAACCCAAGTTGTTAATTATGTTTATTATGAATAAAACTTGTTAAAATAAACAAACATCAAAATCATGTCAAAATCATGCAGCAGAAAAATAAATAAGACAAGATATGATAACCTAGGACAACCAATGAAATAAACTAGTTTCACAGTAAAAAACCTGGGGGGAAACCTTCTCGAAAAGCAATCCACTATAGTAAAGAGAAGTTTCAAATCTAGTACAAAACCTTTGTCCCTAAACTCTACAATCCCCGTAGATGAACTTACAGCAAAAACCTTCTACCACTTCAGAACCTCTGAACTCTTCAATATATGAACGCCACCCTTTTTGTTGCATGGATTCCAGTACGTGACTAACCAAAAATGCACGGCTCCCAGTACATGACTAACACACCAACTTGAAGAAGATGTTGGCTGCAAAATTCTTCACTTCATCAACAATGAAGATCAAGAAGCACTTGGTTACAAAACCCTAAGGCGCAAAGACTCAGTAGCTTCTTTCAGAGAGAATAAGGCATAGGTCACATTTTGCATATGTTCTCATTGTATTCTCTTATGTGACGGCCTCTAAAATAAGCCTTATATAGGTCTAGAGTTGTGAGAAAAGAAACCCTACACATGCATGTCATCATAGGCTGAAAATCAAATCTGAAAATCTGAATTCCCGTAACCTCGATCGATCGGGAGGTGTCGAGCTTTAAACTCTGACAGATATAGCTATCGAGGAGATAAGAGCTTTCTCGATCAATCCACCAGCTGTCGAAAAGCTATCGAGATTGCGATAATAAGAAGTTGAAAATCTCGATAGATAGCCTAGCTGTCGAGAGGTGTCGAGAAACTATCGAGCTATCTGTCCAGCTTTATTGAACAGCTTTTCTTTACTTGTTTCTTGGTCCAATTTTCATGGCTTTAATACTAGACTTGAACAACATGTTTCTTGAAGTATTAAACACATCCTAGATCTATCCAAATACAAGTAAAGTGCGTTTTGTCAAAGGATTAGCCAACTACATAAATATTGACATATGTTCCTAACATGATCCACATATGTCCTAACAAATCCAATGGAACTGCCCGGGTTTGAAAACTGTGATCGGGTCCCATGGTTCAAGCCAAAGCTTTAAAAAATAAAAATGGACAACTTCGTCAATTCATCTCCGGTTAAACTAAGTTGTTTTGCCACTTTGTGCCATTTTTTTTGTCTTTTTATCCAATGGCAGAGCCACTTGAGGACCGAGGGGGGCCTTGGTCCCTCAAAATAATTTTTTTTTTGGGAAATATCCTAAATAATTTGAAAATTCTTAAATAACCTTATCATTCCCCCCCCCCCCCCCCACACACACACACACACACACACACACACATATATATTACAATCCATAAATACATGTCAACAAATTACAATAATTCCACATTCAGCATCTTTAAAATGAATACATAGGTATTTTAACAATTATCTCAACAAATAAAAGGGAAAAAAAATTCTAATTTTCAGGAAAAACAACTAGTTTATGTTTTAATAAGGTCACTCCCATAATTGCTAAAAAGAAAACATGGACCTACTGAATGACTAATAAAATACTGGCTATGAGCATCTTTAGCAACCTTTTCAAATTTTTGTACTATTTGGACAGTGAAAAATTATATATATTTTTTATCTACCTATTTTTTCAATTGCACTTTCCAAAAAACTCTATATTTTCTCTATTCTATTTAAATATTATTTCGTCATTCTTTCTTTAATATATAAATTTTTTGGAGATATTTTTTTAATGAGAAGTGTTATGTTCACAACATTTTTACAATAATTTTACAACAAATCCTATGTGATACTGGTTTTAATTTGAACCCATTACTATTTTTTTTTCCTTAATAGTAATAGTTAATAATAACCTGTTACTTAAGATTTATTGTAAAAGAATTGTGAAAATATTGCGGTAACATTTCTCAATTTTATTTTTTCTTCTCTCTTCATTTTTTCCATCCATATGTTTGTTCTTTTTCTTTTCCTTTTCCTCCTCCACACACTACTTCTCTTTATCTTCATTTTTGCTTTTCATTTTCTACCTCTTGGTCTACCTCTATCTCCAGGTGTCTCCCTCTTTCACCTGGACTAAAAACACTAAAAAACATGCCACTCATCTTCTCATCACATAGAGGGGAAATCACCACTGTGCCCCACCAAGGGAGGGAAAAATAGTCATCGTCCTCTGTCCTCTATCTTCGGATATTGTGGGTCAGATTCTTTTTTAAAAAATTTGATCTGATTTTATTAGTTTTATGAGAAAGACTGTGTTCTATGATTAGATTGCATTTTTGTATTTTGTTCATATTGTGTTTGGTGTCTTTGTAGCTGTTGAGGTTGAGATAAATGCTGAAATTTTAATTTACTGTGCTAAATTTTTTATTCGGATTTATTCAAGTGAGGATTATTTTAAGTGAGAAAAATGGTTTGGAGAAGCTATAATGCTCACTTCTTCAAGAGAGCTACTGTAGCAATTCTATATAAATAAAAAATAAAAAATAAAAAATGGAAAAGTTTACCTTTTAGAGAGGTTGTTGGAGCTGATCTTTTGGATTTGCTCTCCCAAAAGTGACTTTGGCTAGTCTATTGAAATGCTTTAATAAGATGGGTTCCAGTTAGCTCAACTGGTAAAGTTTCTGATGGTTGAATAAGAGATCTGACGTTCAATTTCTGCCTACACCAAAAACCGATTGGTGTCTTGGCCTAATGATAAAGAGCTATCATTAGGAGCGGATGCTATAGATTGAAACTCTCTCCAAAAAGGAAATGCTCTAATAAGAAAGAAAAAATTCATCATCAAACTGAGACAAAATTGGAAAAACTTGCCAAAATTAAGCCTAATGCCAACTTTGCAAAAAATTGGAAAAACCTGCCCAAATTAAGCCTAAGAGTATTCACATTAGTCAGTTTAAAAATTTATGTCTATTTTAACATAAGAACCTACATTTTCTATTATACACCACCATTTTTCAAAAACACTCACATTAGTCAATCTATTTTACAATCTATTCTATTTAAATAATAATATTTCTTTAATTTTTTATTATTATTTTATCTTTTTCTTTTATCCTTATCTTTCTATCTTTTTATTTTTTATTTTATCCTCTCATCTCTCAGATCAAACGATTTGGAGCCTCCCCCCCCCCCCCCCACCCTCTCTCTCTCTCTCTCTCTCTCTCTCTCTCTGTTGGTTTGTCCATGTGGGGGTGTGTTTGTGTGTCTCCGTGTTGGTTTGTCTGTGTGGGTGTGTTTGTGTGTATCAGAGGAAGAAGAAGATGATAAGAGAGAGTAGAAGTCTGAGTTGGTTTTGCAAACGAAGAGGAGAAAGATAAAAGGAGTGAAATTGTGAAATTAATAAAATATTAAGATGCAAAGCTACAGTAACCGTGTATATTTACATGGTTACTGTAGCAAAAATAAAAATCTACAGTGATTTAGAAGGACTGATGTGGGGTGTTTTTGAAGAAAAATGTGTAAAGTTGACAATTTTTTTTGTATTTTGCAAGGACTAGAGTGATTGTTCTTACGTCATTGCCAATTTGGGAAGAGTAAGTCTTGGTACAACAAAATTTCGCATCATTTTCTTGACACCTTTTTTTTTTTTTTTCTTGATACCCTTATTTTGAGTTATGGGTTCTAATATAACTTCTTCTTCTTTTTTCAACCTCTGATAGACAATGACAAAACTTAGGTACAGTAGTTAAGTGCTATTATTTAGGTTCATCTCTTAAGATTCAGCCATGTGGCTTTTTTCTCATTGGATGAAAGTGCATTTTTAGTTAAGTACAACCACATGGCTCAATCTTAAAAAGAGAACTTAAGGAATAATACCTAAATATTGTACCTAAGTTTTGTCTGATAGACAAATACTTTTTTTTTTTTTTTTTTGAGAGAGGTTCGATAGAAAAATACAAATACAAATAATTTATACCACTTTTTGTATACCAATTTATGTTCCACCAATTATAACTTACTATGTGCATGATTTCACTCAATTTTAAACTTTAATTATTTTATGAGGAAAATAAAATCAATACATGACAAGTTGTGATTGATGGAATATAGAATGGTACACAAAAAGTGATACAGAGGATTTGTACTCATGATAAACTAATAACTCATTTTGTTCATTGTTGTGACTTGTGAGATTTTATTATGGCCATAAGAAAAAGTTTTTTTTTTTTTTTTTTCATTCACATAGTTACTTTTTCATTCACATAACTTAAGTGGCAGAGCCACTTGAGGACTGAGGGGGGCCTTGGCCACCCCAAAATTTTTGAAAAAAATTAAAATTTTTTTTTTGGAAATATCCTAAATAATTTGAAAATTCTTAAAAGGAACTTTATTAATAGTTTTTTTAATATATTTTTTTCTAAAATCTTTCTTAGAAGCAAATGTTTAAAAATTAACTCCTTTAGTGTATTTTTTTTTTTCATTTAACCAGGAAAAGAGTGATAGAAACAAAAAAAAAAAAATCGCAAAGAAAATCAAGCTATCATTGCGACTACAGTTTCTGTACCAATGGCTAAGCGCAGAAAAGAATTGGTATGATAAAATTGCCGTGTTAAATTTCTATAACATTAGTTCGTATAACATAATTGGGAAATTAAAACGCCTATTTGTTACTAAATTATGTATCTAAAGATGATAGAAATTTCGTACCATGTCTGTGTGAATGCAAGGTGTTATTAATCTTTGGTTTCCTCCACTATTTCAAAGATAAAGAGTATGTTTTCTTTCGTTAATCCAGAAAGACATTATGAACAAATTTTACTTAAAATACCAATTATTATGAATAAATGTTATATAAAATACCAACTATTTGTTTGTATAATGATCCTTATCTAAGTATTTATTGACATGAAGTTAGTATTTATTGACATGAATCATGTGATGCAATATACAATTGCCATTCACACACTCATACATAAAATAAGAATTTTTCTCGTTAGCTAAATTGTATTTATTGACATGAAGTTAGTATGTTAATTGTTGTCCTCTTTATATTTTTAATTTTTTTAATGAAATTTTAAAAATTTGTGTCCAAATAAATTGCGAAAAAGAAGCTAACAAATAAGTTATTATCCAAATCACTCATGTTATCAGCAAAAGTTTTCTTTAAAAAAAAAATTATTTATGTAATACTCTTTTATTACAAAAACTTCATAATTCTAGATTTCTAGGTTTATAATAACATTTAAAAAGTTTCATAAATATTCAAAATTAATTGCATGTACTAAACCCTTTATAAATTAAATTGTTGGAAGAAGATGTTGTTCACAAGTTTGAAGAGGTGATAGTAATTCCAGTGATATTTTTGATAGGGTCAAAAACAAAAGAATTAGAGTATCCAAAAAGACTTACATTATGTTACAAGAAGAACCATAACTCACTCACGATACATCAACAATATCAAGTTCAACTACGGCCACTGGCATTGAATCTTGCATGAGCTTAATTAGCCTTGACAAGATCATCACTACAACAAACATAGATATATACTAGTTAACCATCTCTAATTTACTTCTTTCTTTTTCTTTTCTTTTTAAAAAACTCATCTCTATTGTAGAATATTATTAGAACCTTCTTGACTTACAGTAACTTCGTATGTTTCTTTCATGGGGAAAATATTATTTTAGTCTCTAAACCTTACAAAAAGTTTGTTTTTCTTCCTAAACTTTAAAAAGTTTTTTGTTTTTTGTTTTTTTATCCTTAAACTTTATAAAAGGTTTTAAAAAAAAAATTGGAGAGAGAAATAGGAATAAAAACTAACTTTTTTTAATAGTTTAGGAACCCAAAAAAAAAAAAAAAAACTTTAGGTAAAGTTTAAGGTCAAAAAGTAAAATATTTTCAATAGTTTAGGAAAAAAAAAAAAATGAAATTTTCAATAGTTATTTGAGTATGAAAAATGAATTTTTTAAAATTTAGGGATGAAAAAAAACTTTTAGTAAAGTTTGTTGGGAAATTTAGACCCCGGTTGATAGAATTAACAAGTTTTAAACCCAAATTGTTAATTGGATTTATTATAAATAAAACTTGTTAAAACAAACAAACATTAATATCATGTCAAAATAATGCAAAGGAAAAATAAATAAGACAATATATGGTAACCCAGGAAAACCAATGAAACAAACTAGTTTCACAGTAAAAAACCTAGAAGGGAAATCTTCCCGAAAAGCAATTCACTATAGTAAAGAGAAGTTTCAGATCTAGTACAAAACTTTTGTCCCTAGACTTTACAATCCCCGTAGATGAACTCACAGCAGAAACCTTCTACTGCTTTAGAACTTCTGAACTCTTCAATATATGAACGCTACCCTTTTGATGCACGGATCCCAGTACGTAACTAACCAAAGATGCACGGCTCTCAGGACGTGACTAACACACCAACTTGAAGAAGATTGTTGGCTGCAAAGTCCTTCACTTCATCAATAATGAAGATCAAGAAGCACTTGGTTACAAAATCCTAAGGCGCAAAGATACAGTAACTTCTTTTAGAGAGAATAAGACATCGGTTATTTTTTGCATGTGTTCTTCTTGTATTCTTTTATGTGACGGCCTCTAAAATAAGCCTTATATATGTCTAGGATTGTGAGAAAAGAAATCCTATACAAATACAAAAGTATAGGCCGAAAATCAGATCTGAAAAACTGAATTTCGTAAAGCTCAGTAATTCTTGATTGATCGAGGAGGTGTCGAAGGGACAGGAGCTTTCTCGATCGATCCACCAACTGTCGAGAGGTGTTGAGATTGCGATAAGAAACAGCTGAAGAGCTCGATAAATAGCGTAGCTGTCGAGAAGTGTCGAGCAGCTATCAAGTTTTAAAAAATCAGCACTTCTTCACTTGTTTTTTGGACAGACTTGCATGGCTTTAACACTTGAACTTAAAACAAGGTTTCTTGAAGCATCAAACAGATCCTAGATCTACTCAAATACAAGTAAAGTACGTTTTGTCAAAAGATTAATCAATTACATAAAATAGTGACATATGTTCCTAACAAGTAAATCACATATGTCCTAACAAAGTTTAAGAACCAAAATTGTATTTTACTTTTCTTTCTTTTTATGTTTCTCAAATTTTATTAGATAGAAATGATATGTTTTATTCTCAAAGAAATATAATATAGAGAGAGAGAGAGAGAGAGAGAGAGAGAGAGGATATTTATTCTTCTTTTTCTATTTAAAAGACGAGCTCATTTTTTTGTTGTTGTAAATGTAATTTTACTTTATAAAGGTAAGAATTAAAAAGAATTAATTGGTTTCTGTAGCTATAATTAGGAAATTGAATAAGATATGGATTTTCTATAAAAAATAAATAAATGAAATTTGAATGGATGTGACCCGTAAACCACATTATGATCTGTTGATCAAAATTTTTCTTTTGAAATGATATGTTTTATTCTCAAACAAATTATATATATATATATATATATATATATATATATATATTTTGAGAGAGAGAGAGAGAGAGAGAGGATATTTATTCTTCTTTTTCTATCTAGAAGACAAGCTCATTATGTTCTTGTAAATGTAATTTTACTTTATAAAGGTAAGAATTAAGAAGAATTAATTGATTTCTGTATCTTTAATTAAGAAATTGAATTAAATATGGATTTTTTATTAAAAAAATCAATAAATAAAATTTGAATGGATGTGACCCCTAAACCATATGACGATCTGTTGATCAGTAAGTTAAAAACTATGTACAAGCGAGAAGCTTATTCATTGAAAAATCTAGAGCCTATTTAATAATGGGGAATTAATAAATTTAAATATTAAACTCTATCATTTAAACATAAATTACATATGTGAGTAAAATTTACATGGATGTACTTAATAGAATCCAAGAAACCAACCAACATCCTGTTTAATAAACCTAGCTATTGAGTGAGATCTGAATAAATAAATAATAATATTAAAAAGATTGCAGATCGCAAATTGTATTGGGTAAGCAATAAAATAATCAATATAAGTCCAGTACATAAAAATCAATCCTTTTTTTGGGTCCGTTTTGTGGTTTATTTGAATAATTTGACTTCAGAAACCAATGTGATAGATTGCAAAATATGTTGACCTTTTTGGGTTCATTTCCCAGTCGAATGCAGCGTTTATGCATTACTTTTTTGTTAAACAAGAGATTTTTGGAGTTCAGGATATATATTTGGTTGAATGAGTTAGGGAATTATTTAGTTTAGAAAGTTAATTTAGAGAGTTAAATTTCATGAGATGTAAGCAAATGCAAATTATGTATTGATTTTGAAGCAATTAATTATGCTTAATTTTCAAATAAGCAGTTTGTATTCTCTTAAGCATTATACTAATTTGTGTTATTGTTGTGAGTATATCTAACAATAATGAGTTTATGCAAGAACATAATCTTAAACATTAAAACCAAGAAATAGGGCCAAAAAAGAAAAAAGAAAAATACTATCTATAAAGAAAATAATAAGAATATTCTACCATTATTGATATCTAACTTCTTCTCAGAGCTATAACATATATATATATATATATATATATTATATTTTTTATACTAAAATTCTACCTTAGCCTAATCGAATACTTTCTAACTTTAATTAAAGTCAGTTAAGATAAAGGGTTGACCCAAGCGTCATTTTTTTTTTCCTTTTTTGCAAGGTATCCGTATCCGTACAGAAAAGGATCGGAGTTGCAAAAATATATATAAACACCGTGTTAAACCTATCCTACGCTCACACAAAGCACATTTGTAGAAACACAGAGAGCAAGAATCAAACGATGGAGGCTGAATTATCATCTTCATCCTCATCGACGCTTGAATGGCCAGGCGGGTTCGAGTTTGATCCACTAGACGAAGTGCTAGTGGTTCACTATCTTCATCCCAAGGCCACAGAAATTTCCTACTGTAAATGCCATGAAGTAATCCCAGAACGCGATCTTTACGGCACTGAAGAACCATGGCAGATCTGGGAGGAGATGGAAGAAGCTAATAACTGTATACGAAACAAAGAAGAGAAGCATCGGCAAAGGTTGTTGGAAAGGTGATGGTAATTCCAGCGATATTTTTTTTTTTTTGTGCCTCCCAAAACGAAAGAAAAAGAATCGGAATAAAAAAGACTTACCATTATGAGAAAAACAACGTCAAGACCGATCGAGAAGTCCAAGTCCAACGACGAGGACAACAACAACCCCTATCGCTGGATATTGCATGAGATTAGCCTTGATGAGTCCTTACTACAACACGCTAAGGTACGTACTAACCATCTCTAATTTCCTTTTCTTTCTTTGTCTTTTCTTTGTAGAAAACTTCTAAATATGGAATATTAGAAATAAGGTGACAATTTAAAGTGAGTCCTTGTTCAATTTTAAGTGAGGTAGGTTCAATTTTAAATGAGGTCATTTCTCATATGTTTGTAAATAGATTAACCGATTAAGATTAAAATTTGTAGGTCTTTCCTTTTTAGAAAACTTGTAAATATAGAATTTAGGTATAACTTATTTTAGACCTAAATCGACAATTTTAAGTGATATGTTTCTAAAAAAAATTATATTCTTGACATATTAAAGTATATTTGATTAATAATTTTTTCTTGCTTTTAAAAACCTTTGGGTTTGGTTTAAGTTTAGTTTCTTAACATACTTTTTTAAAAAAAAAAATATTCTTGACGTACAATTTTCTATTTCTTTGTTTGTATTTGTGTCTCATATATCTTCTTTTCTATTTTTTTCCTATATAATAATAATAATTATTATTATAATTATAATTATAATTATTATTTATCTATGAATATTATCTAGGGTTTGGTTTAAAGTTACGTTCTTGATATTGTTATTCTATTTCTTTTTTTGTGTCTCATATATCTTCTTTTTCTTTCTATTTTTAATATTATTTTCTTCATTCTCTTTTTTTTTTTTTTAATTGGTGCATACAGAAGATTTGGTGATCTGTAGACTCAGAAGGCATTCAAAAAAGGAAGAGATTGCCCCATATATGAGTGTGTCAAGTCAAAGTAAAACTATGATACATCATACTACAAATTTGTCAAATCAGGTTATAGGTACCAGATTATACTCTAGATCATATGACAAATATGTCCAATCAAATTTTGAATGTACCAGATCAAATAGGAGAATATTGGTTAGATTTTTTTATGACAGATTCAGGAGAAATAACAATTAATGGGATTCATAAAACCTAACCCAAACTTTGTAATCTCACCATCTTGATAGTAAAAATTTCTCCTCTACATTGCCTACGAATGTAGGCCTTAGATCAAACCACATACATCTTTGTATTCTATGTGTGATGGTTTATTTTATTTTCTATTTTTATTTTTGCATAAACTCATCTATATATATATATATATATATATATATATATATCTATATCTATATAATAATTAATAGCCGAAACGTTTGACTTTTTGTTGACCATTCCTCATTGCGCCATGTGGTTACATAAATTACTGACACGTTTACATTTTAGAAAATCTGAAACATTGTATCTTTTCATTTGACCACTTAAGCAAACCGGTTTAGTGAAATTTTTACCACCGGCCCGTTGGTGTTGCCTACAATAAATTAAATACACAACGTTTTCTCTTGGGTAGCAGTTACAAAAGATCAAATAAACACTTCTTATCTCAATACTCTTCTCTCTCCTTCTCTCTGACTTTTGTTTACAGTGGGTAACTGTGAAACAATTTCTCCAAATCCTCTAAAGCGAAACTTTCTGTATCTACTCACTGTATGTCATCGAGAAGAAAATCGCATAGGGAGAGAAAGAAAGAGAGAAATCCGTGGCCGCATCCCATGCACCACCCTCATATTGTCGAAACCGAATCGCAACTGGTAAAGGTATTTAAAATAGACAAAAACTTAGGTGTTAAAATAAGATTTAGATTTGGTTATTTAGGTTTGATTAATCTAATGTTGTCTACGATGATGGTTGAGATTGCCCTATGGTTTGATTAATCATGGGTGAGATGGCTCCTAAGGTTTGATTAAGAGGCAGTTGAACGACATAATGATATCGGCGTCAAGCCTCCTAAGGTATATCTTTCCTTCTTTTTATCTCTAATTTACAATATAAAAGGCTTTAAAAATAGTGTTGCTTTTGGAGTCTGGACATTAGTAATGGATTTATGTGTTTATGTTTTTTGGATTTTTATGATTGTTACATAATTGGGCTATTTACACTTCTTTCATGTCCCGTTTAAAGTTAATCACGTTGAAGAAGTGTCTTTGTTGATGTCTAGGCTCTATTTATCTTTAAAAAACACACTCTTTTTTAAGTTGTTGTCCTTTTTTGTTGGTATCTGCATTAGTTAATTGCCTTTGGTTGTTTTGAACAACATATGATGATTTGTTCACTATGTGTTCCATGTTTTGTTACAGTCTTACAGATGGACACCATCATATAAAAAAATGTACCTATTCATTTGGCCACTTAAGCAAACTGTTTCAGTACTATTTTTACCACTATTGTTGTTTAGTTTCATCATTCCAATGGTTAGTTCTACACCGTTCCATATAAATTTCACTTTATATTTCTTTAGACAAAAAAACTAAAACTTTAGTTCATTCTTCATACTCTCTCTCTTTATAGTGAGCTTTTTGTTTTTACAAATTTTTTTTTTTAGTTTTTTGATTCAAGTTATTGAGTCATATTTCAATAGTAGAAAAGCTATAATCATGGATTATTCTTTTGAGGGTAATCCTTCTTTTTATTGTATTTTTCTATTGCATAATTATATATATATATATATATATATATATATGTAAAGTTGTGATTTACAACTATGTGTTTTGTTGGCTTTTATTCCGTGCCAAATTTGATTGTAATTACTTTCAATTGTTTATACCCTGTATTTGTTGTGGGAATTGATGTAAGGGGTGTGTGATAGAGAGTGTGTGAAGACTCAAGCAAAGTGGAAGCTGATGGAATCTCGCGGGTATGTCGCGACTAAGCTTCCCGCGAAGTGAAGCATGTGCCTTGCACATGCTGGAATGCGAAGAGTCAGGACAGATGGAGACAGCTGTCTCTCGCGAGTATCTCGCGGGTAAGGCCTTCCCGCGAGACACCCGCGAGACATGCTGTTCTGCCAGCTTGTACTGACTGACTCACACATTCTGCTCCTATCCTATATAAACCCCCATTACCCACAAATGTTGAGGAATGCTTCAGAGAGAAAACCCTAGCCAAACACATTTACAATTAGAGATTGTCATCCCCACCTTTCTCTATACACTTGCTTGTGGTATCTCCTCAACCCTTCCCTCTCCATTTCCACACCATTGAGAGGTAGATAGCCCAAACACTTACCACACCTTTTGAGAGTGTTGAGTGACGTTTTGGTGCTGCTGGGAAGCATTGGAAGAAGCCAAGGATGGCAGATGCAACATGGAGCTTGTTGCGGGATTCGGAGAACTAGACAAGACACGGTTCCGAGAAGCCTTGTTGGAGTAGGAGCTTGGAGGGCTTAGGTGCATCGGGTAGATTAGGCTTGGAGGGTCTTTTGCTTACTCATGTATCCCAACTGATTGTCTAGTGGATCGATTTCCGCTTGGAGGGCGGCGGAGAGGTTTTTCGCCGAGTTCTTCGGTTTCCTCTTCGAAAACACATCTTGGTGTTTTCTGTGTTTGCATCTTTCTTCCCTACTCTTTTATATTCCATTATACTGCTGTGTTGCTTAGTTTATGGATTAGAATAGCTTATTGCTTTTACGCTTGTGTTTACACGTTTCCGCACTGATTATTAAGTTTGTGTAAAATCAATCAAGCCGTAATTTTTATTGGGGGTCTAAACAGCTCTTGTGTTTTCAACACATTTTAGAGCTTTCAATATATATATATATATTTCAATACTTTTGAAGCTTTGACTCTTCTGAATTTTTAATTTTTTTTGGAAGTTTTAACATCTTAACTTTTGTGTTCATTTTTTCCATTTTCTTAAACTCTCTAGAAGATTTCAATGATCTTTATCTTATATTTCTATTCCTAGCTTTTTTTCCATATTTTTTCTTTAATCGTGCGTGTTTATCATTTTTTTTTTTTTCGTATTTTTACTTTCATAGCATATGTGCGTGTTGTGTATGATCTTTGATTCTTTCTTTAATAGTTTGTGTGAGTATGTGTCATCTTATGCAAAATCTGTAAAGATGCTTCTTTTTTATAAAGAATCCTGTGTTTTTCATGAATTTAGTGAGTCGTATTCTTTTTTTTTTTTTTTTTGAGGGGGTAGAGCGTCGTATTCTTAAATGATAACAATGGTTTCCTTACACGTGGGTTTTGTTCATATTGGTTTCAAAGTTTATTTCATGTGCTATTTCTTGGCTTATATCATAGATTGTAATATATTTATTCATCAAACTGTTTGGTTGAATCTTTTTCGAAGTTGTTTTCAGCGTTGGTCATTATCTTGAAGCATGCATGTTGGTATCATATATTTAAATACTGTTAAGTTGATAATAATAATGATAATATATATAGTTTAATAAATGTCTGAAAGGTATATCTGTTAACTAATGTTTTAGCTATATGGTGTTATTTTACAAATTCAATTTCAATGTTGTAGTAAAATAAACCAAGATTAAATTATATATTATACTCAATACATTTCCCGTGTATCGCACGGGTTAGCGACTAGTATATATTAATAGACAAAACTGAGAGAAAATCCAATTATATTTCAAATTAAAATTCAATTTGAGTCTAATTTTACGTCACGTGTCTAATTTAATCTAAGTTTTTAAATTTTTGTGCCAAATGAATTTATTTAGTGTAGAAAATGAGAAATCCAATATAAATAAACCATAAAGTACATAATCATATATCTAACTCTCTATATAAAACTAGAGGAAGAGAGAGTTTGAATAATTTTATATTTATGTGTTTTTATTTTTTTTGTATAACTAAAAACAATTCAAATTTATAAGTCTTTTATGTAATATACTATGACTATGTAACATTCATTACTAAGTAGTTAATACATACACACACGCCAAAGTTTAGAGAAAATTCAATTAGAATCATAATTGGATTTTGCTTTCGTTATCTTTTCATACAAATTAAATTGTTTATATTTTTGTTGTTATTTTTTACTAAATTAATGAGTATATTTTTTATACTATTTCTATTCAGATATTTTGTATGCGAAGATATTGATCGAACGTAATAAACTGTAATTGAACTGAACGATCTCATGCTCCTATCTCCATTTGATTTAGGAGATACTATTTGACCAATTCATTATTTTATTTTGTGTTATATTTAGTAGAATTTCATACACAATAAGGGTCCGTTTGAATACAACTTATTTTACTGAAAACTGAAAACTTAAACTTAAAACACTGTAGCAAAATAATTTTTAAATGTGTGAATAGTGCCATGAGACCCGTGAACAGTGCATGAACAGTGCACTTTGTCTCCTGCACAGTGAATCCATGTGCATGAACAGTGCGTTTACTGTTCATACACGCTGAAAAAAAAAATGCAAACAACGCAAACGTGAGGGAAAAACGTGAATCCAAACACTCACTAATTGTGAATTGATATTGTATATGTGGTATTCAATAGTGATTTTCAAAATTATATAGATAATAGTAATGTAATGAGAAATTTGGCCTAACTAATATCATGAGAAATTGTAAAGAAAATCTATTTTAGTACCTCTAAATGTCCTGATCTAACTATGTTCTATATGTTTAATAACCCAAACCAACATCTATAGCACCACTATAATTCATCATTCTCATGCGTAAGCATGAGTTACATACTAATATTTATTAATAGCCAAAACTTCGAGAAAATCTAATTAGATTTTAATAGGATTCTCAATTTTGCGCCATGTGTCCCATTTAATTTTTAATTTTGTGCCTAGTGAATTATTGAGTGTGTAAAAATCAAAGAATTCAATTACAATTAGATTTTAAATTAGATTTCAATTAGAGTCCAATTTTCTGCCACGTGTTCATCTAAGTTCTTAATTTTTATGGCAAGTGAATTATTGGGTGCAAAAATTGAAGAGTCTAAAACCAATTAAATTCTAAATTTATATATATATATATATATATATAATTAAAATGATAACCATCCCCAAAAAAAAATTTGATATGCAGTTGCAATGTCAAACCTCTTTAATCTATAGCTTCCCCATTACCCTCTCGGGACATTGCAAATTCATCCAGCTCTAATCATATATTATATGGAATTACTTCTTTTTTTAATCGATTTTCTCCTCTTAAATTGCTGAGTCATCAAGTAGGTCCGGCCACTAAATTAAGACCTACCACTAAAACATGAACGAACAAAGTTGTGTGTGTGTGATAGGCCAAATTGAAACTTTTCAATTACAACAGTGCATTCTTCTAAAGACACCTGATAAAACTGAAATGATACAATTTTGAAACAGTCCAAAGAATAGAAATACAAAATGAGCTTTTAGAATTTGTAAACAAACTTCTGCTTTCATCTTATTCTTTTCTCCATTTCCCAGAACTGTTATTTTAATGGAAGCCTCCACCAAAGGCTTGAAAACTCGAACCATCCAATTTAAATTAGTGTAGAACATGCTCTAAAGAAATTTAGTTTTCTCAAGAAAAAAAAAATGCATCTAATAAGCATAAATTAATTTTTTTTCTAGAGTGTTAAACTCACATTTTTCTTACTCTTATAGAGTGTATGTATGACTCGATAACAAGAACATCATGTTATTACCTACATACGATACTGTCCTTTATATATTCCTCTATTCCTGAAAGACTTAAAGAAGTTGTGTACTTTCATAAACAAACAAGAGTGATCTGAAAATGAATCATACAAACACCAATTTGAAAATGTCATCGAAATTTAGAGTTCCCACGAATTAATGCTATATCCCACTGCCGCGTACATTACAATACGTGAAGATAAATAACTTGCAAACATTGTGCACAGGGACCATGACTCGTATTACAGTTCTTTTTTTTTTTTGGAGGGGGAGACTCGTATTACAGTTAAGTTATAATATATGGCACATTTAGATTTCAAGTTTTCAACCTTTAGAAATTCAGAGTTCATACTATCAGGAAAGGAAGGACTAAATTGAAGCACATTTTAAAATTTAGAACACAGTTAGACTTTCTAAAAATATCTCCCAACTAATTAAGAAGCCCAACTAAAGCAAAATTATTACGTACCTCTTTTTTCTGTTGCTCATACCCATGCATTTTCTACCATCCTTCGATCGAACCATTGAACTTGGGAATGGGATAGCAAGAATTAACATGATCACATGGGATTGGCCTATCAAAAAAAAAAAAAAAATCCATGATTTTTAAATCAAATAGTAGTGCTTGTATACCATCAAAAAAAAAAAAAAAAATAGTAGTGGTTGTAGGCCTTAGCCTTACTCTTAAAAGAACCGTGCTTGTGTTGGACAAGAAATTCTTGTCCAAAACAGGGTACAATTATTCAGCAAAAAAAAAACACAGGGTACAATCATTATTGTACTCTTTTTTTTTTCTTCTTTCTCTTTTTGTGCTAAATTATTAATGATTGTACCCTGTGTTGATAAATGTTCTTCAGAAATATTAGACAGTGATAAATGATATCACCTAATAAACCACAATTCTTATCATAATTGTCCATTTGACCGATGTTAAGTGGTAGAGAAAAAGTGGTGAGTTTATGTAAAAGTGATATGTAACTTGTCACAATCTACCATGTAAAATAATTGTAGTAAAAATTATAATATTTTATGTGGTACTAGAATTACTCTTATAAATCAATATAGCCTATTCATTAGAAAAAAATAAAAATAAAAATAAAAAATCAATATAGTCTCAAATATAGGTGGTCCCTATATTTGAATATCAGGAGATATTTGAACTTGCTGCTAAACGCTGTGAAAACGTGATAGCTACAGCCATCATTATAATAATAATTTCATTTTTTTTTTTTGCTGAATATAATAATATTATTATAATTAATATATATATATATATATATATATAAATAAAATAATAATTTCAGTCGTGTCAAGCTTCTGTTGTCCATTTACATAATTAAGAAGGTTTGGAGCTCCTTGTAGAGTACGAGAGTAGTGGAGGCAAAAGCCTAAAAGAGAGACAGAAAAAAAAAAAAAAGTGTTGTGAGAGAGCAGAAATGGAAAGGAGGCCATGCTGTGCGAAAGGTGTAATCAGAGGAGCATGGTCTGCATGGGAAGATAAGATCCATAAAAACTACATTAAAATCTATGGCGAAGGGAAATGGACAGACCTACCTCAAAGAGCTGGTTCTAACTTCTAACAATATGCACTATATATTCTCTCTTCTCTCAAAATGGTTCTCTTTTGTCGATTATTCACACTGACACTTACTTCTTATTTTGTAGGGCTGCGGCGATGTGGGAAGAGTTGCCGGCTTCGTTGGTTGAATTATCTAAGGCCAAATATCAAGAGAGGCAACTTTTCTGAGGATGAAGAAGATCTTATTATCAAACTACATAAGCTTCTTGGTAACAGGTATGAGAAATGAAAGTTCAATATGTGTATAAAACACCCTTGAATGTTTAGACCCCAAATTATAAAAAAATCAATTCAAGCTTATAATCAAACAATTAATGTGCGGAACATGAACATAAGCCAATCACAGAATTGATATCTAATCTAAGCCAAATATAAACACATCCACAGCAGTAAATATAAGGCAAAGATAAAGGGAAGGAAGATGCAAACACATGGACAACACATGATGTGTTATCGAAGAAGACCTCTCCGCCGCCTTCCAAGCAGTAAATAATCCACTAAAGAATGTAGTTGGGATACATGAACAGCAGAAGACCCTCCAAGCCTAATCTACCCAAGTACCTAAGCCCTCCAAGCTTCTTGCTCTAACGAGGTTACGCCGAACCTATTTCTTCTTTAGCTTCCCGGATTCTGCTATTATACCATAGCATCAACCAATGTATATTGGTTCCTTCCAAACTGCTTCCCTTAGCACCAAATGAACATTCTCACAGACGTGGGTATGGTAATATAAGGATTTGGTCAATGACCTCTCAAGGATGTGACAATGGAGAGGAAGAGAGTAGAGGAATTTGTAGAGTCTCTAAGGTAAAGATTGGGGATGAGGCAATCTTGTTTTTCTCTAGGGTTTCTCTCACAAAATTCTCTCTGGAAGCTCTATCAATTTAGTGGGTATAAGGGTCTGTATATAGTGGTATGTGTTTGGAATACGAAGAGTCAGTTTTTGTCAAACAGGGCTGATTGGCGGCTTGACCTCGCGGCTTGTCCAAGTTGCAAGTTCAAGTCGCGACGTAATGGCCTGGCCAGCCTGGAACTTTTGTCCTGTAGTGCGATAGCTAGCGCGACCCTTTAGCTCCCCTGTGTGCATCTCACGTGCCAGCATTGGGCGGCTTGCCAGTTGCGAGTTAGCCGCGAGTCCTAGCCGCGAAACTTTGCCTTCTTGCACATACTTGAGTTTTTCTTCACATCTTCTCACACACTACCCTTACAATGATCCCACCTAAATACAGGGTTACTAAGTGCTAAATTACAAGCAAATTGGCATGGAATAAAGCCAACAAGATGGTTGATAAATTTCAACCTTACAATCTCCCCCTTTGGCTATTCCGTGACAAAACCCTAAAACAAACTCTGGATTTAACGCGTGAGTTGGGAACAGTTGGAAAACTCACTCACACCTAACTCTAAAATCTGTGAAGCTTTAGAACCATAAGAACAAGTAACTCTTGAAACACAACAACACAATAAGTTTATTGTATGCAGAAAACTTGTAATGCAAATGGAGCAAGCATAAAGCGATCAAGCACAATGGAGTAAAGCAATAAACTATGGCAAGACCAAAACATGCAATCACTATAACCAAGTGATCACAATGCTCATTCACACTTGGAATGAACATCCGGACATTCAAGTTGACAAACACAAGGCAAATCACTTGAATGACCAACATTCAACCAATGCACAATACATGAAGTATGTGCATCTAGGAAAAATCTTACACGGGCACAAGAGTGATAGTACTTCAAAAAGAATGCATAGCATTAGGTTAGAAGTACTGATTTAACAAAACACAAAGGTTGCATAAAGCATGGCACAAACCACAAAGGCCTATAAGAGTGCATAAACAAACCCTTAAAGCTTATATAAGCAACATGGGTACAAATCTTGAAAACAAAACAGAACATATGCTGAATAAACTGAATAACATCATATTCTATACTTAATAACTACAGAAAAAAAAATAATTGTACCAGAGAGCCCACAAGTTTTCCAAAAGTATAAAACCATATTAACAAAGATAAAGGCTCGAAAAACAACAAAGTATGAATAGCAACTATAAAAACACTCCCCCTTTCAGTATGCACCCTCCTTTTCCTGTTTAAGCTTCGCTCCCCCTTACTGTACTGCTCTCGCCCT
Organism: Quercus aquifolioides; assembly: GCA_019022515.1. Taxonomy (NCBI): domain Eukaryota; kingdom Viridiplantae; phylum Streptophyta; class Magnoliopsida; order Fagales; family Fagaceae; genus Quercus; species Quercus aquifolioides. The sequence continues at coordinate 73,468,654 of CM032330.1, forward strand.
TTTTGGCACGAATAGCTAAAGGCTGTCTTCTAACTTCTGTTGGATGTTATCTAATTGTAACTCAATGGTTCCGAGACGCATTTGAGTTTGACTGTGAAAGGAGTTGAGAAGCCGTTCCAAATTAGAAATCCGCTGAAGTACATTTTCAATGAAGTAACTTTGCCTGGGAATTTGGAATCCAGGAGGAACAGATGGGGTGCTGGTTGATTGTACAGGAGTAGCTGCAGCATGAGCAGATGGAGATGCATGAGTGGATGGCTCACTCTTAGGTTTCTTGGAGTAGTGACTCTTGCTTGCTTGGAGAGAGTACTGAGATATTGGACGAGGACGAGACAGAAATTTCTCATCTGATGAAGGACTAACTCCTTCACGAAGAACAATCTTCATGACCAGACTGCAGAATGGAAGGATTGTTCGTGTCGCTGAACGCGCCGATGTTTTCCCAATGATTTGGAATATATGAGCACAGATGTCAATTGGGGCACCAGTAATCAGGTCACACAGAAATTGAGCCCTTCCAAGATTGATGAAGGTAGTATTTAACAGAGGGTAGAGATTGGAGAACATGATCAGCTTTAGAGTTGTCAGTTCGGGCGAAAACAATGCAGTGCTTATAGACGACCCTGTGCTTCCCACTTCATGTTCTTTCCCAAGAACTTGAAGGATGTCTTGTACCTGAATTACTCTGTCATCGTATGGAGTTCGATCCACATCATTTGGTTTGGAGATGCTAAGTACCTTAGCAATGTGTTGACACCCCATTTTGCAACCCGTATTTAACCTCACATGGAGGGTAAAAGGGTAATTTTGCCTTGAAAATATGCATCTTGACTCTAGCCATTAGATCCTTAATCTCATTTCACTAAAATGATCTTGATGTTGTAACGATCAAATCGACTGGTCATAAGCCCTAATCGGACCACCAGATTGAAAGTTATCATCAAATCAAGTTTTAATGGCTGAGATGCACTATCACAAATTTAGTCCGACTATATGTGATTATGAACAATTGATTTCAATTGGTTATAAGTGTAATCAATTTGAGATTAATGACGTGTCGTAATTTGATTGGTTAGGACTACATTTTATGGTGAGGTTGCATATACCTAATTAATTAGATAGTTAAACATTAATTATTCAATGAGTAATTTATGCAATTATCTTTTAATTAGAGTTAATTTGGAACCAATTAAGTCTGAAATGGGAGTGATTGGAGCCATTTAATGTTAATTGGAAGCTAATTTGGGACCTATTAATGTTAATTGTGCTGAAACCATTTTCTAACAAATGACCTCTGCTCACCATTTCATCAATATCTCTCAGAATATTTTGAATCTGTGAATGAGGTTAATTTTCCCAGAAACTAGACATCCGGGGCTTCAATTTGAGCACAAGAATGAGACAATTCCGATCAGAATTGGGTTAGATATGATTTTTCGAAGTTGGCTCTACAAGCTGTTACAGCAGCTACGGGAAAACCGAATTTTGGCTTGCTCCCCACTCCCACCAATCTCTCCATTTAATGCACCAGATTTTTCTCAAGGCTAAAATGAGGTCTAGGTTCATAATCCTTGTCAACCCTCATTAAATGGCCTTCCATTCATATTCCATCCACTACTACTATATAAACCCTCCCCCTTCTTCATTCCAAGGCACACCAAAACCCCCCTCTCTTCTCCTCTCTTGAGTTCTAGTGAAGTTGAGTAGTCTTGTCATATCTTGGTCTTCCTGAGACTCAAGGTATTGAGTGAGACTCACTTTTCCTCTCCTAACTCTTCTTTTCCTCCACCCTAGGACCTCTTTCAAGAGTCTCCTCCTCCGCCATATGGATCTTGCATGAAGGTATAATCCCTTTCCCTAACTTGTTTTTTGTGTTGCCATGATAAGAGTTTAAGATTAAAGCATGATAGTAACTATTTAAATTCTCTTGAATATGTTTGAATGTTCTTAATTTTTCTTATGTGTTCTTCACATGTTCTTGGTTGTTCATCACATGTTCATGCATAAACACTAGTTTTAATCTTAAATCCATATCAAAAATATGAAAAACATGTTTCTTTCATAATTCTTTCAAATTCTTGAATCTAGGTTATCACCATCCACACACATTCACTAGAATTTTATTTTTCAATCCAAATAAAGTGTTTAATAAATTGGATTAGGGTTTATCACATGCACACACATCAAATTCAACATGTAAATTGATTGACATATTGGATGATATGATATGATTGTTGGCCACCATAGTCTAGAAGACCGGTTTCACCGGGCAAGGTGGGTGCCTAACACCTTCCCACCTTGTAACATAGCCTCCGAACTTAGATCAAGGGTTAGTAGATCAAATGCTTATCCTTGTAATTTTCAATTTCTAGATTGTAACTAGGAAACAAAGCCATGTACTTTATCTTAGATTGTATCTAGGACCAAAGCCATGTAGTTTTCCTATGATCAATGTAAATTCAAATTTCAAATTAATAAAATGAGGAATTTTTCAACTATGGTTTTCTTATTTTTCCAACAATTAAATAAGTGGCGACTCCATTGTAAAACCTTTAATCTAAAGGGAAAAATATAATCAGTCGAACCTCCATTTTGAGAGGCAATAACACGACTCCTCCCATTCATGTGGGTTTGGCCCAACTTCCTAAAACGGGCCGGAGGCGCGGTCTCTCACAGTGGCGACTCCACTGGGGATATTGAGGGCTAAGCTTCAATTAGGTTATGGTGGCCAACCATGTCATTGTTTGTTTATTGCTTTTTGTATATAATATGTCTAATATGTCATTATATTGCATGTCATGCATCATTTGCTTGAATGAAATTTATTTTATTTGTGTGCTAGCCCGGAAGCCCGGTAGTATTAGCCGTGGATTGTGGTCTTCCTGAGACTCACATACCCAGCGGTGAACCTACCACCCACCGCGACAAGGATCATCATGGTTATGCCATGGTGGTTCATAGGGACAAACTGTACCGTTCGGACCAACGCGGCGCTCCTGGCGTCACAAGTTGGGAGGTACGACGTCCTAGCTTGTGGGAACCTTTAACCTACCTTCTACCCATGTTGTAATGACCCATAGAACCTACCTTTAGGTCGGTCCATGTAAATTGCATTTCATCATGCATTTGTTTGGCCGTTGTTTGAACCATGATGACTCAAGTCCAACGCTTGATCCCATCATAATTGTTTGAACCTTGTGTGCTATGAATGAGCTTAAGCCCAAAGGCTTGTGATTGAACTCTACTTGGTATGGAAACCGAAAATTGTTTCTTGAATCATTCTAAGCCCAATACTTGAGCCCATCAAAGGTGTATACACATGATCAACATCAAAAGCCAAAAGCTCACAAGATGCATGCATTTCAAGGGCAAGCCCAAGCCATTTCAAGCAAATATCAAAAGATCATAATCAAGGTTCAAGCTTTCCAAGTGCAAGTCCAAGCCATTTCATCATAATCAAGGTTCAAGCACACCAAGCCTCAAGCATCCTAAATGGACCAAAAAGAAGCAAGTGGCCCAACTTTGCCTCGCTCCACATTTGGTTTGCAACATCATGGTTAAGCTTAAAATTTGTTTGTTTATTCCATGTTTCTATGTGTCTTTGAATTCAAAATTTTCATGTAGCATTTAATGAGCTTTGTTCATGTATATATATTAAGAAAAAAGAACAAAAAACAAAAAAAAAAAAAAATTCAAAAAAAAAATTCAAGATTTCCAAATCTTTCCCAAAAAAAAAAAGAGAAAAATTTTCCTTGGACTAGGGGCATTGAGCCCTTAAGTCATTTTAAAAAAAAAAAAAATTCTTTGAACTAGGGGCATTGGACTTCCTAGTGATTTTTTCAAAAAGACTCATTTTTTTTCTTTCAAAGATTTCAAGATTCTTTAAAGTCTTCTTTTCAAAATGGTACATGAGGATCTCTTGGGCAAAACTTTTTCTAAATTAAGATGTTTAAAGGCTTGAACAATCAACTTGTACTGAGAAGGGATTGATTTCATTTGATCCGTGTAAACACTTTTGCTAAATTACTTTGAATAAAAGAAGAAATAGTCTTACAAGGCAATCAAAGAAAATTTATCCATCAGAAAATTCAAAAGGCTTATGCATTCATTCCAAATTTCTGAAAACTTTTGTGTCTCCAATAGAGCATTCATACTTTTTCTTTTCAGAGGAATTTATTAAAGGAGCTCAAGTCACTGTGCCTACAAGCAAGCATTGCTAGGGATAGGAGGCCGTCTTTGGTAAAACAAGATTATACCTTAATACCTAGAATGATTATTATCCATTGCTAGCCCATTTGAGCCTTTAAACACTTAGCCTCTTTTTCGCATGAACCCACTAAAATCTAAACCTAAGGTGGGAAAATTCAAAGTATGCATGCTTAAATCTCATGTTAAGGAGGAGTCGACCTTGAACTTTGAAACTAATTGACAAAGCTCTCCTAGAGGACATGAAAGACAAGTAGAGAATTCATTAAGCTAAAGATAAGAGATCATCAAAGTAAAAGGAGTTTTCACTCAATCAAGGAAAGAGAAATGAAATTCCATCAATGTGAGAGAAAAAAAAAATGTGCATCAAGTTTGAAGAACCTAAAATTCATCATGCCAAGAAGAGTAGAAGGTTCATCCAAAAGAAAGTTCATCAAAAAAGGAAAAGATTCATCAAGCACAGAAAGGTGCAGGTGCATTGAGGCAAGAAAGAAGTTTAGAGAGTGCATCAAAATGATCAAAAATCACTAAGCTGAGAAATACAAGGAAGGCAATAGTTCATTCAATCAAGAGATGAAAGACAGCAAAAAAAAAAAAAAAAAAAAAAAAAAAAAAAAAAAGAGCCCGCTAGGCTGAAAACTCAAAAGGGCGGTCTAGGCAAAAGTTAGGGCCCAAAAAAAAAAAAAAAAAAAAAAAAAAGAAGCCCGCTAGGCTGAAAACCCAAAAGGGCAGTCTAGGCAAAAGCTAGGGCCAAAAAAAAAAAAAAAAAAAAAAAAAAAAAAAAAAAAGAGCCCGCTAGGCTGAAAACCCAAAAGGGTGGTCTAGGCAAAAGTTAGGGCTAAAGAAATGAAGAAGAAGAAAAGAAAAATTGAAAAATCCTACCAAGTTGGAAACTTGAAGATATAACCTAAAAAGAAAAGGATTTTACAAGATGAAAGTCTAGAGGTATGATTCAATGGAATGAGCATAAAAACAAATGTTGATACAAGTGATCAATGAAGACTAGTGAGAAGATGGCAAAGAAGAAATGGAAAAACTCCCCTAATACTTAATTTTTGAGTAATGCATACTTGGGAGAACATCATAGGGAATTTTGAGCCTTTTTATATCATTCATTTCATAACCTAAACCTGGCCTACATTACAACCCATGAATAAGTCCTCCTTGAAGTCTTGCTAATTGTAGGCGCATCTTAAACTCTAATAATATTTTTCTCTTGAATTAAAAAGGAAAAGTGCTTAAAATTGTCAAACCCCACAGAATGATATGTCCGAGAACAAAATTTCTCAAATTCTCAAATCCTCAAAATGACTCAAAAGAACTTCCAAATATGGAGCATTCTCCTTGTTTGCACCCAACAATGTAATTCATAAATATTATCACATTTCATTTCTTGATTGCCTTTGGAGACTTAATCTGACGATGTTCAAAAGGATGAAGCAAATTTGATTACATGAGTTTAATGATCTTGATCCTTCCTAATCAAAGAGATTTGTTTGATTCTTAAACACTTTGATTTGCTAAAATGGTTGTTCAAAGGACCACCTCTTGTTCATAAATTTAAAAAAAAAAAAAAAAAAAAAAAATTTGTTTTTTTCAAAAAAAAAAAAAAAAAAAAATCATTCTTTTTTCAAAATCCAGTTCTCTTGAACTACGTCTTGACCTGATCCTCTATGAGAGAGGTACGTAGGCAGCCTTGCAGGGGCCCGGTCCCATTCACCTAAACAATCTTGGAGAACAAAGTCAAAACAATGTGACAAAATTGTTTGGGTGCATGTTAGGTTAAGCCCATTTGTTTGCATTAAGCATGTTTAAACTTGGAGCATTGGCCTATTTATATTGTGTGCAAGTTTTCACGATTATTGGTCTCTAATAAGCTAGAGAAAGAAAGCCTTTTGCAGGAACCAAGGATGGTGGACCGTGATCTTCTTTCATGTTTCCCAATGGTCGCAACATCAAATCAACTCAGCTTCAATCTAAGCATGGAATATGCCTCAAACTAGGGGCATTGGGTAAGTACTTCCAATTCATTTCAATAAATAAATCCATTGCTAATTGAAATTATCTTTTTGCAGGAATTAAACAATGATCAACTTCCAGCCAAAGTTGTTCTCATTCAAAGGATTGGTTTAAAAAAAAAAAAAAAAAAAAAAATCATCATCATGAATAAATCTTCATCACTTTTTCTCCATCTTCATCTTCATCTTCTTCACTTTTTAACAATGAACAAATCTTCATATTTCAAAAAAAAAAAAAAAAGAAAAAAAAAAGAAAAAAAAATTTTCAAAAAGCCTTGGGACTATGGGCATTGGGCTCGTACTTCTTAGGTTGCTTTCAAAAAAAAAAAAAAAAATCATCAATCAAAATTTTCAATTCCTTCAAAAAATTTAGGATTTTCAATCTTTTCAAATAAAAAAAAAAAATCTTCATTAATTCTTCCTCAAGAATAGAAAGCTATGATCCTCTTCCATATTCTCTAGTGGTGCAACATCAAGTCAATTGTCCACCCTCAACATTCATCAAAGCATGGAATATGTCCTAAACTAGGGGCATTCGCCAGGTATGCCAAAGTCTTTTCAATAAATACCTCTGTTACTAATTGAAAGTATTTATTTTGCAGGTACTAAGGTAAAAGGCCCATACACATTGGCAGGAATAATGCCGTCCAAATTCAAATCCACCGGACCTCTGGGAAGCACGTCCAAAATTCAAATCCATGGACCTCTGGGAAGCACGTCCAAATTCAAATCCAGGGACCTCTGGGAAGCACGTCCAAATTTCAAACCATCGGACCTCTGGGAAGCACGTCCAAATTCAAATCCACGGACCTCTGGGAAGCACGTCCAAATTTCAAACCATCGGACCTCTGGGAAGCACGTCCAAATTTCAAACCATCGGACCTCTGGGAAGCACGTCCAAACTTCAATCCACCGGACCTCTGGGAAGCACGTCCAAATTTCAAACCATCGGACCTCTGGGAAGCACGTCCAAACTTCAATCCACCGGACCTCTGGGAAGCACGTCCACATTTCAAACCATCGGACCTCTGGGAAGCACGTCCAAATTCAAATCCATGGACCTCTGGGAAGCACGTCCAAATTTCAAACCATCGGACCTCTGGGAAGCACGTCCAAATTCAAATCCATGGACCTCTGGGAAGCACGTCCAAACTTCAAACCATCGGACCTCTGGGAAGCACGTCCAAATTCAAATCCATGGACCTCTGGGAAGCACGTCCAAACTTCAATCCACCGGACCTCTGGGAAGCACGTCCAAATTCAAATCCATGGACCTCTGGGAAGCACGTCCAAATTCAAATCCATGGACCTCTGGGAAGCACGTCCAAATTTCAAACCATCGGACCTCTGGGAAGCACGTCCAAATTCAAATCCATGGACCTCTGGGAAGCACGTCCAAACTTCAAACCATCGGACCTCTGGGAAGCACGTCCAAACTTCAATCCATCGGACCTCTGGGAAGCACGTCCAAATTCAAATCCACGGACCTCTGGGAAGCACGTCCAAACTTCAATCCAATGGACCTCTGGGAAGCACGTCCAAATTCAAATCCATCGGACCTCTGGGAAGCATGTCCAAAATTTAAGATCACGACTAAAATCCTCATTTTGTCGTGACCACTGGTAAGCATGTCTTGTACTCATTTCGTTTTCAAAAAAAAAAAAACAAAAAAAAAAAAAAAAAAAAAAAAAAACAAAAAAAGTTTGCATGCATGAACTACGTTTGGACCTGATCCTCCCACTAAGAGGTACGTAGGCAATCTCCCTCAAGATTCGGTCCACATTTTGATCCATAACATGACCATCTACATTTTTATCTACATGCATCATACATTTACCACGGTTAAATACTGATTGCAAAGTTAGGTGTCTCTTTCATACATTGACATTCACTTTTCAAGCTCTGCCAATGAGGGGCATTCTGTTGACACCCCATTTTGCAACCCGTATTTAACCTCACATGGAGGGTAAAAGGGTAATTTTGCCTTGAAAATATGCATCTTGACTCTAGCCATTAGATCCTTAATCTCATTTCACTAAAATGATCTTGATGTTGTAACGATCAAATCGACTGGTCATAAGCCCTAATCGGACCACCAGATTGAAAGTTATCATCAAATCAAGTTTTAATGGCTGAGATGCACTATCACAAATTTAGTCCGACTATATGTGATTATGAACAATTGATTTCAATTGGTTATAAGTGTAATCAATTTGAGATTAATGACGTGTCGTAATTTGATTGGTTAGGATTACATTTTATGGTGAGGTTGCATACACCTAATTAATTAGATAGTTAAACATTAATTATTCTATGAGTAATTTGTGTAATTATCTTTTAATTAGAGTAAATTTGGAACCAATTAAGTCTGAAATGAGAGTGATTGGAGCCATTTAATGTTAATTGGGAGCTAATTTGGGACCTATTAATGTTAATTGTGCTGAAACCATTTTCTAACAAATGACCTTTTCTCACCATTTCATCAATATCTTTTATAATATTTTGAATCTGTGAATGAGATTAATTTTCCCAGAAACTAGACATCCGGGGCTTCAATTTGAGCACAAGAACGAGGCAATTCCGATTAGAATTGAGTTAGATATGATTTTTTGAAGTTAGCTCTACAAGCTGTTATAGCAGCTACGGGAAAACCGAATTTTGGCTTGTTCCTCACTCCTACCAATCTTTCCATTTAATGCACCAGATTTTCCCCAAGGCTAAAATGAGGTCTAGGTTCATAATCCTTGTCAACCCTCATCAAATAGCCTTCCATTCATATTCCCCCCACTACTACTATATAAACCCTCCCTCTTATTCATTCCAGAGCACACCAAAACCCCCCTCTCTTCTCCTCTCTTGAGTTCTAGTGAAGTAGAGTAGTCTTGTCATATCTTGGTCTTCCTGAGACTCAAGGTATTGAGTGAGACTCACTCTCCCTCTTCTAGTTCTTTTTTTTTTTCCTCCTCCCTTAGGACCTCCACCAAGAGTCTCCTCCTCCACCCTATGGATCTTGCATGAAGGTAGAATCTCTTTCCCTAACTAGTTTTTTGTATTTCCATGATGAGAGTTTAAGATTAAAGCATGATAGTAATCACTTAAATTTCCTTGAATGTGTTTGAATGTTCTTAATTGTTCTTATATGTTCTTCACATGTTCTTGGTTGTTCATCACATGTTCATGCATAAACACTAGTTTTTTATCTTAAATCCACATCAAAAATATGAAAAACATGTTTGTTTCATAATTCTTTTAAATCCTTGAATCTAGGATATCACCATACACACACATTCACTAGAATTTATTTTCCAATCCAAATGCAATGCTTAATAAATTGAATTAGGGTTTATCATATGCACACACATTGAATTTAACAAGTAAATTAATTGACATATTGGATGATATGATATGATTGTTGGCCACCATAGTCTAGAAGACCGGTTTCACCGGGCAAGGTGGGTGCCTAACACCTTCCCACCTTGTAACATAGCCTCCGAACTTAGATCAAGGGTTAGTAGATCAAATGCTTATCCTTGTAATTTTCAATTTCTAGATTGTAACTAGGAAACAAAGCCATGTACTTTATCTTAGATTGTATCTAGGACCAAAGCCATGTAGTTTTCCTATGATCAATGTAAATTCAAATTTCAAATTAATAAAATGAGGAATTTTTCAACTATGGTTTTCTTATTTTTCCAACAATTAAATAAGTGGCGACTCCATTGTAAAACCTTTAATCTAAAGGGAAAAATATAATCAGTCGAACCTCCATTTTGAGAGGCAATAACACGACTCCTCCCATTCATGTGGGTTTGGCCCAACTTCCTAAAACGGGCCGGAGGCGCGGTCTCTCACACAATGTAGTCTGCATTTAGGGAAAATTCTGTTCCTCGTACCCAACATTTTAACTCTACACCTGTGAATCTGGCATTGAAGTAGAATTCCTTGACCAGTTCTTCAATAGGATCCTCAAAGTTTCCAAAAAGGTCAGCCCAATCTCTTCCTTCAAAAATGTGAGGGATAAAAGTTGCCCCTAGGGTATCAAACTTGACGACTCATTCCACAATGAGAGAAGACTCTTTGAAGATTTCTGTGTAGGTCTGTGAGTCAGTAGGAGTCCTGAATCTCTCAATGGTAGAGTCCTTGGATGACTTAGACGATAATCGTGTCCGTTTAGCAACTGGGGTTGACGGATCATCGATTACAATGCCTTTGCCTCTGGATGAACAACGAGTTAACTGCAACAAAACAGACACACAGAAACGAACCAAATACAATACCACAAGAAGCAAACATCAGATTGATTAGTTTCAGTTATAAGTCAGTTAAAGGAAAATGCACCTAGAATAGACCAAAAGACAAAGAAACACGATATGATGAGTAGGAAATGAGCATGAACACCCCAATGCTAACCCTACAATACTCATGTAAACTGAAACAACCCAAAAACCATATTCAGAGAAACCCATAGAAAACCCCAAGACCCATATGCCTAAAGAGAAATGACTCTATCAAAGACAATGCTCAAGACATAAACAAGCAATCAGAAGCATTAACAAAGTACTTAGTTGTGTGCCTTTGTGTTAGAACCCCTTTCCCTCTCCCTTGTGTGTGTGTGTGTGTTTGTTTCTCAAAAAAAAAAAAAAAAAAACAAAAACAAAGTACTTAGTTAACTTATCAACAAGAGAAAAACATTTTCCAAACAATCAAACCCAACATTTTGGGCAAACCCATGTTTGAACAAAATATATTGTAGAACACAAATGCAACTTACAAACCAAGAAACTAAACACCAAAACATTAAGAACAAAGTATTGGAAGGAAAAATCATACCTTTTTCTTGGTGTTTGATGAAGACATGATGCGAAAATGGAATCTTTTTCAGTGAGACTCGGAGTGTTTGAGTGAGAGAAATAAAGAAGACAATGAACAGTCACTGATATTCGAGGGAAAAACTGAAAATCCATTTAAAAACTGTCTTTAAAACGCAAAACACGCGTTTTTCGCGACTGGATCAAGTCGCCAATAAGTCGCCAGGGTAAGCTGCGAATCACTGTGAAACAAAGATTCTTGAAAAATCTTCTAAGTGTTTTTTGCGACTGGAAGATCTACCCGCGAGAGAGTCGCGAGCTGAGCCGTGAAAATCTCTGTGTGTCCCTCGCGATTGGACCTTCCACCTGCAAACAAGTCGCCATACTGAGCCATGAAATATTCAAAAACTCAAATTTTTAAAAATTTCTAAGTCTTTTTCGCGACAGCAGCCTTGACTCGCCAGTGACCCGCGAAAACTCTCGGAGTGAGTTTCGCGACTGGAGCATGCGACTGGGACAACCCATGACTTAGTCGCCAAAACAGGGCAACACTGTTTTTGAAATTTTTGACTATCTTGTAAAAACAAAACACTTTCCAAAAACAAACTAAAACACTCAAAAATCTTTTTGTGTTTGATCAACAAAAATTGAGTATGTGAAAACACATTTAATCAAGTACAATCACATAAATGAATATGGCATTCATTAAACATAGACTTGTGTGTTGTGTGTGGATGTCAAAAGTGAGATAGTCCTTAGTCTAATGTGAAGCTTCAATGATCAATTCAATCAAGGCATACACAACTAGCACTAGATAATGTGACCTATCTCAATTATAGAAACATGCATATATGACCTCCCACAAGCACTTGATAACAATTCTTTGAAACTTTTCATTTGGCTCCATATTCAACATATCATTTGCACTTTTTGAGCAAAGAAAATCTCATTTTGAGATAGATGCCTGAAATTTTTGATATTTCAATTGATGAGATAGCCTTTGGCTTTTTGGGCATCAAACATTTTATTTTGGTCGCTTTCCCTTTTTCCGAGTCGAATACTAGTATGTGCGACAGGCTTTTGCAGCTCTATATCTCTTTTCATTTGGAGATTTACATTTAGAGAGCTCTTTTAAGCATAAAAATAAAAAGTGGGAAGATATATAGGCATGAGTCTATGCATGTCTCAAGATCAACAAAATCATTCACTAATTATTCATGACAAGGTTGAAGATCTATTTACAACAGTCACATAGGTTTCAGAATTTCTTTCACAATGATATAAGTGCATGAGAGACAAGCTAAGCTCGTTAAATGCACAAAGCCATTAGTACAAAGGTACAAGGCAAAACATGCTTTGAGACAAAACTCAACAAAGCCGATCAAACTTTTTGGATTTTCTACTTTTTATGTGTTTTTGGATTTTTGACACAAAAACAGTAAAAGAATGATAAAAAACATAACAAAACAATTTAAAAACATTTGACCCAAAGACAAACACACACACAATAACAACCTAAATACTAGCAAGAAGCACACAACCAAGCATATTCACAAACATGGGAAGTATTGATGCATGGACATGTTGTAATGCTTATGCATGAGTACCCTTCGTCACCCACACGTCACGTGCGTTTGGGGTGATATCCTTAACAGATTGGGTACGAGAATTAGGACTATCAAACCTTCGTGTGAAGTTTTCCAGGCAATTTGTGAAGACACCGATCATCTTCATCACGTCCATCATTCCTGGATCACGGTATTGACTTCTTGGTTGCTCACCACCCCAAGACCTCATTTCATTTCTTCTTCCTCGTGACCGAGGTGCGCTTGCATTGTTGTCTGCTCTCAGTTATTGACAGTTGGGTCTGGTATGTCCTTGCAATCCGCAATAGTGACAAACATATTCCGTTCTAGGACCCTGTTGTGATCTTGGAACTGATCTCCCTCTAGCTCCATATCTGGATTCTGATTGATTACGGGACTTATTTAACACCCGTTGATCAGCCGCATTCTTCTTCTTCTCATCCTTAACATTCTCAGGGTTGGGCTCTTCCATAATCGGCTCTATGGCCTTCACAAATTTTATTTCTTTGGTAGCTTTGGTCGATGAGCTACTCCCTCCGGTATATCCCAAGCCGGACTTGTCTGAGAAAGGTTTTTGAGATGAGATAACATCTTCTAACTTCTGGTAGGAGACTCTCTCTATCTTGGCATGAGCTTGTACTACTTCTTTCTCAAGAAACCTCACCTTCATATAGGTTTCAGACAGCTCACCATTTAATGTCTCAATCTCACACTTAGCCTCTTTATATCTGACCAAGAGACTTTTGTGGTCCTCCTCAGCTCTTTTCATCTTCTTCACAGCCGCCTTTGCTACCTTGGTATACTCACCTGATTTCTCAAGAAGTAAGGCGTAATTCTTTTGTAGACTAGCTGTATCTTCATCTTCTTCAGCCTCTGATTCTTCAACAATCCCAATAGACTCCAAATCAGAGTGTTCCCCAAGCTCCTTCACAAGTGAACTCAAATCATCCGAGGATTCTCTATGTGCAATGGTCATGAATGCGGAGTAATTTCCTTCTCCGTCACAGCTATCTTTAGAGTCAAAATTTGATGAATCAGTATCACTCAAGATAGTGGTATAGACCTTTCCTTTTGACTTCAAATAATTAGGACATTCCTTTTTGAAGTGTCCATGTCCATTACACTCGAAGCACACAATGTCGGCAGGAAATTGTGAATCCTTCCCTTCACTTTTCTTAAAGTCTTTCCTATCACCTCTTGAGGATGGAAACTTCCCTCTGTTGAATGGTTTCCCACTGTTCTTCATCTTCAGAAATTTGCGGAAGTTTTTCACAAGATACGCTACTTCCTTCTCCACTCCATCTTCTTCGGAAGGATCATCCATTCTTTCGGTGATGGTTTTAAGAGCAAGCGATTTACTCGTCTTGTGGGAAGGCAGTCCAAGCTCATACGTTTGAAGTGACCCAATGAGCTCTTGGATCTTAATTTCATCCAAGTCCTTGCTTTCCTCTATAGCTGTGACTTTTGCTCTAAAGCTTTCAGGCAAGGACCTCAAGACTTTTCTCACCACCTTAGTATCTTCAATCTTCTCTCCAAGATTGAGCTTAGCAATGACAATTTCGTTGAGCTTCCCATAGAATGAATCAAACGATTCATCTTCATCCATCTTGAGCTCTTCAAACTTGGTGGTAAGCATTTAGAGCTTTGTGTCCTTCACCTTCTTAGTCCCTTCATATGTAGTCTCCAAAATCTCCCAAGCTTCCTTGGCCACTGTCATGTGAGATATCCTGTGGAATTCATCTGGAGACACACCACAGAATATAGCATTTAAGGCTTTACTGTTAGCATTGGCTGCCACAAGAGTTGCCTTATCCCAGGTGGATTTTTCAGCCTCCGGCCTGGTCCAATCTATTTCAATCGCATCCCACACGGTGTCATCAATAGAGCATAGAAATGCCCTCATTCTAACTTTCCAGAAGGCATAATTATTACCATAAAAAAATGGTGGAACATTGAGAGATTGAGACCTATCCATCTCAACAAGGGGTCAAGGATCACACTCAGGTATTAAAACCACAACAAGTGTACCCGCTCTGATACCAATTGAAAGTTCAATATGTGTATAAAACACCCTTGAACGTTTAGACCCCAAATTATAAAAAAATCAATTCAAGCTTATAATCAAACAATTAATGTGCGGAACATGAACATAAGCCAATCACAGAATTGATATCTAATCTAAGCCAAATATAAATACATCCATAACAGTAAATATAAGGCAAAGATAAAGGGAAGGAAGATGCAAACACACGGACAACACACGATGTGTTATCGAAGAGGAAACCGAAGTCCTCTGCGTAAAACCTCTCCGCCGCCTTCTAAGCGGTAAATAATCCACTAAAGAATGTAGTTGGGATACATGAATAGCAGAAGACCCTCCAAGCCTAATCTACCCAAATACCTAAGCCCTCCAAGCTTCTTGCTCCAACGAGGTTACGCCGAACCTATTTCTTCTTTAGCTTCCCGGATTCCGCTACTATACCATAGCATCAACCAATGTATATTGGTTCCTTCCAAACTGCTTCCCTTAGCACCAAATGAACCTTCTCACAGACGTGGGTGTGGTGAGATAAGGATTTGGTCAATGACCTTTCAAGGATGTGACAATGGAGAGGAAGAGAGTAGAGGAATTTGTAGAGTCTCTAAGGTAAAGATTGGGGATGAGGCAATCTTGTTTTTCTCTAGGGTTTCTCTCACAAAATTCTCTCTAGAAGCTCTACCAATTTAGTGGGTATAAGGGTCTATATATAGTGGTGTGTGTTTAGAATACGAAGAGTCAGTTTTTGCCAAATAGGGCTGATTGGCAGCTTGACCTCACGGCTTGTCCAAGTCGCGAGTTCAAGTCGCGACGTAACGGCCTGGCCAGCCTGGAACTTTTGTCCTGTAGTGCGACAACTAGCACGACCTTCAGCTCTCCTGTGTGCATCTCATGTGCCAGCATTTGGCGGCTTGCCAGTCGCGAGTTAGCCGCGAGTCCTAGCCGCGAAACTCTGCCTTCTTGCACATACTTGAGCTTTTCTTCACATCTTCTCACACATTACCCTTACAATGATCTCACCTAAATACAGGGTTACTAAGTGCTAAATTACAAGCAAATTGGCACGGAATAAAGCCAACAAGATGGTTGATAAATTTCAACCTTACAAGAAATCTTCTTCTTCTCCTCTGGAGTCGGCTCAATATAATTTGAGAATTGAGGCCATAAATTTAAATAACGGTTTTTATATTTAAATATAGATTAAATAAGTTATTCATAAATATATATATATATATATAAATTAAATAATTTTATTTAATATTAATTAAGTCAAGATTAATTTGAAGAGTGAAATATATTATTTGATGAATAGATACTAAGAGCATCTCCAGCAAGCTCTTCAAATTTTTGTACTGTTTGGAAAGTGAACAGTTCATTTTACTTTTTGCCTACTTACTTTTTCAAATATACTTTCTAATAGACTTTCTATCCTTTTCTCTATCCCATTTAAATATTATATCTTCATTCTTTCTTTAATATTTCTTTTTCAATCTTTTTTTATTCATCTAATTTTAATGAGAAGTGTTACATTCTTAACATTTTACAATATTTTTGCAATAAATTATATGTAGTAAGTTATTACTGATTTTAATTTGAACACATCACTTAAATATATATTTTTCATCCGTATTAGTTAGTAACAACCCACCACTTAAGAATTATTGTGAAAATATTGTAGTAACATTTCTCAATTTTAATTTTATTTTTCCCTTATCTTTTTTTTTTCATCCACACGTATTTTTTTTCCTCTTTTTTTCTCCTCCACACCTTTCCCTTATCTCTATCTTCACTTTTCTTTTTTTCTTTTTATCTATAGCACTTCGTCTAGAGCTCTATCCTCTTATCTTCACTTTTCTTCTCCTTTTCTTCTCTAGCACTTCGTCTGGAGCTCTATCTGTAAAGTTGTTATTTACAACTATGTATTTTGTTGGCTTTTATTCCGTGCCAAATTTGATTGTAATTCTTATCAATCGTTTATACCCTGTATTTGTTGTGGAAATTGATGTAAGGGTTGTGTGATAGAGAGTGTGTGAAGACTCAAGCAATTTGGAAGCTGAAGGAATCTCGCGGGTATGTCGCGACTTAGCTTCCCGCGAAGTGAGGCATGTGCCCTGCACATGCTGGAATGCGAAGAGTCAGGCCAAGTGGAGACAGCTGTCTCTCGCGAGTATCTCGCGGGTAAGGCCTTCCCGCGAGACACCCGCGAGACATGCGGTTCTGCCAGCCTGTACTGAATGACTCACACATTTTGCACCTATCCTATATATACCCTCATTACCCACAAATGTTGAGGAATGCTTCAGAGAGAAAACCCTAGCCAAACACATTTGGAATTAGAGATTGTCATCCCCACCTTTCTCTATACAATTGCTTGTGGTATCTCCTCAACCCTTCCCTCTCCATTTCCACACCATTGAGAGGTTGATAGCCCAAACACTTACCACACCCTTTGAGAGTGTTGAGTGACGTTTTGGTGCTGCTGGGAAGCATTGGAAGAAGCCTGGAATGGCAGATGCAACATGGAGCTTGTTGCGGGATCCGGGGTGCTAGACAAGACACGGTTCCGAGAAGCCTTGTTGGAGTAGGAGCTTGGAGGGCTTAGGTACATCGGGTAGATTAGGCTTGGAGGGTCTCTTGCTTACTCATGTATCCCAACTGATTGTCTAGTGGATCGATTTCCGCTTGGAGGGCGGCGGAGAGGTTTTTCGCCGAGTTCTTTGGTTTCCTCTTCGAAAACACGTCTCGGTGTTTTCTGTGTTTGCATCCTTCTTCCCTACTCTTGTTTAATTCCATTATACTGCTGTATTGCTTAGTTTATGGATTAGAGTAGCTTACTTGTTCATCCGCTCGCTTTTACACTATTCCGCACTTTGTATTAAAGTTGTGTAAAATCTATCGAGCCGTAATTTTAATTGAGGGTCTAAATAGCTCTTGTGTTGTCAAAACATTTTCGAGCTTTCACTATCTTCAATCTTCACTTTTCTTTTTTCTTTTCTTCTCTATCACTACGTCTACTCCAGAGCATTCAAGAAGCACCATTGCATGTCCTCCTCCCACCGAGGCTTAGATGGGTTAGCTTTGCTCTCTTTTTTTTTTTTGGTTCTAATTTGATTAGTTTTAAAATTGTGATTTGAGTTTGTATTTTGATTGAGAGCTCCATCAATTTTGTGCTTCACCGTTGGTTTCTGATGAGAAGCAAAGAGAGTTTTTTCTAAAGAGAAGCAAGAGAGAGAGGGAGTGCAGAAGAAACAGAAATGGAGGAAAGAGAAAAAAAGTCTTTTTTTAAAATTCAACCGGTATTATTTTAAGGGGAAATATTCTTTAGATATGCTACAGTGATTGCTACAGTGCTCTCCAAGCCTGGAGAGCTATTGTAGCAAATCTAAAAAAAAATTTGGAGTTAGAGAGGCTGTTGGAGGTGTTTTTTTGTGTGTTTGCTCTCCAAATTAGGCTTTAGAGAGCCTATTGGAGATGCTCTAACTGAACTAAAGTTAACTTCATGTAGAGAATTAATTCTTATAGTTCAAGCATAAAATTTAACAAGGTAACGCATGATTTATTAAAGTTGTAGTCTGATTTTTAATTTTATATTTTAGTATTAAGAAAGTAAATATTGTTCGGTGTATTATGACTATTTAGGAGATTAGGTGGCTAATGTTAACAATCTACTGTGTAGGATATTAGTTTATAAGAATTAAAGTTTCAAACTATTAGAGGAAACTAATCATCATTGATGAACTAACACATTTTCAACGATTTTCCCCCCAAACATTATAAGATTTCAATTGTGTTAAGTTTTATTGGTCTAGTATTTTGGAGGCTTTGATGGAGATAAGAAAAAGAAAATATGAAAGCTATTACAAATTCTACTACAAAATGTTTACTAATTAATGTAACAATGAATATGATTATGAACTTTAATAATTTAATTAATGAATGTTTGCATTGCCCTTTTTTTTTCTTTTTTTCTTTTTTGTGATTGGTAGCACATTTATTTGTAAGGTTTATGAAGTAAATTTGTAATAACCTTAGCATCACTCATGAGAAAAATAGTGCACAACTATTTTAAAAAATATATTATCATAAGATTTGGGCATTTTTATAATGTAGGGTACGACATTTTTTTATGAAAGGGTGGAAATTGATAAAAACAAAAGATAGAAGAAGACAAAAAGTGAGATGAGCACTAAAGAAACAAAGAAAAAAAAAACCCAAAACAATGAAGTGAACGAACAGTGAATAGAAAAAACAAAAAAATAAAAAGATGAAAAAGACAAAAGGTGGGGCAAAAACAAGAAGACGAAAAAGAAATAATTAAAAAAAAAAAAAACATGAAAAGAAAAAAGTGATGAACAACGTGAACCAAAAAACAAGAAAATATCCATCCTGGTGTATTAATAACTCTCCTCCTTTGCATACGACCAAATTCTCTCTCTCTCTCTCTCCATTGGTAAATAGTGTGAAATGGGGGATGTGGGATTTGAAATGTCATCATTTTGGGGTTATCACCTGAACCCCTCTCATTTTTTAATCAACAAAAAAAACCTCTATCTCTAATGTTTTTGAAAGGTATAATGTGAATAATAGATGATGTTCAAGTAAACTTTTATTTTATTTTATTTTTATTGACCTTCAAACAATTCAAACAAATGAAATTATGAGATTCATAGATTGACACCTAAGTTTTGGTATTCAATTATTCAAGGTCTTTTTCAAAAAGATATTTATTTTTATGAGTGAGAAAAGCCGTTTTTGAAAGACAAAGCCTGCAATATTTAAGGCCCAAACATTTATAATTATTTATTTTATGAAAATCTAGATGTCGATATGTTGCATGCGAATTGAAACCAAGCATATGTCACTGAATCTTCCTGAATGGATGGGGAAATATGATTTTAAACATGAGAAAAGCTGAGAACATGGTTAAATAATGTCAATTCAAAAATCTATACAGTCCAATAATTGATACAGGAATCTCTCCCATTGAATCCACTATTTCCTTCTACGTATTAGTTAGCTATAAGAAATGAGGTATTAAAAAATCAAATAGCATTGCCTTTACTATTAAAAAAATTAATTATTATTATTGGATTCAATGTGGTCACACTCAAACTTCAAGAATAGATATATGGGGAAATATGATTTTAAACATGAGAAATGCTAAGAACATGGTTAAATTATGTCAATTTAGAAAACTCTATAGTAATTGATACACGGATCTCTCCCAATGAGTCCACTATTTCCTTCTAATTTTTAGTTAGCTATAAGAAATAAGGTATTTAAAAAATCAAATAGCACTACTTTTACTATTAAAAAAATGATATATTATTATTGGATTCAATGTAGTCATACTCACACTTCAAGAATTTCCAAGTGTTAGTTTGCATTGAAAGTGAAAATACATCAAAGTGTTAAGTTAATGTGCTCACAAAACTAATGACATATATTTAGGGGTCCACTAAGATTTTGATTGATTTACAACCCTATTTTTTACTTAGGAACTACAACCTTTTTCATAATACGATTAGTGAAATAACTTTTCAGAAAAGAAGAAGAAGAAGAAGAAGAAGAAGTTAAATAACCCTTTTTACCCAACTTGCTCTAGTAACATGTTGTTATTGGTATATAATGATATGTTGTGATTAAAACAATATTAGCAACAAGCTTATGTAAAATTAATTGTGGGGCCCGTGGGCCTGGACGTCTCGGCCCATCTCTAGGCTGGCCCAAGGCCCATGCCGAGGATCGACAGCTGACCCAGACATTTGTCTAGGAGCTTTTTAGCCCTCTGGGCCACGCCGAGGACGATCTTATCCTCGGCATACCTATCCTATTCCCAGGCGGGTGGACAAGCCCAGTGTAGGCGGTCACATCCACACTTAATGCATCTACCTAACTCCCCTGGCAATCTTAATGCTGAAAGGACTCCTGGACGGCGGAACCTTGGGTGTTGCGACCCACAGAAAGGTGGGGAACGTGGCTGATGGGACAGGTCCTTAAGCAGTGGTCTAGATGGTTGACAGTTGGAAGGCTAGGATTGGCCAAAGAGGGTATATAAATGCAAGGAGCCCTTCAGAGGAAGGGGCTCCTCGGCCATCCGAGGAGCAACCCCCAAGTCAAAAGAACAAAGAAAAGCCCTCAAGAAGGAAGAACGCTTCCGGCGAGCCGGTGGCAAGCCTGTTGGCGCCAAACCCTACGACCCACTCTCTAAACAAATTTATTGCTGGGGGATCTACGACAAAACGAGCCCCTACAATTGGCGCCGTCTGTGGGGAGGGTTAGTGCGCCGACCGGCGCAACCGGCGATCGATCTAAACAAATCACTTTGCAAAAAAGAAATAAACAAGTACAGTTGCAGCAAAATGGAAGATTCAACAGCAGAAAAAGAAATGAGAAAAGAGTGATATTATTTCATAAAAAAGAAAGTTACAAAATACAATCAGAGGCTCAGGCAGGCTTGTTTTACAAGCTTTATTACAAACTAATCCTACAATCGGAGGCTCAGGCGGTCCGATTCTACAACTAGCTAGAGGGAAGGGGAAGTGTCAACCCGTGCTTTTATTGGCATCAGCAGAACGGGAGAGCTTGACAATAAAAGCGGGGAAGGGGGGCTGAGGCTGGCTTGCTTCAAGGCGGAAGCTTGAACAAAGTGAGGAGCAGATGCAGGGGCACCGAAACGTCCTCCCCCGTGATGTTCCCTTGATGCTCTCCAATCCTCCCGAGCGCCAGCCGTTGGAGACGGCAACACTCGGGCGCCAGACATGACACAAGTTCGCGTATCTTCTCCACCGAAGGTGCGCTCCGGGGAGAGATGTTAGGTACTTCAACAACGTCCCGCCTGGCCACCGCGTACAACACTGCCGGTGTTACGCCTAGGCTCTGCCGCACCAGAAACCCAGTGGGGGCTGCGGCCATGGCAGCCCTTAACTCCATATCTCCTAACTCCGGTCACAATTCCGACGGGGTTATTAAAGGGGCATGGGGAGCGGAAAGATGGTGTTCCTTCTGTTCGAGTTGGGAAGCTCATAGAGTATGAAGAAACCATCCCCCCAGAAAGCCTTATATAGAGGGGGAGGGTTGGTGACAATTAATTCACGCAGAGTTCGAAGAGTGAGTTACCGAGGCGGCGGGCAATAATGAAGCCACCAAATTCCAAGGGGGCTGCAGACCGTTGTACTTCTGTTGATTTACGAGACCATTAATGAAGGCGCGTCTCGCGCACCGAAGCGTCAGGCGCAGAACACGAACGGCCAAGAAACGCTTCCCAGATAGAAGATGGGGACTCGAGCTGGAGGCGAGATCAATACCACGTGAAAAATCACTGTCCGACCGAAGGAGGAATCGTCCCCAGAAAAACGGTCCGAGGACAAACCCCTACTTACAGAAAATTGAAAGTATTAGACAGAACCAAGGCTCTGCATGGTCCTCGGACTCAGGCCTATGGGGAAACTAATTACTTCAGAAGACCAAGTATTAGACAGAACCAAGGCTCTGCATGGTCCTCGGACTCAGGCCTATGGGGAAACTAATTACTTCAGAAGACCAAGTGTTAGACAGAACCAAGGCTCTGCATGGTCCTCGGACTCAGGCCTATGGGGAAACTAGCCACTTATCTTGAAGGCAGCACCTGTGCCTAGGTCTTGCATGGTCCCCGGACCCAAGCCTACGGAGAGCTAGCCACTACTTATGAAGGCAGCACCTGTGCCTAGGTCTTGCATGGTCCTCGGACCCAAGCCTACGGAGAGCTAGCCACTACTTATGAAGGCAGCACCTGTGCCTAGGTCTTGCATGGTCCTCGGACCCAAGCCTACGGAGAGCTAGCCACTTATCTTGAAGGCAGCACCTGTGCCTAGGTCTTGCATGGTCCCCGGACCCAAGCCTACGGAGAGCTAGCCACTACTTATGAAGGCAGCACCTGTGCCTAGGTCTTGCATGGTCCTCGGACCCAAGCCTACGGAGAGCTAGCCACTACTTATGAAGGCAGCACCTGTGCCTAGGTCTTGCATGGTCCTCGGACCCAAGCCTACGGAGAGCTAGCCACTACTTATGAAGGCAGCACCTGTGCCTAGGTCTTGCATGGTCCTCGGACCCAAACCTACGGAGAGCTAGCCACTTATCTTGAAGGCAGCACCTGTGCCTAGGTCTTGCATGGTCCTCGGACCCAAGCCTACGGAGAGCTAGCCACTACTTATGAAGGCAGCACCTGTGCCTAGGTCTTGCATGGTCCTCGGACCCAAGCCTACGGAGAGCTAGCCACTTATCTTGAAGGCAGCACCTGTGCCTAGGTCTTGCATGGTCCCCGGATCCAAGCCTACGGAGAGCTAGCCACTACTTATGAAGGCAGCACCTGTGCCTAGGTCTTGCATGGTCCTCGGACCCAAGCCTACGGAGAGCTAGCCACTACTTATGAAGGCAGCACCTGTGCCTAGGTCTTGCATGGTCCCCGGACCCAAGCCTACGGAGAGCTAGCCACTACTTATGAAGGCAGCACCTGTGCCTAGGTCTTGCATGGTCCCCGGACCCAAGCCTACGGAGAGCTAGCCACTTATCTTGAAGGCAGCACCTGTGCCTAGGTCTTGCATGGTCCTCGGACCCAAGCCTACGGAGAGCTAGCCACTACTTATGAAGGCAGCACCTGTGCCTAGGTCTTGCATGGTCCCCGGACCCAAGCCTACGGAGAGCTAGCCACTACTTATGACGGCAGCACTTGTGCCTAGGTCTTGCATGGTCCCCGGACCCAAGCCTACGGAGAGCTAGCCACTTATCTTGAAGGCAGCACCTGTGCCTAGGTCTTGCATGGTCCTCGGACCCAAGCCTACGGAGAGCTAGCCACTACTTATGAAGGCAGCACCTGTGCCTAGGTCTTGCATGGTCCCCGAACCCAAGCCTACGGAGAGCTAGCCACTACTTATGAAGGCAGCACCTGTGCCTAGGTCTTGCATGGTCCCCGGACCCAAGCCTACGGAGAGCTAGCCACTTATCTTGAAGGCAGCACCTGTGCCTAGGTCTTGCATGGTCCTCGGACCCAAGCCTACGGAGAGCTAGCCACTTATCTTGAAGGCAGCACCTGTGCCTAGGTCTTGCATGGTCCTCGGACCCAAGCCTACGGAGAGCTTGCCACTATGTTTAAAGCAGCAACAGAGTCTTCTATAAGAGGCTAACTACTTGCCGAAGGATTGAAGCGCCGGGCTGACCATTTGGGGAAGAACCAACCAGTGGAAAGCCTTCTGGGGTATGAGGGCTGTGGATACCAAAACCCTCCTCCCCGTCCAAGGGAACGTGCAGCAGGATTTTGAGGGGCTATTGTGGGGCCCGTGGGCCTGGACGTCTCGGCCCATCTCTAGGCTGGCCCAAGGCCCATGCCGAGGATCGACAGCTGACCCAGACATTTGTCTAGGAGCTTTTTAGCCCTCTGGGCCACGCCGAGGACGATCTTATCCTCGGCATACCTATCCTATTCCCAGGCGGGGGGACAAGCCCAGTGTAGGCGGTCACATCCACACTTAATGCATCTACTTAACTCCCCTGGCAATCTTAATGCTGAAAGGACTCCTGGACGGCGGAACCTTGGGTGTTGCGACCCACAGAAAGGTGGGGAACGTGGCTGATGGGACAGGTCCTTAAGCAGTGGTCTAGATGGTTGACAGTTGGAAGGCTAGGATTGGCCAAAGAGGGTATATAAATGCAAGGAGCCCTTCAGAGGAAGGGGCTCCTCGGCCATCCGAGGAGCAACCCCCAAGTCAAAAGAACAAAGAAAAGCCCTCAAGAAGGAAGAACGCTTCCGGCGAGCCGGTGGCAAGCCTGTTGGCGCCAAACCCTACGACCCACTCTCTAAACAAATTTATTGCTGGGGGATCTACGACAAAACGAGCCCCTACATTAATGTTTCACCAATTTCAACTTACCACCTCAACAATATTAGATATAATTTTTTCCACAACTTTATGAGATGATAAGTTGACTAAATTGTTCAAAACATTATATGCTTAACAGTGATCTGCGTATATAATATTGTATAAGGTTTTTATTAACTTCTTTTGAGTAAACCAAAATGTATTTTAGATTAAAAAGAAAACTAAATACATTATTATTATTATTATTATTATATTATGATAAACAACACCTTACACATTGCTATTAATTGCAAATTTGATAATATATAGTGATAAGTTTAACAAGTATGAAATAAAAGATCAACATAAGTAACAGTAAATTTAATTTTGAGAAAGAATTTATAAAATCCACAATTGTGCAAATCATAAACAAGTGAAAGAAACTCATTTTGCATGAGAGAGTTTTTTTTTTTTTTTTTTTAATTTATTTTCTTTAATTCAATAGTTACAAAAAATGATGAAATATTTGAACCTTAAATATTTTCATTAGAAATATCATAAAGTGTCAATCAATTAAATTACAGAGAATTCGCATAGATTATATGGTCTTTTTTTCCTTTGGGCCAGGGGAAAATTACCCTTTCTCCTCCCAAATGTCACACTATAAAGTGGTAAATTAATGTGCTTACAAACTAGACGTTGTTTAACGAGTGTTGCAATTGGTCACTCATTGCTCGGAGATTACCAGGACGAACTGACAATGAGATAAAGAACTATTGGAACACCATTTTAAGCAAGAGGGTGCAAGGTGACAAGACTCATGAACAAAGTAGTAGAATATTAAAATCCATTGGAAGGGTAGGAAAGTTGACATCAGACTCCAATCCAGGAATAAAACCGGTTGCTCACCCTGTGATTCGACCAAAAGCAATGCGGTGCACAAAGGTTATCCTCCCATGGCAACCAAATAATAATAATAATCAAATGTTCAATGAAAATATAGTTCCTTATGGGAATAGTAAAAACCTATTTCCTTCAGTTCAGCCGGAGAATAATATCTCCGACTTTCTGATAGATTTGGATATAAATTACCTTTTGAGATCGGATGTGAAAAATTTAGACAGCCACCAAACAAATGTACGCGACATTGTGTTGGATTTGCCAATTTCTGAAAATTGGAGGGCTACTAATCCTTTTTAGCCAAATGAAGCTATGGATCTTAACACATTGGCATCTTTTCTGGATTCAGAAGATACATGGATTAGCTGAAAGTAAACAAGATACATAACTAAGCCCATTATCTTCAGGAATAATTCGGTGCCCATTGCTGTTAGCATTTTCTTATGTTGTGGGTTAGTATAGTCATCTATGTGTATCTAATTAAATCGTGAATAGTTGGAGTGTATTTTGCTTGGCATCCGTTGAACCCAATAATGTATAATGCTCTCCACATGTTAATATTAGACATTTTCCAGCTGCAAATGTATTGGTTTGACCCATTAAAACCCAGTACATTAATACTCTCATATACCAAAATATAATACACACTCACATATATGCACAATATATTGTGTTAGTGGCATTGTTACCCAAATATGTGTTTGTGATTGCAAATGAAGAGGTGTAATTCACCTTCCTCACACAAACACGACCATTCTTGAAATTGTAAGAGCTTGTGGTTTCTTCCTCTCATTCTTATGGCGAGTTTCTCATCAGTTGTGTTATGTCTACCTACAATTTTTTAAAATAATTATATACTAGAGATATTTGAGAGTTTGGTAAAATGTTTTTAGTTTTCACCCCCTTTTGTTCTCTAGATGTTTTAATTCCTTTGCATTTTTGGTATGTGGATCTTGGTTGAAAATTTTCAACAATTGCTTCATGTGTTGTCACGTATGATGAGTAGTGGATTTTATGTATATTGATAGGCCACAAACTGAATGACCCCTTGTGATTAAACCAATTAATTAATTAGCCAAGTTGTTAATTAATCAATTAATCATGCAAACGCGTGGAAGCACAAACAAATCACCAATAAACTAATTAAGCAGCGGAAAATAAATAACACGGTGATTTGTTTACGAATGGAGAAAACCCTAACGACAAAAACCCCACCGGGTGATTTTCAGGTCACCACTCCCAAAACTCCACTATTATCAAATCAAGCGGTTACAAGTAAAGGAATCCCAAGTACCTTACCAACCTACAGTTAATACCCCGATACTCAATTGGACTTGATCTGTAGTGACAATTTCCCTTTTGATGTACGGCTCCCAAGTACGTGACTAACTAATGCGCGGATCCCAGTACGCGACTTCAAACACCAACTAAGAAGGAGAGGTTGGCTGCAAAGTTGTTCAGTTCATCCTACACGATGAATATCAGGAAGATGCTTGGTCACAAAACCCTTTGGTGCAAATACACAGCAACTTCTTCAGAGAAGATGAACTAGGTCAAGAACTTCGTCTTTTGATCACAATTTGCTTGAACAGAGATTGCTCAATACTTTTGCAACTTGTGTACAATTTGACGGCTCTTAAAACAATCCTTTTATATGTTTAGGGTTAGAAGAAAAGAAGGCCCAAAAGCATATTCACGGATCCCAAGGAAATCAGATCAGAAAATCTGAAACTATAAATCTCGACAGATAGCAGGTGTCGAGGTAGCTATCGTGCAGGTGTCGAGCTTTAATGAATTTGCACTTCAGCTTGTTTTTCTTGGACAGACTTGATGACTTCAACACTTGATCTTGAAACCTTGTTTCTTGAAGTATTAAAAACACCTAGAACTACCCAATTACAAGTAGAGTGCATTTTGTCAAAGGTTTAGCCAATTTACATAAATAAGTGACATATGTTCTTAACAAGTGAAAACACATATGTCCTAACAATCTCCCCCTTTGGCAATCCGTGACAAAACCACAACAAACAAATGAACATATGAGAGAAGTCATAAATCACTCAACTCATATTCACTTGTTGAATACAATAAAATCTATCCTAACACAAACTCTTGAAAAACTTTACAAGAAGAGAGTTTATGGCAAATAGACTTTGACAACCTGTATTTCTGAAACACTTTAAACAAAACTCATCAAGGCATCTTGTGTGAAACAGAAATAATAGATTGCATACAAGTATAAAGAACATGTGTATAAAGATAGAGAAGAAACAACACCTGAAGAGAGAGGTGAAAGAAACATACATCCACATATATAAAGAAAAATAAGTACAATGTATGTAAAACTGGTCAAAAGACCTCATATACAATATCAATGTATCTATAAAGAATAGAAAAGAAAAGATACATCAAAACCTCACTACATCCCTCAAAATATCAACACTCCCCCTATCAAAAATGTCCTACACTAACTCTCCCCCTAAGATGACTACTCTCATAACCCAAAACTACTCCCCCTTTTTGTCACGAGTGACAAAGGGTAGAGTGTCATGTAGACATCTCATCAGTAGAGCTAGCATCTCCATCATCATCATCCGAAGCGACATCATCATCACCATCATCATCATCATCCTCAGAGTCTGAAGCCGCTGGAGAAGGTGGTGAAGGAGTAGCCTCAGGAGCAAAACCACCCATGGTCGCCTGCCGTCGTGCAATACAACCAACACGAACATTCACCTGATACAACTCAGTGGAGAGTGTATCGAGGCGAGCATCCATGCGCTACAGCTACGCCATGATGTCTCCAAGAGATACATCGCCCGTAGAGGAAGAAGGAGTAGATGTAGATGGAGCAGATCTGGATGGAGCTGAACGGGAGGGAGGAGTGGAATCCGTCTGTCGCGACCAAAATTAAGCCTCACTACGTTTTACGGTAGCGGCATCTATGGCACAAAAGTGTGTGATGTGGTCGGACACAGGAAAGGGAATAGAAAAATGGCGTAAGATCCTCGTGATAGCAGAAGGAAAGATGAGCTTATCACGGGACGCCGAATCTAGATGAACATCTATGATAGAAAGGATAAAATGAGAAGGAAAATCTATAGTAAGATGCTCTAAAAAAGATAACAAAAATCGAGGACGAGGCTCTGTGATGGAGTTGTAGTGAGAGAGTGGATGGAGTACAAAAGTCATCACCATGTTTAGAAATCTAGGACCTTTAGCAAAAGGCCTACATGATGTGTACTGATGCTCACCCTAATCAGCTGGGCGCTGACAAAAATCAGAAATGAGCTCATCTTAGGACACAGTCCTCAGACGCTCACAGGAAGGATAGTCAGGAAAATCTATCCTAGGAACCCTAAGCACATCTGCAACTAGCTGCGGTGTGACAGGGATGCGCGTACCTCGAACGCGAGTGAAAAAGAGAGGTACTGAACGATCTATCCAGTGCATGTTGGAGTAAAACTCCTGAATCAGCACGAAAGGACAAGTGACCGGGACGTCACACAGTGACTCCCATCCCCTACTGTGAATGACAGAGGGAAGGTCAGTGTCGGCGAAGTCCGCCAAAATGACTTGGCTTTCCGAATGAACACCTCGTCGAGAAAAGTTCTCCGAAAATGCCTTGTGGGCATCTCCATCACGGAACCAAAGGTTAAGAGGAGCAGAATCAGAAGAAGAGGAAGCTCCAGAACGCAAAGGGTTCCGAGCCGGAGTGGATTTACGTTTGGGTGTCATAGACACTACTAACGTAAAAGAATGAGAAAGAGATAGAGAAGGAGACAATAAAAAAAGTCCCAAAACAGTTCACATATATCAAATATATTGAACAAAAATTACGTATGCATGGGAATGCATGAACATGTGACATGCAAATTAAAAGGCATCATGGGCTCAGCCCAATCCAATCCTACCAGCACACAAACATAGAGCACACATCTAAATGCATGTAAATATCATTCTAATGCACATGAAATGCACTGTATGACATTTTGAAAACATTTAAGTGAAAACCCAACCCAAAATTTCAAGAAACACTCATTAATTTTGAAAAACCCCAAAAATTTCAAAAAATCCCAAAACCTAAGTTTCAAAACATGAAATGCATGAGAAAGGAAGGGAAATGAGATCTTACCAAGTGATTGGAACCAAGGAAAGACCGTAAATCAAGTGGGTTTGAAGTTTTGAGTGAGAAAAAGGTGTTTGGGAGAGGAACCGCCACGGACAGATCGAGAGAGATCGAGTGAAATGAATTCAGAATCGCGACTGGAGCTTAAATAGACACCTCAGTAAATCTCGACAGCTGAGGTGTCGAGAGGTATTGAGGAAGCTGTCGAGGAAGGTGTCGAGGAAATGGCCGTCGAAAGTTGAAGGTATCGAGAGGTGTCGAGGTATAAGAACCAGTTTCAAAGAACAGAATCTCGATCGATCGACCAGGTATCTAGAAGGTATCGAGGAGACAGGAACTTTCTCGATCGATCCACCAGGTATTGAGACAGGTGTCGAGATTGCGATAAGAAAAGGCTTGAGAAGCTCGACAGATAAATAGGTATCGAGGAGGTGTCGAGACAGCAGTTAAAAGCAGTTTTTCGAGAAGTGAAAAACACAGACATGAACGCAATCCAACATACACCTCAACCATTAATCCAATCAACATCTCTCGACAATAATTTAAGCACATGGATCCTCAAAAACACACACACACACACACACTAAACAAGTCTAACCAATTTTATTTTTCAAAAACAAGTCAAGACAGTTTAGTGAGCATACATTAGCACATGTAAACACTTTGGGATGGCCAAATCACATTGTACCTATACATGTATCAAAAGTAGCAAAGAATATTGTGTGTTGTGTGTGAAAAACATCGCAAGATTGCATATGTGTATACATGTTATGACGATCTGAGATATGAGAAAATAAATTTAACTCACACACAATCATAACTGTTTGATGGGGACTATCACCTTCGAGGTACATCCTATAACTCCCACATCTCCTAGAATACACGCTTGCAATCATTTTTAAAGCATTTTTGATCTTTTTGCTTTTTATTTTCTTTGCATATTTTCTTTTAAGCATATCATGCATGGGCATATATGAGAGAGAAAAGAAATACCCAACATGTTAAGCATAGACATTGCACTTTTGCTATGCCGAAGCATACGGATGTCTTTGACACTGCACTTTTGCTATGCCGAAGCATACAGGTGTCATATTATGATTGGCGGACAACAGTGGTGAGATGGTTATTTATGCCTTTCTCTTAGGATTTTCTAGTCCTACCCGTCAAAAAGAGTGATATGAGTGTTAAGTTTTAAGAGATAACTTAATCTTACTCATCACAAACAAGAGCCACAAAGCTCACTTGCTTAGTTGTGCATAGAGATGCTCATCTAAGCTACAAGAGATACAAAGTTTAGAAAATTTTGTTTCAATGGCCATCCAAGGTACACAAGTACCAATGTACACATAACACAAACTGTTTTTGTATTTTTCTGATTTTTCAAAAAAAAAAAATTTTAATTTTTATATCAAAAACAAAAATAAACAAAACTGAAAGTAAACACACAAAAACATGTTAAACAAAGCAAAGCATAAAACGAGACTGACTCAACAAAAATGCAAAACACACAAGCAATGCTACAATCAAGAAAAACAAGAAGGGAAAAGAAAGTGATGAAATCACTTAGAGTCCTTTTTCTTCCACACCTTGGAAGAGCCTTTCCTTTGATTGAACCTTTGAACCGGCGGTGAGGGGGAAGAATTGAAACCGTTCAAGTTCGAAAGGAACATGCGGGCTTTCAGAAGATCTCCAAGAGGAGCAAGAAAGGATTGAAGCTGATTTTGGCTTCCAGATGCTATCATGCCGTTGTTCTGTTGAGTAGCTAGCCACTTATAGCAATTTGGTTGAGTATGACCAGCAGCTCCACAATGATGACAGAGATACTGCTTCTTTTGTTTAGGCTTTTGAGAGTTAGCCTTCTTAGCCCTAGGGTTTTTAGTATCTTTCTTATCTTGCTTTGGGGGTGCTCCTAAGATTGATTTACCCTTGTCTAAGTTCTCACTAGCTAATTCAGTTTTAAATCAGTGTTTTCAATTTCAGTGTTATTAGCAGGAGAAACAAAAACAGTATTGCTAGTAGAAGCAGTATTAGAGAAAGAAAGACCATACCCTAAGCCTGTTGATCCGAAGCAGATTTCTGATTGTTAAGCATCTCATCAAGCTTTGCACTTGAAGTCCTCTCCAATTGAGCTCTGACTTGAGACAGCTCTACTTCAAGCTTCTTGGTCTTCTCAGCCAAAAAGTTGTTCTCAAACCTCAGTTCTCCAATAGTTTGATTCGTCTCATCAAACTTTGTGGACAACTCTTCACGATCAAGTTCCACATCACTGAGCTTCTTGATGGCCAGCCTATACAATTTCTCATGCTTCTAAGAGAACTTGTAAAGCTTCTCATAGGCTGAATGGATATCATCTTGATCATCCATTTTCTCAAATTTGGACTCCACCAGTTCTTCTTCTTCATCCACTTCTTCAACAATCCCTTCAGTAGGATTGACTGTGGCAGTGAATGCATTTAAGATTCCGTCATCCTCATTGTCGGAAACATCTTCGGGCTCAGTGTCACTCAAAGTTATAGCAAGTGCCTTACTCTTCCCAATGCTCTTGAGATATGTCGGGCATCCATGCTTCATGTGACCAAATCCATGACATCCAAAACACTTTGGTCCTGCAGGAACAGTGTACTGACCGCCATCCTTAGCATCCTTCTTCCCTTTGTCTTGACTCTTAAACTGAGAAGAACTGGACTGTCTGCGGTCCTTGTCGAAGTTCCTCCCATTGGCATTCTTCATTGTTAGGACATATGTGTTTTCACTTGTTAAGAACATATGTCACTTATTTATGTAAATTGGCTAATCCTTTGACAAAACGCACTCTACTTGTAATTGGGTAGTTCTAGGTGTTTTTAATACTTCAAGAAACAAGGTTTCAAGGTCAAGTGTTGAAGTCATCAAGTTTGTCCAAGAAAAAACAAGCTGAAGTGCAAATTCATTAAAGCTCGACACTTGCTCGATAGCTACCTCGACACCTGCTCGATAGCTACCTCGACACCTGCTATCTGTCGATATTTATAATTTCAGATTTTCGGATATGATTTTCTTGGGAACCATGAATATGCTTTTGGGCATTCTTTTCTTCTAACCCTAAACATATAAAAGGATTGTTTTAAGAGCCGTCAAATTGTACACAAGTTGCAAAAGCATTGAGCAATCTTTGTTCAAGCAAATTGTGATCAAAAGACGAAGTTCTTGACCTAGTTCATCTTCTCTGAAGAAGTTGCTGTGTATTTGCACCAAAGGGTTTTGTGACCAAGCATCTTCCTGATCTTCATCGTATAGGATGAACTGAAGAACTTTGTAGCCAACCTCTCCTCCTTAGTTGGTGTTTAGAAGTCGCGTACTGGGATCCGCGCATTGGTTAGTCACGTACTTGGGAGCCGTGCATCAAAGGTGGGAACTGTCGCTACAGATCAAGTCCAATTGGGTATTGGGGTAAGGGTTCAACTGTAGGTTAGTAAGGTACTTGGGATTCCTTTACTTGTAACCGCTTGATTTGATAATAGTGGAGTTTCGGGAATGGTGACCTGAAAATCACCCGGTGGGGTTTTTGCCATAAGGGTTTTCCCCATTCGTAAACAAATCACCGTTATTTAATTTCCGCTGCATATTTAGTTTTTGGTGATTTGTTTGTGCTTCCACGCAATTGCATGATTAATTGATTAATTAATAACTTGGCTAATTAATTAATTGGTATAATCACAAGGGGTCATTCAGATTGTGGCCTATCAAGTGGTATCAGAGCGGGCACACTCTGATTAGGTTTAATCTTTGCTGTGTTGATCCATTGACCCCTGTTTGTCATGGATAGAGGACAGTCATTAATCATACTTCCTTTATTTGATGGCACTAACTATGCATACTGGAAAGTACGCATGAGAGCTTTCTTGCAGTCTTTAGATGAGAAGGTGTGGCAAGCTGTAGAGATTGGCTGGACCAAGTCAAAAGAAGCACCGGCCGATTGGGATGACGCAAATACAAGGCGGTTAACTTCAACAGCAGAGCGTTAAATGCCCTATTTAGCGCAGTCACCAATGAGGAGTTCAAGAAGATATCCTCAACTGAAACTACTAAGGAGGCTTGGACCATCCTCCAGACAACCTATGAAGGAACAAAGGCTGTCAAAGATTCAAAGCTTCAGAGGCTCACTACAAGCTTTGAGGAAATTAAGATGGAGGAGGATGAGTCGTTTGATGAGTTCTATGCCAAGCTCAAGGACATAGTGAACTCAGCCTTCAATCTTGGGGAAATCATCCCTGAACCCAAGGTTGTAAGGAAGGTGCTCAGATCTCTACCTGAGAGATTCCATGCCAAGATTACGGCAATAGAAGAATCAAAGGATATTGACAAAATTCCTTTGACTGAGCTGGTTGGAAACTTGCAGACCTACAAGCTAGGACTATCTAGGATTGGTAAAACGAGTAAAAGCAAGAGCATGGCCTTGAAGGCAAAGAGCAGTGATACAAATGAGTCTTCCGATGATGAAGATTCCAAAATGAAGTCCTACATTACAAGGCAGTTCAAGAAGTTTATGAAGAATGCCAATGGGAGGAACTTCGACAAGGACCGCAGACAATCCAGTTCTTCTCAGTTTAAGAGTCAAGACAAAGGGAAGAAGGATGCTAAGGATGGCGGTCAGTACACTGTTCCTGCAGGACCAAAGTGTTTTGGATGTCATGGATTCGGTCACATGAAGCATGAATGCTCGACATATCTCAAGAGCATTGGGAAGAGTAAGGCACTTGCTGCAACCTTGAGTGACACTGAGCCTGAAGATGATTCCGACAATGAGGATGACGGAATCTTAAATGCCTTCACTGCCACAGTCAATCCTACTGAAAGGATTGTTGAAGAAGTGGATGAAGAAGAAGAACTAGTGGAGTCCAAATTTGAGAAGATGGATGATCAAGATGATATCCATTCAGCCTATAAGAAGCTTTACAAGCTCTCTGAGAAGCATGAGAAATTGTATAGGCTGGCCACCAAGAAGCTCAGTGATGTGGAACTTGATCGTGAAGAGTTGTCCACAAAGTTTGATAAGGCGAATCAAACTATTGGAGCACTGAGGTTTGAGAACAACTTTTTGGCTGAGAAGACCAAGAAGATTGAAGCAGAGCTGTCTCAAGTCAGAGCTCAATTGGAAAGGACTTCAAGTGCAAAGCTTGATGAGATGCTTAGCAATCAGAAATCTGCTTCGAATCGAACTGGCTTGGGGTATGGTCTTTCTTTCTCTAATACTGCTTCCACTAGCAATACTGTTTTTGTTTCTCCTGCTAATAACACTGAAATTAAGAACACTAATGTTAAAACTGAATTAGCTAGTGAGAACTTAGACAAGGGTAAATCTATCTTAGGAGCACCCCCTAAGCAAGATAAGAAAGATGCTAAAACCCCTATGGCTAAGAAGGCTAACTCTCAAAAGCCTAAACAAAAGAAGCAGCATCTCTGTCATCATTGTGGAGCTGCCGGTCATACTCAACTAAATTGCTATAAGTGGCTAGCCACTCAACAGAGCAACGGCATGATAGCATCAGGAAGCCAAAATTTGCTTCAATCCTCTTTTGCTCCTCTTGGAGATCTTCTAAAAGCCCTCATGTTCCTTTCAAACTTTAACGGTTTCAATTCTTCCCCCTCACCGCTGGTTCAAGGGTTCAATCAAAGGAAAGACTCTTCCAAGGTGTGGAAGAAAAAGGACTCTAAGTGATTTCATCACTTTCTTTTCCCCTTCTTGTTTTTTTCCTTGTTTGTTGCATTGCTTGTGTGTTTTGCATTTTTGTTGAGTCAGTCTAGTTTTATGCTTTGTTTTGTTTAACATGTTTTTGTGTGTTTACTTTCAGTTTTTTTTATTTTGTTTTTGAAAAAAAAAAAAATGAAAAATCAGAAAAATACAAAAACAGTGTGTTATGTGTACTTTGGTATTTGTGTACCTTGGATGGCCATTGAAACAAAGTTTTCTAAACTTTGTATCTCTTGTAGCTTAGATGAGCAACTTTATGCACAACTAAGCAAGTGAGCTTTGTGGCTCTTGTTTGTGATGAGTAAGATTAAGTTATCTCTTAAAGCTTAACACTCATATCACTCTTTTTGACGGGTAGGACTAAAAAATCCTAAGAGAAAGGCATAAATAACCATCTCACCACTGTTGCCCGCCAATCATAATATGACACCTGTATGCTTCGGTATAGCAAAAGTGCAGTGTCAAAGACATTCGTATGCTTCGGCATAGCAAAAGTGTGATGTCAAATGCGTAACATCTTGGGTATTTCTTTTCTCTCTTTTATATGCCCATGTATGGTATGCTAAAATAAAAGAAAATATGCAAAGAAAATAAAAAGCAAAAAGATAAAAAATGCTTTAAATATGGTTGCAAGCGTGTATTCTAGGAGATGTGGGAGTTATAGGATGTACCTCAAAGGTGATAGTCTCCATCAAACAGTTATGATTGTGTGTGAGTTAAAGTTATGTTCTCATATCTCAGATCGTCATAACATGTATACACATATGCAATCTTGCGATGTTTTTCACACACAACACGCAATATTCTTTGCTACTTTTGATACATGTGCAGGTACAATGTGATTTGGCCATCACAAAGGTTTTATATGGGCTAATGTATGCTCACTAAACTGTCTTAACTTGTTTTTGAAAAATAAAATTGGTTAGACTTGTTTAGTGTATGTGTGTGTGTGTGTGTGTGTTTTTGAGGATCCATGTGCTTAAATTCTTGCCGAGAGATGATTTTGAGAGCTTTATATGTTGATTGGATCAATGGTTGAGGTGTATGTTGGATTGCATTCATGTCTGTGTTTTTCTCTTCTCGAAAAACTGCTTTTAACTGCTGGCTCGACACCTCCTCGACACCTCCTCGATACCTGGTTATTTGTCGAGCTTCTCAAGCATTTTCTTATCGCAATCTCGACACCTGTCTCGACACCTGGTGGATCAATCGAGGAAGTTCTTGTCTCCTCGATACCTCCTCGATACCTGGTCGATCGATCAAGCTTCTGTTCTTTGAAACTGGTTCTTATACCTCGACACCTCTCGATACCTTCAGCTGTCTACGGCCAATTCCTCGACACCTTCCTCGATACCTCTCGACACCTCAGCTGTCGAGATTTACTGAGGTGTTTATATAAGCTCAGTCGCGATTTTTTCTCTCATTTCACTCGATCTCTCTCGATCTGTCCGAGGCGGTTCCTCTCCCAAACAACCTTTTCTCACTCAAATCTTCAAACCCACTTGATTTTCGATCTTCCCTTGGTTTCAATCACTTGGTAAGATCTTATTTCCCTTCCTTTCTCCTGCATTTCATGTTTTGAAACTTAGGTTTTGGGATTTTTGGAAATTTTTGGGGTTTTTCAAAATTAATGAGTTTTTCTTGAAATTTTGGGTTGGGTTTTCACTTAAATGTTTTCAAAATGTCATACATTGCATTTCATGTGCATTAGAATGATATTTACATGCATTTAGATGTGTGCTTTATTTTTGTGTGCTGGTAGGATTGGATTGGGCTGAGCCCATGATGTTTTTCAATTTGCATGTCACATGCTCATGCATTCCCATACATACGTACTTTTTGTTCAATATATTTGATATATATGAACCGTGTTGGGACTTTTCTGATTGTCTCCCTCTCTATCTCTTTCTCATTCTTTTACGTTAGTAGTGTCTATGGCACCAAAACGTAAATCCACTTCTGCTCGGAACCCTCTGCATTCTGGAGCTTCCTCTTCTTCTGACTCTGCTCCTCTTAACCTTCGGTTCCGTGATGGAGATGCCCACAAGGCATTTTCGAAGAACTTTTCTCGACGAGGTGTTCATTCGGAATGCCAAGTCATTTTGGCGGACTTCGCCGACACTAACCTTCCTTCTGTCATTCACAGTAGGGGATGGGAGTCACTGTGTGACGTCCCGGTCACTTGCCCTCTCGTGCTGATTCAGGAGTTTTACTCCAACATGCACGGGATAGATCGTTCAGTACCTCTCTTTTTCACTCGCGTTTGAGGTACGCGCATTCCTGTCACACCGCAGCTAGTTGCAGATGTGCTTAGGGTTCCTAGGATAGATTTTCCTGATTATCCTTCCTGTGAGCGTCTGAGGACTGTATCCAAAGATGAGCTCATTTCTGCTTTTTGTCAGCGCCCAGCTGATTGGGGAGAGCATCAGTACACATCATGTAGGCCTTTTGCTAAAGGTCCTAGATTTCTTAACATGGTGATGACTTTTGTACTCCATCACAGAGCCTCGTGCTCGATTTTTGTTATCTCTTTTAGAGCATCTTACTATAGATTTTCCTTTTCATTTTTTGCTTTCTATTATAGATGTTCATCTTGATTCGGCGTCCCGTGATAAGCTCATCTTTCCTTCCGCTATCACGAGGATCTTACGCCACTTTTCTATTCCCTTTCCTGTGTCCGACCACTTCACACACATATGTGCCATAGATGCCGCTACCGTAAAACGTAGTGAGGCTCAGTTTAGGTCACGACAGACGGATTCCACTCCTCCATCCCGTTCAGCTCCATCCAGATCAGCTCCATCTACATCTGCTCCTTCTTCCTCTACGGGCGATGTATCTCTTGGAGACAGCTTGGCGCAGCTGCAGCGCATGGACACTCGCCTCGATACACTCTCCGCTGAGTTGTATCAGGTGAATGTTCGTGTTGGTCGTATTACACGACGGCAGGCAACCATGGGTGGTTTTGCTCCAGAGGCTATTCCTTCACCACCTACTCTAGCGGCTTCAGATTTTGAGGATGAGGATGATGATGATGATGATGATGATGATGATGATGGAGATGCTAGCTCTACTGATGAGATGTCTACATGACACTCTACCCTTTGTCACTCGTGACAAAAAGGGGGAGTAGTTTTGGGTTATGAGAGTAGTCATCTTAGGGGGAGAGTTAGTATAGGACATTTTTGATAGGGGGAGTGTTGATATTTTTGAGGGATGTAGTGAGGTTTTGATGTATCTTTTCTTTTCTATTCATTATAGATACATTGATCTTGTATATGAGGTTTTTTGACCAGTTCTACATACATTGTACTTATTTTTCTTTATATATGTGGATGTATGTTTCTTTCACCTCTCTCTCCATGTGTTGTTTCTTTTCTATCTTTATACACATGTTCTTTATACTTGTATGTAATCTATTATTTCTGTTTCACACAAGATGCCTTGATGAGTTTTGTTTAAAGTGTTTCAAAAATACAGGTTGTCAAAGTCTACTTGCCATAAACTCTCTTCTTGCAAAGTTTTTCAAGAGTTTGTGTTAGGATAGATTTTATTGTATTCAACAAGTGAGTATGAGTTGAGTGATTTATGACTTCTCTCATATGTTCATTTTGTCACGGATTGCCAAAGGGGGAGATTGTTAGGACATATGTGTTTTCACTTGTTAAGAACATATGTCACTTATTTATGTAAATTGGCTAATCCTTTGACAAAACGCACTCTACTTGTAATTGGGTAGTTCTAGGTGTTTTTAATACTTCAAGAAACATGGTTTCAAGGTCAAGTGTTGAAGTCGTCAAGTCTGTCCAAGAAAAAAGAAGCTGAAGTGCAAATTCATTAAAGCTCGGCATCTGCTCGAAAGCTACCTCGACACCTGCTATCTGTCGAGATTTATAATTTCAGATTTTCTGATATGATTTTCTTGGGATCCGTGAATATGCTTTTGGGCCTTCTTTTCTTCTAACCCTAAACATATAAAAGGATTGTTTTAAGAGCCGCCAAATTGTACACAAGTTGCAAAAGCATTGAGCAATCTCTGTTCAAGCAAATTGTGATCAAAAGACGAAGTTCTTGACCTAGTTCATCTTCTCTGAAGAAGTTGCTGTGTATTTGCACCAAAGGGTTTTGTGACCAAGCATCTTCCTGATCTTCATCGTATAGGATGAACTGAAGAACTTTGCAGCCAACCTCTCCTCCTTAGTTGGTGTTTAGAAGTCGCGTACTGGGATCCCCGCATTGGTTAGTCACGTACTTGGGAGCCGTGCATCAAAGGTGGGAACTGTCGCTACAGATCAAGTCCAATTGGGTATTGGGATAAGGGTTCAACTGTAGGTTGGTAAGGTACTTGGGATTCCTTTACTTGTAACCTCTTGATTTGATAATAGTGGAGTTTCGGGAGTGGTGACCTGAAAATCACCCGGTGGGGTTTTTGCCATAAGGGTTTTCCCCATTCGTAAAGAAATCACCGTGTTATTTAATTTCCGCTGCATATTTAGTTTTTGGTGATTTGTTTGTACTTCCACGCAATTGCATGATTAATTGATTAATTAATAACTTGGCTAATTAATTAATTGGTATAATCACAAGGGGTCATTCAGATTGTGGCCTATCATTCATAAACTTCTTGAACTGCCTTGTAATGTAGGACTTCATCTTGGAATCTTTATCATCGGAAGACTCATCTGTATCACTGCTCTTTCCTTCAAGGCCATGCTATTGCTTTTACCCGTTTTGCCAATCCTAGATAGTCCTAGTTCGTAGGTCTGCAAGTTTCCAACCAGCTCAGTCAAAGGAATTTTGTCAATATCCTTTGATTCTTCTATTGCCGTAATCTTGGCATGGAATCTCTCAGGTAGAGATCTGATCACCTTCCTTACAAC
Organism: Quercus aquifolioides; assembly: GCA_019022515.1. Lineage (NCBI taxonomy): Eukaryota > Viridiplantae > Streptophyta > Magnoliopsida > Fagales > Fagaceae > Quercus > Quercus aquifolioides. Next base: position 73,508,783 of record CM032330.1, read on the forward strand.
CTTGGGTTCAGGGATGGTTTCCCCAAGATTGAAGGCTGAGTTCACTATGTCCTTGAGCTTGGCATAGAACTCATCAAACGACTCATCCTCCTCCATCTTAATCTCTTCAAAGCTTGTAGTGAGCCTTTGAAGTTTTGAATCTTTGACAGCCTTTGTTCCTTCATAGGTTGTCTGGAGGATGGTCCAAGCTTCCTTAGCAGTTTCAGTTGAGGATATCTTCTTGAACTCCTCATTGGTGACTGCGCTAAATAGGGCATTTAACGCTCTGCTGTTGAAGTTTGCCGCCTTGATCTTGGCGTCATCCCAATCGGCCGGTTCTTCTTTTGGCTTGGTCCAGCCAATCTCTACAGCTTGCCACACCTTCTCATTTAAAGACTGCAAGAAAGCTCTTATGCGTACTTTCCAGTATGCATAGTTAGTGTCATCAAATAAAGGAGGTATGATTAATGACTGTTCTCTATCCATGACAAACAGGGGTCAATGGATCAACATAGCAAAGATTAAACCTAATCAGAGTGTGCCTGCTCTGATACCACTTGATAGGCCACAAACTGAATGACCCCTTGTGATTAAACCAATTAATTAATTAGTCAAGTTGTTAATTAATCAATTAATCATGCAAACGCGTGGAAGCACAAACAAATCACCAATAAACTAATTAAGCAGCGGAAAATAAATAACACGGTGATTTGTTTACGAATGGGGAAAACCCTAACGGCAAAAACCCCACCGGGTGATTTTCAGGTCACCACTCCCGAAACTCCACTATTATCAAATCAAGCGATTACAAGTAAAGGAATCCCAAGTACCTTACCAACCTACAGTTGAACCCTTACCCCAATACCCAATTGGACTTGATCTGTAGTGACAATTTCCCTTTTGATGCACGACTCCCAAGTACGTGACTAACCAATGCGCGGATCCTAGTACGCGACTTCAAACACCAACTAAGAAGGAGAGGTTGGCTGCAAAGTTCTTCAGTTCATCCTACACGATGAATATCAGGAAGATGCTTGGTCACAAAACCCTTTGGTGCAAATACACAGCAACTTCTTCAGAGAAGATGAACTAGGTCAAGAACTTCGTATTTTGATCACAATTTGCTTGAACAGAAATTGCTCAATGCTTTTGCAACTTGTGTACAGTTTGACGGCTCTTAAAACAATCCTTTTATATGTTTAGGGTTAGAAGAGAAGAAGGCCCAAAAGCATATTTACGGATCCCAAGGAAATCAGATCTGAAAATCTGAAATTATAAATCTCGACAGATAGCAGGTGTCGAGGTAGCTATCGAGCAGGTGTCGAGTTTTAATGAATTTGCACTTCAGCTTGTTTTTCTTGGACAGACTTGATGACTTCAACACTTGATCTTGAAACCTTGTTTCTTGAAGTATTAAAAACACCTAGAACTACCCAATTACAAGTAGAGTGCGTTTTGTCAAAGGATTAGCCAATTTACATAAATAAGTGATATATGTTCTTAACAAGTGAAAACACATATGTCCTAACATATATATTGTATTGATTGAATAAACATATAGAGTGACACACTTTTACCTATAAAGTGACACGTCTACTAACACTAACACACCCCATTACATGTTAACAACTTCATAAGCCACCCATTAATACAAACAATAGAAACACCACCTGTACTACTTCTAGGGGTTCTTTTGCTTTTTATTTTTATTTGTTGACTTAAGTTAGGTTTGGTTACAATTTTTTCATTTTTTAATCAATCAAAATTTTTATTTTTATTTATTCATATTTTTTTGATAAAGCGAAATTTTCATTGAAACACAAAGTTTGCCAGTGCTCCTATTGTTTCGTTAGTATGTAGTACGTTGGCCCATAAGGTTTTGCCTTTTATTGTTTGTGTCATGTACAAACAATACGGAAGAAATAGGCGAGGAACACAAAAATATTCATAACTTCTTGTCACAATAATAACGTGGCAAAGTGTGATTAATGAAGTAAAAATGGTAGGGTCATGTATAAGTAATTGTTAACCATTCACAATTTGCCACATCAGAGTTATGGCAAAAAAAATTATGGAATAATTTGTGGTCTTAGAACTACTCAAATACCGAAAGTAAGATATTATACATCTTCAAATAGCCATGTGCCCTGCAGGTGGCCCCACTCTAATTTTTTAAAAAAAATTATGGAAAACCGAGTTAGACAATACGTTTTGGTTCGGATTTTAGAACCATGGATTGAAGTAGATCTTTATTTTTTCTTTGTTATTATTATTATTATTTATTTATTTATTTCCGTTTGAAGCTTTAAATAGCACTACTAAAGTATCTGTATTTCTGTGTATAAGTTTTTAAAAGTATTGTTTTAAACATTATATATTAATATATAAATATTTGTAATACTGTAATATTTTTTATATACTACCAAAAAGAAGTATAAAACTTACCTAAAAAATTATAAAAAAATTTACAATTATATATATATATATATATATATATATAATTTATATGCAACAGTAATTTCGAAATGGTTTGGAAGGTACACCCGTGCATTTGGTATCTTCTATAATCGAACCGAATGAAAACCAAAACAGTATTCCTAACTTTAATGGCTCTGGTTAATGTAGTCATCCATTTTTTAAAATATTTTTTCAAAAAGTGAAAAAATTGTCAATACTTTTTCAATTCTTGAATTTTTTTTTTTTTTAAAATAAAAATTATTGTATGCCCATAAGGCACACTTAAGAGCATTCACATCAGCATGTGTATTTTACACATCCATTTTTACACTAAAAACCTACTTTTTCTATTTTACACATTCACTTTTATAAAACACCCACATCAATTCATCTATTTTACAAGATATTTCAATAAAATATTCATTATACTCTACTTTTTTATTATTTCTCTCCAACTACCTCTCTTAAATACGCGCTCTCTCTCTCTCTCTCTACCCATTTTCTGATTTCTTACTCTCTCACTCTCTCTCTCTCTCTACACCCATCTCTCTGGCCTTCCTCTTCCAAATCACAAAACCCATCCGCATTCGCATCCGATCCACCAAACGCCACAGCTCCGCATCCGCATCCACCGCATCCGCATCCGATCCACCGCTCCGCATCCGATCCACAGCTCCGCTCCGATCCACCAAACGCCACATCTCCAATCTACGCTCCGATCCAATCTCCCAACTGATCTACGCCACCAAACGCCGCAGCTCCGAACCACCACCAAATCTCAGCCGATCTCCGAGCTCCGATCCACCACGCTAAAACCAATCTCCGATCTACGCTCCGATCCAATCTCCCAGCTGATCTACGCCACCAAACGCCGCAGCTCCGAACCACCGCTCCGATCCACCACCAAATCTCAGCCGATCTCCGAGCTCCGATCCACCACGCTGAAACCGATCTCCGATCCACGCTCCGATCCAATCTCCTAGCTAATCTACGCCACCAAACGCCACAGCTCCGAACCACCGCTCCGATCCACCACCAAATCTCAGCCGATCTCCGATCTCTGTGTTTGTGTATTTCTGTGTTTTTTTTTTTTAAGCAAGTGTATCTCTGTTGATTTGTCTATGTGGATGTGTTTGTGTGTAGATGTGATTGTGTGCATCTTAGGAAAAAGAAGAAGATGAGAAGTTAGTTTACTGAGTTTGTTGAGTTGGAGAAGAGAGAGAAAAAAACGAGCGAACGAAAATTAGTAAAATAATCTTTACACGAGCTACAGTAACCATGTATATTTACACGGTTACTGTAGCTCGTGTAAAGAAATACACATTTTTATACAATTTTAGAAGAACTGATGGAGAGCATTTTTGAGCAAAAATATGTAAAAACTGTGTTTTACATGATTTTACATGATTTTAAAGACACTGATGTGAATGCTTTTAGCAAAATTCAATTTAAATAGGTAAGAATTAACGTGATCACATGCCCCTGTCAAAAAAATAAAACACATAATCCACGTGTTTTAAATCAAGGGTCCGGACCGTACATATAATAATTTTGTTTTGCTTCTTCACAAGACAGAACCTTTATGAGAACAAGAGAAAAGCATATGACAAATTATACTTTTCCGAAAAGACTAAACGAACATTGAAGACCAAGACTTGCCTTCCTTATAGCGGTGTAGCAGTCGAAAGGAGGACAAGATTTCTGAAACCCTGTTGTCCTCATGTGGATACTTGGTCAACAAAGAGCCACACAACTTTTTTTTTTTTTTTCGTAAAGGTCGACATACTTGGCTCCTTTGCTACAAACAATTAATTCTCTAAGTTCTATTATTTTTGTCAGGGGAGGGCACACGGTAACAAATGCCTTAAAATCAAATACAAGGTACACGCACTATTATTTTTGTCAGGGGAATCGTCTTCAACAGGCGGCCTAGACCCCCCCCTGCTCCTGCAGTCCTGATCAGGAAGAATGCCAGCCCGTCACCAATTTTGGAACTGTCAAATCCAATGGTGTCGACAGTGAAGGATAGGAGAAACGTCGGTGAGCTTCTAATTAGCATACAGCCCAACCAACACAGTATAGATTTTCAACTTTCTTCATTTCAGCAAATCCCGTACAAGTTACTGCATCACCGAGATATAGTAATAGCACGTCGATATATCTGTATCATCATTCACCATATTTGAGTAACATTTTTCACATTTTAAGCATATTTATACGTATTTTTACATACTTTTTCACCCACACGTATATCAAAAATATTCAAACAACATTACTCAAATTTCTCTACCGAACACCCCCTAAAAATTTAAGATTAAAAGAAGAGTAATGTTAAGGACACATAATTTGACATATTTTTATGCAATAATTTGCTACATGACAAGTTGTAATTAATAAATGTGCAATAAACTTTTACCAGTTACAACTTGACGAGTTGTGAAATAAAATTGTGCCAAATTATAATAATTTCATTTTTTTTTTGCTGAATATAATAGTATTGTTTTAATTAATATATATAAATAAAATAATAATTTCAGTCGTGTCAAGCTTCTGTTGTACATTTATATAATTAAGAAGGTTTGGAGCTCCTTGTAGAGTGGGGGAGTAGTGGAAGCAAAAGCCTAAAAGAGAGAGAAAATTAAAAAAAAAAAAAAAAAAGTATTGTCAGAGAGCAGAAATGGGAAGGAGGCCATGCTGTGCAAAAGGTGTAATCAGAGGAGCATGGTCTGCATGGGAAGATAAGATCCTTAAAAACTACATTAAAATCCATGGCGAAGGGAAATGGATAGACTTGCCTCAAAGAGCTGGTTCTAACTTCTTACAATATGCACTATATATTCTCTCTTCTCTCAAAATGGTTCTCTTTTGTCGATTATTCACACTGATACTTACTTCTTATTTTGTAGGGCTGCGGCGATGTGGGAAGAGTTGCCGGCTTCGTTGGATGAATTATCTAAGGCCAGATATCAAGAGAGGCAACTTTTCTGAAGATGAAGAAGATCTCATTATCAAACTACATAAGCTTCTTGGTAACAGGTATGGGAAATCTTCTTCTTCTCCTCTGGAGTCGGCTCAATATAATTTGAGAATTGAGGCCATAAATTTAAATAATGGTTTTTATATTTAAAAATAGATTAAATAAGTTATTCATAAAAAAAATATAAATTAAATAATTTTATTTAATATTAATTTAGTCAAGATTAATTTGAAGAGTGAAATATATTATTTGATGAATAGATACTAACTGAACTAAAGTTAACTTCATGTAGAGAATTAATTATTATAGTTCAAGCATGAAATTTAACAAGATAACGCATGATTTAGTAAAGTTGTAATCTAATTTTTAATTTTATATTTTAGTATTAAGAAAGTAAAGATTGTTCGGTGTATGACTATTTAGGAGATTAGGTGGCTAATGTTAACTGTGTAGGATATTAGTTTATAAAAATTAAAGTCTCAAACTATTAGAGGAAATTAATCATCATTGATGAACTAGCACATTTTCAACGATTCCCCCCCCCCCCCCCCCCCAAACATTATAAGATTTCAATTGTGTTAAGTTTTTATTGGTCTAGTATTTTGGAGGCTTTAATGGAGATAAGAAAAAGAAAATATGAAAGCTATTACAAATTCTACTACAAAATGTTTACTAATTAATGTAACAATGAATGTGATTATGAACTTTAACAATTTAATTAATGAATGTTTGCATTACCCTTTTTTTTTTGTGATTGGTAGCACATTTATTTGTAAGTTTTATGAAGTAAATTTGTAATAACCTTAGCATCACTCATGAGAAAAATAGTGCACAACTATTTTTTTTTTTTTTTTTTAAATTATCATAAGATTTGGGCATTTTTATAATGTAGGTGCGACATTTTTTTATGAAAGGGTGGAAATGTTTTGTAGTGGGGGCCTTAGGCCTTGGCCTTGTGCCGGTCCTGTGCTTCTCCTTCTTCCTTCAATTTATAATTTACTTCTTTCATCTTTCTCATTCAATGTTAGAAAATATTAGTAGTGATTAATTGACAAAGTTATTCTTAATTTGCCACCCCCAAAAAGATAAGGAAAATAATTTTAACCACAAGAAACAGGAGTTAACATTTAGTAAATGTGCAATAAAGTACAATGGAAAGCATATTAAAATTATAGAATTTCTTTTAGAGATATACAACTTGTTGTGTGAAAGTGCCTCTGTAAATATTCACACATAAGATTGATTATGAAAAATGTTATAAACTTTAGAAAGATTTCCAAAACAAATATAAAAAAGAAGATAAATTGAAAGAAAAATAGATACAAATATATATTAAAAAAATACTAAGGGTCCGTTTGATTGGATAGATGGAAAAGTGAGAAGATAGAAAATGGAAAGATGATAGAAAAATGAGAGGATAGAAAAAATTTAATTTTCTCTCATATGTGTTTAGTTGGGAGGATGGAAAAGTGGAGAGATGGAAAACTATGAAAAATGAAGTTGATATAAATTTATAATTATGTCCCTATTAAATAAAACAAAAAGATAACACAATTTTTTATACACTTATTTATTTAAAAAATTATATATGGACATTACACTTTTTTTTAAGTTATTATTTTAAAAGGCAGAAGCCAGATCCAAAACTGGTGAAAAAAAAAAAAAAAAAAAAAGAACAAGAAGGAAACTATTAAAGAAATTGATAAAAACAAAAGATAGAAGAAGACAAAAAGTGAGATGAGCACTAAAAAAACAAAGAAAAAAGAAACCTAAAACAACGAAGTGAACAAACAGTGAATAGAAGAAACAGAAAAAATAAAAAGATGAAAAAGACAAAAGGTGGGGCAAAAACAAGAAGACGAAAAAGAAATAATTAAAAAAACATGAAAAGAAAAAAGTGAAGAACAACCTGAACAAAAAAAAAAAAAAAAAAAAAAAATATTATTAAGTAGGTTGAAGTAGAGTCAAATGCCAACGGTTACTTGAGATTTCCATGTTGAATGTTACAAAAAGAGGAGCAAAAATGTAATTGATTGGGTTTGAATAAAGTCTTCTAAGTTTTTTCTCCAAATTAAAGAGATCGGATATTGGTGGGCCAAGAGAGAAAACACCTGGGCCCCACCAAAATTTCTTTCCACTCTCCATCCCAACCACACACCCTTCTTTTTTTTTTTTGTGTGGTTATCCTCCCTATTTCACCTCCAATTAATTGAGGCATGAGGATGCCTTAGGCCTACCTTCATTAATTGGAGGTGATGAAGATAAAATATCAATAACAAATATGAAGATACAAAGAAGGCATTCTCACAAAACTCAAATCCTCAAATACACCCATAGACCTCTTGTAAATAACAAAGACTATAATTTTTTTTATTTTTTTTACTCTAGTTCTAGTTTGTCGCAACAGAACCTTCAAAGAGATATCTCCCTATTCTAATAGTGGCACACTACAAGAGATATCTAGGGTTAAAAACATGATTCTAGCTAATTTGAACTCTACCAAAAATCAACTTAATAACTTTACATTCAAGCCATATGCTAACACAACAATCATCCAACCTTAACTCCAAATTTTCAGGGTTGGTTATAGATTAAAATAGATTAATAGGGGCTACATGTTGTTGTTCTTCTTCTTATTTTCCCTATTTGAAGTCATATTATCCATTATCTTTTTAATTGATGTCATTCTTTATTCTTTTCAATAATGTTAGTTTAAGTCTTTCTCTATATTTTTTCGTTCTCTTGACTTGAAACCAACTCATCCATCCTGGTGTATTAATCATTCTCCTCCTTTGCATACGACCATACTCTCTCTCTCTCTCTCCATAGGTAAATAGCGTGGAATGGGGGATGTGGGAATTTGAACCACAAACGTCACAAAAAATGTCATCATTGTTGGGTTATCACTTGAACCCCTCTCATTTTTTAATCAACCAAAAAAAAAAAAAAACCCTATCTCTAATGTTTTTAAAAGGTATAATGTGAATAATAGATGATGTTGAAGTAAACTTTTTTTTTTTTTTTTTTTTTTTGACCTTCAAACAATTCAAACAAATGAAATTATGAGATTCATAGATTGACACCTAAGTTTTGGTATTCAATTATTCAAGGTCTTTTTCAGAAAGATATTTATTTTCATGAGTGAGAAAAGCCGTTTTTGAAAGACAAAGCCTGCAGTATTTAAGGCCCAAACATTTATAATTATTTATTTTACGAAAATCTTGATGCCGATATATTGCATGCGAATTGAAACCAAGCATATGTCACTGAATCTTCCTGAATGAATGGGGAAATATGATTTGAAACATGAGATATGCTAAGAACATGGTTTAATGATGTCAATTCAAAAATCTTTATAGTCCAATAATTGAAATAGGAATCTCTCCACTGAATCCACTATTTCCTTCTAAGTTTTAATTAGCTATAAGAAATGAGGTATTAAAAAATCAAATAGCATTGCTTTTACTATTAAAAAAATTATATAATATTATTGGATTCAATGGGGTCACACTCGAACTTCAAGAATGGATATATGGGGAAATATGATTTTAAACATGAGAAATGCTAAGAACATGGTTAAATTATATCAATTCAGAAAACTCTATAGTAATTGATACACGGATCTCTCCCAATGAATCCACTGTTTCCTTCTAATTTATTATTGGATTCAATGTAGTCATACTCACATTTCAAGAATTTCCAAGCGTTTGTTTGCATGGAAAGTGAAAATACATCAAAGTGTTAAGTTAATGTGCTCACAAAACTGATGACATATATTTAGGGGTACACTAAGATTTTGATTGATTTACAACCCTATTTTTTACTTAGGAACAACATCCTTGTTCATAATATGATTAGGGAAATAACTTTTTGGAAAAAAGAAGAAGAAGAAGTTAAATAATCCTTTTTACCCAACTTGCTCTAGTAACATGTTGTTATTCGTATATAATGACATTTTGTGTTTAAAACAATGTTAGCAACAAGCTCATGTAAAATTAATGTTTCACCAATTTCAACTTACCACCTCAAAAATATTAAAGATATAATTTTTTCCACGACTTTATGAGATGATAAGTTGACTAAATTGTTCAAAACGTTATATGCTTAACAGTGATCTTCGTATATAATATTGTATAAGGTTTTTATTAACTTCTTCTGAGTAAACCAAAATATATTATAGATTAAAAAAAAACTAAATATATTATTATTATTATTATTATTATTATATGATAGAAAACACCTTTTTTTATTATAATAATTTTATGATGAAATGATAAACAAAACCTTACACATTGCTATTAGTTTCAAATTTAATAATATATAGTGATAAGTTTAACAAGTATTAAATAAAAGATCAACATAAGTAACAGTAAATTTAATTTTGAGAAAGAATTTATAAAATCCACAATTGTGCAAATCATAAACAAGTTAAAGAAACTCATTTTGCATGCGAGAGTTTTTTTTTTTTTTTTTTTAGTAGTTACAAAAGAGGTTGAGATATTTGAATCCTGAATATTTTCATTAGAAATATCATAAAGTGTCAGTCAATTAAATTGCAGAGAATTTGCATAGATTATATGGTTTTTTTTTTTTTTTTTCCCTTTGGGTCAAGGGAAAATTCTCCTCCCTCATCCCAAATGTCACACTATAAAGTGATAAATTAATGTGCTTACAAACTAGACGTTGTGTAACGAGTGTTGCAGTTGGTCACTCATTGCTCGGAGATTACCAGGAAGAACTGACAATGAGATAAAGAATTACTGGAACACCATTTTAAGCAAGAGGGTGCAAGGTGACAAGACTCATGAACAAAGTAGTAGAATATTAAAATCCATTGGAAGGATAGGAAAGTTGACATCAGACTCCAATCGAGGAATAAAACCGGTTGCTCACCCTGTGATTCGACCAAAAGCAGTGCGGTGCACAAAGGTTATCCTCCCATGGCAACCAGATAATAATAATCAAATGTTCAATGAAAATATAGTTCCTTATGGGAATAGTAAAAACCTATTTCCTTCAGTTCAGCCGGAAAATAATATCTCTGACTTTCTGATAGATTTGGATATAAATTACCTTTTGAGATCGGATGTGACAAATTCAGATGGCCACCAAACCAATGTACGTGAGATTGTGTTGGATTTGCCAGTTTCTGGATGCGATGCCAAGCTTAAGGGTTTAATGAATGAAGGGAAGCCTGAGAATTGGAGGGCTACTAATCCTTTTCAGCCAAATGAAGCTATGGATCTTAACACATTGACATCTTTTCTGGATTTAGAAGATACATGGATTAGCTGAAAGTAAACAAGATACATAACTAAGCCGATTATCTTCATGAATAATTCAGTGCCCATTGCTATTAGCATTTTCTTATGTTTTGGGTTAGTATAGTCATCTATGTGTATCTAATTAAATCATGAATTGTTGGAGTGTATTTTGCTCGGCATTCATTGAACCCAATAATGGATAATGCTCTCCACATGTTAATACTAGACATTTTTCAGTTGCAAATGTATTGGTTTGACCCATTAAAACCCAATACATTAATACTCTCATATACCAAATATATAATACACACTCACATATATGCACTATATATTGTGTTAGTGGCATTGTTACCCAATTATGTGTTTGTGATTGCAAATGAAGAGGTGTAATTCACTTTCGTCACACAAACACGACTATTCTTGACATTGTAGGAACTTGTGGCTTCTTCCTCTCATTCTCATGACGAGTTTCTCATCAATTGTGTTATGTCCACCTACAATTTTTTAAAATAAGTATATACTAGTGATATTTGAGAGTTTGGTAAATTGTTTTTAGTTTTCACCCCCTTTTGTTCTCTGGATGTTTTTATTCCTTTGCATTTTGGTATGTGGATCTTGGTTGAAAAATTTCAACCATTGCTTCATGTGTTGTCATGTATGAGTAGTGGATTGTATGTATATATTGTATTGATTGAATAAACATATAGAGTGACACACTTTTGGCTATAGAGTGACACGTCTACTAACACTAACACACCCCATTACATGTTAACAATTTCATAAGCCACCCAATTGCTGTCCACATGTTAATATTCATAGATAAATAATAATAATAATACTAATAATAATAATATAGGAAAAAAAAAAGATATATGAGACACAAATACAAAAAAAGAAATAGAAAAATAGTATGTCAAGAATTTTATTTTATTTTTTTTATTTTATTTTTTTAAGAAAAGTATGTTAAGAAACTAAACTTAAACCAAACCCAAAGGTTTTTAAAAGCAAGAAAAATTATTAATCAAATATACTTTAATATGTCAAGAATATAATTTTTTTTAGAAACATCACTTAAAATTGTCGCTTTAGCTTTAAAATAAGTTATACCTAAATTCTATATTTACAAGTTTTCTAAAAAGGAAAGACCTACAAATTTTAATCTTAATCGGTTAAACTATTTACAAACATATGAGAAATGACCTCATTTAAAATTGAACCCACCTCACTTAAAATTGAACATGGCTCACTTTAAATTATCACTTTATTTCTAATACTCCATATTTAAAAGTTTTCTAGAAAGAAAAGGAAATTAGAGATGGTTAGTGTACCTTAGCGTGTTGTAGTAAGGACTCATCAAGGCTAATCTCATGCAATATCCATCGATAGCGGTTGTTGTTGTCATCGTCGTCGTTGGACTTGGACTCGTCGTTCTTGACGTTGTTTTTCTCATAATGGTAAGTCTTTTTGATTCCGATTCTTTTTCTTTCGCTTTGGTCGGCACAGTAAAAAATATTGCTGGAATTACCATCGCCTTTCCCACAACCTTTGCCAACGCTTCTCTTGCAACGGTTGGACTTGGAAGAGACCCTTTTCAATCTTGTGAAGAAGAACATCTCTTCTTTGTTCCTTATACAGTTATTAGCTCTTTCCATCTTCTCCCAAATCTGCCATGGTTCTTCAGTGCCGTAAAGATCGCATTCAGGGATTACTTCAGGGCATTTACAGTTGGAAATTTCCGTGGCCTTGGGATGAAGATAATGAATCACTAGCACTTCGTCTAGTGGATCAAACACGAACCCCCCTGGCCATTCAGGCGTCGACAAGGATGAACATGATAATGCAGCTGCCATTATTGTTTGATTCTTGCTCGATGTGTTTCTACAAATGTGCTTTGTGTGAGCGTAGGATTGGTTTAACACGATATTTATAATTTTATATATATTTTTGCAACTCCGGTCCTTTTCTGTACGGATACGGATTCCTTGCCAAAAAAAGAAAAAAAAAATGACACTTGACTCAGCCCTAAATCTTAACTGACTTTAATTAGAGTTAGAAAGTATACTATTAGTCACATATCCCATAACACAAACCCTTAAACCTACAATATATTAATTCATTATTAAATCTTTTTATTATTATTAAATATATTTAAGCATTTATTTATTTTTTGGATCTTGCAAGAGCCTTCTTTAAGGGAATCTTTTGCATGGGGAATGTTTTCCGCAAATGCTATGGTAAACTTTCTCTTTCTTTCCTTTATTAATTAGGGTTACTCAGTTTTGTTTATTTGCTTTTGAAATCTTCATATTTATTGTCTTTGCAAACTATATATATAAGATCTAAATTATTTCTTTTCGAAATTTTAGAATTAAATTTTTTTTAAGGAAAAGAATTTAAAATATTTAATAGGAGGATTTAAATAATATGTTATAGCCCTGAGAAGAAGTTAGATATCATTTATGATAGAATTATTCTTATTATTTTCTTTGTAGATAGTGTTTTTCTTTTTCTTTTTTGCCCTATTTCTTGTAGGAATGGCAATGGGTCGGGTTCGGGCCGGGTTTTTGCATACCCAGACCCGACCCACAGGCCAAGACCTGCAACCTGAACCCAGCCCGATTAGTAATTGGGTTTTTTTTTTTTTTTTTTTTTCCAGGACCCAGACCCGCCCCACCGGGCCCCGTTTAGCCGCTTGGGCCCAAATCTGGCCCAACCAAAATTTTTTTTTTAAGCCCATTAAAATTTTTTGCCTAAATTACAGCCCATTCAAGCCCATTAAGATTTTTTGAAGCCCATTCAAGCCCAAATCGAGATTTTTTGCCTAGATTTTTTGAAGCCCATTATATGGCAGCCAAATCAATCCAAATTATGGATTAATCATAAATCAATAAATCATAAATCAATCCAAATCATAGGTTAATCATAAATCAATAAATCACCTGTTAGTTATATATCTATAAATCATAACTAAAATCACTAGCTAAACATAAAAATAAAATATATCCATCAAGTCCAAGAAATAAGTATCACAAGTCCAACAAGTTCAAGAAATTTAAAAGCTACAAAATAAATCTCACAAGTCTAAGAAATTAAAAAGGCTAAGAAATTACAAAATGTCTTATCCTCCACAAACCAACAAATTAAAAAGGCTAAGAAATTATAAAAGGCTAAAAAGGCTTAGAATAATTACAAACCAACAAATTAATCCAACAAATCTAAGAAATTAAAAATGCTACTAAATTAATACAAAAAATATCTAATCTTCCACAATTGTGACACAACTCCCATTCTCTTCATTAGACTCTCCATCATCAAGAATTGATTGAAGTGTACAATCTCTAGACATAGTTGAAGAACCTACAACAACAATGAATTAAAAAATGAAATAAACTTCGTCAAATTGTAACTAACAAATATAAACTTCCACTTGGCGAGGAAGAATAAACAATTTCTTCCATTAGCACAAAATGGTTGAATTTTTAGTTATTAGTGAACCAGAGTTATTAGCACAAAAACATCTGCATTCCCAACAAACACAAAAAACAATAAACAAGAACCAAATTTTTTTTTTTTTTTTTTTTGCTAAACAAAGACTTTTATTAAAAGAACATATAATGAGACCCAATTAACATACATTATTAACACTAAATAGGAAAATATTCTTACCCTATGAAACCCAATTAAGCTGATGAATCAGCTGCAAATAGGGCATAGAACCAAGCCATTCTCATTACAATCAGAGCACCTCACCACTACAGTCCTCTCTACTCTTCGACCCACCTCTTCTTTCACCACCGTAACCATCTTACAGCTTCCACTACACCTAAAACAAGGCAAAAATCTCACATGCCCACAACCCTCACACACACTACTAACCCCACCAACCCCAAATCCACCTCTTTTCTTAGGCAAACCATTAAAAATCTCACCAACCAAACCTTCCTCCACCATTTTCAACACCTCATCACACCCACCCACATACTAACGATTTGCTACTACACTTCAAGTGGACAATAAGTTTCAAATGTTTCATAATAATGCCAAGATTAGACTGAGAAAGAGAAATTTCCTATTACCAAAAAAAAAAAGAGAGAAATTTCGAGAGAGAAAAACTGACCAAGGCGTGAGGGGCACTGAGGCGTGGCTACGTGCTGAGGCACTGGGGCGTGATGAGGGACTGACTGAGGTGAGGGGCTGAGGTGTGAAACTGAATTGAAATGGTAATGAGAGGCGGCTGGGTTAGTGATAGTGAGTAGTGACTTAGGGTTACATTGATATATATATATATATATATAAGGGGGGTATTTTAGTAATCTAACATAATCGGGTTTTATCCGGGCTAGGTTTCGGGTCAGGTTTCGGGTTTTTTTGATAAAACCCGGACTCGACCCGGACCCGCTTCGAATTTTAAAAAAAAAACCCATACCCGACCCTATTCTTTATCGGGCTGGGTAAAATTCGGCCCATTAGGGTCGGGTCGGGCCGGGTATCCGCGGGTCGGATATAAATTGCCATCCCTAATTTCTTGGTTTTAATGTTTAAGATTATGTTCTTGCATAAACTCAATATTGTTAGATATACTCACAACAATAACACAAATTAGTATAATGCTTAAGAGAATACAAACTGCTTAGTAATTGACAAGTATAATTACTTCAAAATCAATACATAATCTGCATTTGCTTACATCTCATGAAATTTAACTCTCTAAACTTTCTAAACTAAATGCTTCCCTATTTCATTGAACCAAATATATATCCTGAACTCCAAAAATCTCTTGTTTAACAAAAAAATAATGCATAAACGATACATTCGACTGGGAAATGAACCCAAAAAGGTCAACATATTTTGCAATCTATCACATTGGTTTTTGAAGTCAAATTATTCAAATAAACCACAAAACGGACCCAAAAAAAAAAAGGATTGACTTTTATAAACTGGACTTATATTGATTATTTTATTGCTTACCCAATACAATTTGGAGTCCAAATCTTCTGTCCCACTATTCCTGTTCCACTTTATACTCCACCAATAAATACTTGCCACGTGCTCACCTAATTAATTAAATACTACTATTAATTATGTGAACACGTGGCAAATATTTATTGGTGGAGTATAGAGTGGAACAGGAATAGTGGGACAGAAGATTTGGACTCGAAAGAACTGGAGTACCCCAAAAGACTTACGTTATGTTACAAGAAGAACCATAACTCACCCACGATACATTAACAATATCAAGTTCAACTACCACCACTAGCACTGAATCTTGCATGAGCTTAATTAGCCTTGACAAGATCATCACAACAACAAAAAAAGATATATACTAATTAACCATCTCTAATTTACTTCTTTCTTTTTCTTTCCTTTTTAAAAAACTCATCCATATAGTAGAATATCATTAGAACCTTCTTGACTTACGGTAACTTTGTATGTTTCTTTCATGGGTAAAATATTATTTTAGTTTCTCAACCTTACCAAAAGTTTGTTTTTCTTCCTAAGCTTTAAAAAGTTTGTTTTTTTTTTTTTTCATCCTTAAACTTTATAAAAGGTTTTTTTTTATATAAATAATTTGGAGAGAGAAATAGGAATAAAAAATAACTTTTTCAATAGTTTAAGAACAAAGAAAAAAAAACTTTAGGTAAAGTTTAAGGTCAAAAAGTAGAATATTTTCAATAGTTTAGGGACAAAAAATGAATTTTTCAATAGTTATTTGAGGATGAAAAATGAATTTTTTAAAGTTTAGGGATGGAAAAAATGGTAAAATGCAAAACTGACTCTTTAAGTTTTTTTAGATTTCATTTTAGTGCTCTAACTTTGCTTTTGTTTATTTCAATACTCTAATTTTCAAGTTTATTCAATTAAACCTTTTCCATCAACTTTTGTTATATGTTATGATTAATTTTAAGAATCAAAATTGTATTTTACTTTTCTTTCTTTTCATGTGTCTCTAATTTTATTAGATAGAAATGATATGTTTTATTCTCAAAGAAATGAGAGAGAGAGAGAGAGAGAGAGAGATGATATTTATTCTTCTTTTTCTATCTAAAAGACGAGCTCATTTTGTTGTTGTAAATGTAATTTTGCTTTATAAAGGTAAGAATTAAGAAGAATTAATTGATTTCTGTAGCTATAGCCTATAATTAAGAAATTGAATTAGATGTGGATTTTCTTTAAAAAAATTATAAAAAAAAAAAAAAAAAAAAAATTTGAATGGATGTGACCTGTAAACCATATGTCGATCTGTTGATCATAAATTTTCTTTAGAAGTGATATCTTTTATTCTCAAAGAAATTATATATATATATATATATATATATAGAGAGAGAGAGAGAGAGAGAGAGAGAGAGAGGATATTTATTCTTCTTTTTCTATCTAAAAGATGAGCTCATTATGTTCTTGTAAATGTAATTTTACTTTATAAAGGTAAGAATTAAGAAAAATTAATTGATTTCTGTAGCTATAATTAAGAAATTGAATTAGATATGGATTTTCTTTATAAAAAAAAAAAAAAAAAAAAAAAATTTGAATGGATGTGACCCATAAACCATATGACGATCTGTTGATCAGTAAGTTAAAAACTATGGAAAAGCTAGAAGCTTATTAATTGAAAATTCTAGAGCCTGTTTAGTAATGGGGAATTAATAAATTTAAATATTAAATTCTATCATTTAAACATAAATTACATCTGTTAGTAAAATTTAAGTGGATGTAATTAATAGAATCCAAGAAACCAACCAACATCTTGTTTAATAAACGTAGCTATTGAGTGAGATCTGAATAAATAAATAATAATAATAAAAGATTGCAGATTGCAAATTGTAGAGTCCAAATCTTCTGTCCCACTATTCCTGTTCCACTCTATACTCCACCAATAAATATTTGCCACGTGTTCACATAATTAATAGTAGTATTTAATTAATTAGGTGAGCACGTGGCAAGTATTTATTGGTGGAGTATAAAGTGGAACAGGAATAGTGGGACAGAAGATTTGGACTCAGTTCTTTCCCTATCAAAAATATCACTGGAATTACCATCACCTCTTCAAGCTTGTGAATAAAACATCTTCTTCCAACAATTTAATTTATAAAGGGTTCAAAACATGTTTAATTAATTTTGAATATTTGTGAAGCTTTTTAAATATTATTATAAACCTAGAAATATAGAATTATGAAGTTTTTGTAATAAAAGAGTATTACATAAATATTTTTTTTTAAAAGAAAACTTTTTCCGACAACATGAGTGATTAGGATAATAACTTATTTGTTAGCTTCTTTTTCTCAATTTATTTAGACACAAATTTTTAAAATTTCATTAAAATAATTAAAGATATAAAGAGGATAACAATTAACATACTAACTTCATGTCAATAAATACAATTTAGCTAACGAGAAAAATTCTTATTTTATGTATGAGTGTGAATGACAACTGTATGTTGCATCACATTATTCAAGTACTTAGATAAGGATCATTATACTAACAAATAGTTGGTATTTTATATAACATTTATTCATAATAATTAGTATTTTAAGTAAAATTTGTTTATAATGTCTTTCTCGATTAATAAAAGAAAACATACTCTTTATCACTTTGAAATGGTGGAGGAAACCAAAGATTAATAACACCTTGCATTCACACAGCCACTTTACGAAATTTCTATCATATTTAGATACAGAATTTAGTAACAATGGGCGTTTAAATTTCCTAATTATGTTATTTTTTGTAATCCATGTTTGCAATCCAATTTTTCTATATATAAAAATGGATCTTCCTAAATGTTTTAAATCAATACCCAACCAAAAGTATACTTTAAAAAATCATGAATTTTATCTTGGTTTTCTCGCTCTTTCCCTCTATGTAATTCTCTCTCTTATGTTTTTTGCTATAGAGTTTTTTTACTACCATAAATAAATTCACAATTTTTGCCACTCCTTTCTTACGCAACAAATTGTGATTAGTTATCTGTTATTTTCATATAAACTCACTATTTTTTCTCTACTAATCACACTTATCCATATAAAGAATTGTAACAAAAGTTGTACAATTTTTTGCTTTATTGTCCAATATGCTTGCTTTTGGTGCTCCAAATCACTTGTTCGCATGATTTAAATTTTGCATGTCTATGTTTGAGTTCTTTTCAGAATGTTTAGAAAAGCACCCGATAAGTAATCTGCATCATGTGGTGTACTAGTGTCTCTTTTTTTTTCTTTTCTTTTTTTTAAATTATCTTTGCACGGTGGGGATTGACAGTCATAACTGGTTACCATGATATTAATGTTTTCGACCTGGTGCAGATCAATCCCTCAACGTCAATAGCTTGTTCGATGCGACAACTCGCCAATGGGATAAAGGACCGTTCAAATCCTTGTTCTATAACTCCACCCGAGATGACATTTTGGGTATCAAACTCGGAAACGCTACCTCCCGGGATAAACTCTATTGGAAGGAAAATAAGCAAAAACTCTTCTCGGTAAAAATAGCGTACCAGCTGGCTCTCCGCCTACATAGTCCATCCTTGGGGGAGCATTCCCTCGCTCATCAAGATAGAAGTCTTTGGAAGAAATTGTGGTTGATGCACACTCCACCAAAGGTTCTAAATTTCCTATGGAGGTATTGACCCAAATTTAGATGCTCAAGTAGAATTTGGAACATTCCAAAAACTTGGGGATCCGACTACAAGACGACAAGTAGCCTGATACAAGAGAGGCAATGATTACATGATCACTATGGAATGCTAGAATCCGATTTCCCTTTTAGCACGTTCAAACTCACTCTACTGTCATTCTAAAAGGGGCAACTTCGTTACTCGAAAAATACCAACGGCTGACCTTGGCAGGATCCCATCTATGAGCTTTGGTCTCTCCCTCTTTTGTTATAATTTTTTTTTTTTTTTTTTAGTTGCTTCTCATAGGGTTGCATGCATGCCACTGTGTTGGCTTTCCTTGTACGTACAACTGTACGAACATGTATTCTGTTTTCCTCTTTTCAATATAATTCTACCGTTTGACGTCAAAAAATATATATATATATATATATTCCTTTTTGAAAATTTAAAATTTAAAATATTTAATCAAGTTAGAGAGTCATACTTTAGATAGAAAGAATTAAAGTAGAAGACAAACAGAAAGACAATTAAGTCTCAGGCTCCTCTATCACCCACACAGCATGAGTCTTTAGCCATAAAAATGAAAAGACACATGTTCTAGTATGACTACTAAAGGATATAGAGGAATTAAAATTCTCCTGAAATTGAGTCAAAAAACTCAAAACTTTTAATAACTCACCAAGAATAGGTACAGAGCCTTTAAACAAAGGATGAGACCTATTTGATACTCGCTTATGAGGAAACAACTTGGAACAATTAGGCCAAGTGTGACCAGAAACACCACAACGGTGAATCACCCACACAACATGAGTCTTTAGCCATAAAGATGAAAAGACACATGTTCTAGTATGACTACTAAAGGATATAGAGGAATTAGAATTCTCCTGAAATTGAGTCAAAAAACTCAAAACTTTTAATAACTCACCAAGAATAGGTACAGAGCCTTTAAACAAAGGATGAGACCTATTTGATACTCGCTTATGAGGAAACAACTTGGAACAATTAGGCCAAGTGTGACCAGAAACACCACAACGATGACAAACATGAGTAGTTTTCGAACTACTATGCTTCCTAGAATGAGGTCTAACCTTAGAGGTTGACAAAGACCCTAATTAAGGACAATTTGGCCTAATATGACCAACAATTCTGTAGTTGAATATTGGGAATGACAGTGACACTGTACATGGCCATTTTTGCATCTCAACCAACCAACAGCATATGTCTTCTATCTTCACAACTGTGTCAACTATTTTAACAATTTATGTTTTATACAATTTCCAGACAATGACTTCCCCAACTGCAAACTTATTTTCTATGTCCTGATGATGCCATAAGAACTCCAACAGCTACAACAAACATAAACAACATGCTGACAAGTAATATATACGTTTTTCGTGATGATCTCCGATACTCTCCAAAGATAAGTATGCCCCAAAAGGTGCTCACAAGTGGAAGTGCCTGTGTATCACCGCAAATTGATATGAGCATTGAGAATTTGGTAAACATGCATGTGTGATAGGTACAGTCTCTAAGCAGTCGTATGTTAGTAAAAAATGTCATATAATTATCAGTATCATAATTGTATGTAACAATATGTATCCACATACTGATTTGTATAAGTAATAAAGCTAACCTGAACAGCATCTGCTGCTGCATATCCTGCTGCTTCACCTGCCATAAATTGAAGACCATTTCCAAACCCACACAAGAACCCAGTCAAAAAGGCCCAGCCTCGGCCATTCCAGTCTGACAAGTAAGCCTTAAGGGATGATTTGGGTAAGTTTAGTATAGGGTGGTAAAGGAAGATGATATTTAG
The DNA here is from genome assembly GCA_019022515.1 of Quercus aquifolioides. Classification (NCBI taxonomy): domain Eukaryota; kingdom Viridiplantae; phylum Streptophyta; class Magnoliopsida; order Fagales; family Fagaceae; genus Quercus; species Quercus aquifolioides. Next base: position 73,529,878 of record CM032330.1, read on the forward strand.
AACGATGCCGACAACAAAACAAGAAGCTGAGAAGTAGAAAAATGCAGTATAGACGGACAAGTGAGGAACCCCTCCCTTTAAAGTGTGCCATTGATCATTTGTTGCCAAATTGAACGCTGGTGAGAATAGAGAGAAGCAAATACCAGCAAAGAAAGTTATGGCCAGTCCAATTATAGAGCTCTTACCAAACACCTGCAATTAGAATATTATAACCAGTAAATCCAAAGATATTTTGTCTATGGATGCAGGAAATTCATTCTAAAAAGCAAGGGGTGGGCCACTAATTAGATGTAGGTTCAGTGCAGTCATCATCCATAACTTCATGTATAATGGGACCGAATTGAATATGTGTGCGTTGGAAGGTATAAATGAAAATACCATAATTCTAGATTAAAATTTTAAAACTATCTATAATCAATCAAAACTGCCAACCTTAATTGATCTTCTGTTCTCAAGTTCTATGAGGAAACCTGCAGTTCCAGCTCTGGCCTTGTCTGCAGAACTGCTTCCATTTTCGACATCACTCTCTCTAACTACTGATGTCCCATGTTGGAGAGAGAGAGTTAACAGTTTTATTGAATGAAGGAATCCCAAAGCTAGAAAACTAAGAGTCTAGAGAGTTACCATCGTTTGTAAGTGTTTCTTTAGAAGTGGAAAAACCTGTACCTCTGTCAAAAGGTTCAATTGTAGAAGCATTAGTGTTATATAATCCATAATGCGTAAGAAGGAAGAAAAGATTTCCTGATGCAATTGAAATTTTACTAAAACATGACCTTAACCTAACAAACTCAAAGCAAGGAAAATCTTAGAGAGAACAAAGATTAGTTGAAAAACAACCATCAAGATAAGCATTAAGAAAGAAAATTAACAGCTGCACTTCCTTTCAAGAAAACAGAACATACTTCTCAACAAATTTATTGTCTCCCCAAATGGAAAAATAAAAGGCTTCTTTCATTAAGTTAGAGGTTTTTGTACTTTTTTTAATGCATTATTGGCAGCTGCTTATCATAAATTGGGCTGTCCCTAGGCTTCTCATTCATGTAGTCCTATGCAGTTGCTTCATTATTCATTAACATAGCACAATGTAACAACTGTATTCTTCTTCTGAAGTTTTCTATGGGAACAAATACAGGTAAAAGGACATAACAGAAGAGAATGGAAAATGAACCACACAGAAAGGTACGAGTTTAAAAATTAATTCAGATTTAAGATTCCATGAGTAATTTAGCCGATTTTCTCTAATTAATCAATTAAGCAGCCCTTATTATCAACAAAAGAAATCTTTAATGCAAATCAGAACATTTTCATTTTTAACTATGAAGGTTAGAGGTATACTCAGTGGACAAACTTTTGAGCTTTTCCTTATTGTCAGCTGCATTGGATGCATGAACAAAAGAGCCAAGACAAACCGCAATCAAGAAGCAACCAACACCAGGGAAAAGAATATCAGCTCTGTTGATTTTATCATCTAAAAAGTAATTCATGGTTGTGCCTGTTGCAATCAGAACAAATACAATAATGAAAAATTACTATCTTGCCAAGCTTTTACTTCATCCTTTTCAAAATGCATTTCCACACACAAATACATACACAAATTGGGGTTGTGTGCGTTTATTTGTATGTACATGTGCATGTTCATTTGCCTGTGTATGTTTAAAGAGAGAGAGAGAGAGAGAGACCTATAACAACAATTATGCTTGAAGAAATCACTTCTGTCACTGATAAACCAACTAAAGCCAAACTATACTGTGTAGACAGATTACCAATGCTGAGCACCACCCCACCCGCCATTGCAAATAAAACAGAAGGCCAGTTATCCTGCATCAAGCACCCCAGAAGAATTATGAATCACTTTTAACCGATACAATGCCATTGCAACAAGATTCATGGCCAAGTATGCAGCATAAATCCCCCTTAGAAGATTCAAAACTACTTCCATTTGAAATAAAGCACAATTGAGGTTTGTAATGCTACATAATTAAAACTAGATGAGGGACTAGGACGCTAGTTTACTTAAAAGTGAACGACCTACTATAGATTGAACCATTTAAGCGAACATCATCCAATGACATTTCTTTCAGCACCGTTAAAAAACTTATATGCATTCTCATCTCCAACAAGCGTCTCAATTATATCCAGGCATCCACAAATATTTAAAAAATTTTCCTAGATTTGATAAGTAAATGTGTTCTGAAATCAAACTGCCAAAATTTAATTGCCTAAATACTAGAAAATCTAGAACATACGGCTTCTCAGTCAGTCTCCAACATCATTTACTGAAAACTACGGTTGAGTCTTTCACCTCTTTTTCATGGGCAACAGTAATATGTTAGTTTGCAAGTTTTAAGAGGTGAGATAGTGTTCGAGCAGTCTGGACATCTTGAAACCAGGCCAAACTGTTAGTCTTTGATGGCAAATTTGCTGCTATCATATATAATAATTGTTCTCACAATCATAGTTAGAGGAATTTCTCATATAATCGATTATTTCCCTCCAGGAAATGATTATGCAATTCTCGTCTTGAAAGGTTTGCACTTTGCAACTATCAAGATTAATGACAAAGCTTTACACTAAATAGAGACATACAGTTACCTTATCGTAGAAAATAGTGTACATGAGTCACAGAAAACAGAGCTTTACCATACTGTTTCAATCTGCATCAAGCAATGTATCTGTTTTATTCATGCTTATATTTGTGGTATTCTTTCCAATTTTGGAAATGAAATTGTTATACCAATAAAGCTCTACCAAATTGTTCAATCTTTATTGGAGAATCTATCTATTTTATTAATGCTTATATTGGTATAAGTATAACAAATTCAATTCCCCAAATGGAAAGAACACCACCTTTCATATACAAAGGGAACTCACCTGAGAAAGTTGAGTAAAAAAATTTGGTGCACTAGGCGTGCCCTTGCCTATCTCCCCAAATGTCAAAGCAATAATGACAGCAGCCAAGAAATTAGTGATCGAGTAGTCAAGATAAGTATGTTGAGGAAGACGACCTCGCCTTTCTGGGAGAGTCAGAACAGCAGGAAATGTGCCCAAGAATAACAAGGCAAGCAACATGCACACAATGGCACCTCCTTTGCTCTCCACCACATACATTTTTAGACTCCAGGAGATAATCCTCTGACTCTGAGGTAATAAATTAAGCAAGGGAGATATACCAGAAAAATCCTGAAAAGGAGTAAATGAAACATGATATAAATTCACTTGCTCCAAAAATCTGAAATGCAATGATGCCACTAAAGGACAAAAGAAAAGCATTGACTATCAATATTCTGATTGATTGCCTAACGCTAGGGACCATATACATCACACTGACAAACTTGGGAGTAATAAAGTTCAGCACACATAAGTGGGAAATAAAATGAATCTTCACACAGAGGAAATAAGAGACAAGTGGTGAACCACAGATTCAGAAGATTTTACTAATGGCTACTTTTCATCATATTCAAGAAAAGAAGAAGACCAAAACAACACTCCCCCAATAGAGAAATGGGTGAAAATTAACGAACTTTGGTAATGTTTTTCAAAATTTTCAGGGGTGTTTAGTAGAGTAATTTGAGAATTGTTGTTTGTAATTTTTTAAAATACGTGTGTGTGAAAAAGTATGTGAAAATGTGTGTAATGTTGTTTAAAATGTGAAAATGTGAGTTTGAACTCACTAGATTTCCCAACAATCACTTTTTTTAATTGCCGTATATTACCAAGTCCCAACAATTATATTTTCCAATTCATGATAAAATTGGAAACAATGAAACTCATTCCCAATTCTAATCAGATTCTGAAAAGCACTTGTGACAGCGTATTATCTATTTATATATGTTAGTATTTTGTTATAAAAAAAAAAAATGTTAGTCCTTGGTGTGATCTGAAATTTATCAAAAACTATATGTTATTCTTGAAATTTATAAAAAAAAATATATGTAATTTGAAAGTTCAAACCAAACTTTTTTTTTTTTTGAGGTAATAGATAGAACTTTATTTGATGTAAGAAACTATAATCAGGTACATGTATGGCCGTGTGTCACCAGGCCGAGAACATTATAAGCAGCTGCTGAAACATGACACTTTGGTTGCATAACAGAGGGACCGTAGCAGCCAAAAGAATAGAAAAACTAACACTGTGTTGTGCCTAGAAAGACAAATAATTTTAATACATGCACTACCCCACCATACCCTTGAAAGCAACCACCAAACAATCAAACCCTTCCCCCAGTCACGTAGTTGCTTGAGTAGCAGAGAGGGTCTGATATCTAGCAAGCAACTGAAGGGCCCCTTCATATATCACTTTGGGTGGTGACTGAACATTTTGGAAGTAGGCTTTGTTCCTTGCATTCCATATCGCCCAAGTTGTAGTGCACCACTGTTCCAACTCCTCCCATGTCAGTTTCTCTTGCATCAACTTGAAGAGCTGGAAAAAATCTTGCGCATTGTTGCTGCATTTCTGCACTTTTCCTTTAGCCAATGCCCACACATTGCGGGCAAAGGGGCATTCCCACAACACGTGAGCTTCTGTTTCAGGGTGTTGGCGGCAGAACTCGCAGGTGCTCTCCACAGCCATTCTTCTCCGATACAAGTTATCTCGCGTCGGCAGAATATTGGACACAGCCCACCACATAAAATTTCTGATCTTTGGTGGTACCTTGAGGTCCTAGATCATCTTCCACAGCTTGCCTTCCTCCCTAGCTCGTGAGTGTTCTGCTTCCACCCCTTGTTTCAGCCGAAAAGCAACTTGGTAGGCGGACTTAACGGAGAACTCGTGCTTCCTGTTTTCCTTCCATATTAATGTGTCTCTCTGTCGGTCTCTACTGAATGGGATGGTCATTATCTCATCACATGTTTTTGTGGCAAACATCCCAGCCACCTTATTTCTATCCCATTGCCAAGAATGTTTGTCAATCAGCTCCGCAACTCTTAGGCTTGGTTGCACATCCCCTTTGAAGACAGGCTTATGGGAGAGCCACTTGTCTGATTCAACCATAATATTGACTCCATTTCCCACCCTCCACCTAGAGCCTGCTTGTATCACCTCTCTTGCAGCCAACAAACTCCACCACACATATGATGGGTTGTGGCCCAACTCAGCCTCCATGAAAGAACACTCTGGAAAATATCTCGCCTTATATACCCGGTAGAACAAAGAGTGTGTATGGTGTAACAATCTCCAAGCTTGTTTAGCCAACATGGCTAAATTAAAAGCTTGTATGTCTCGAAAACCCATTCCTCCCTTCTTCTTTGTTGTACATAGTTTCTTCCAATTTATCTAATGTATCTTCCTCTCATTTTTTGTTTGCCCCCACCAATATCTAGCTATTGTAGAGTTGATAGAGTCACATAGGGCTTTTGGGAGCTTGAAGAGACTCATAGTATATGTGGGGATGGCTTGTGCAACAATTTTAATCAATATTTCCCTACCGCCTTGGAGATAAATTTTTCCTTCCATCCCATGACCTGCTTTGAAATCTGCTCTTGCATTTCTTTAAAAGTAGTTACCTTAGTTTTTCCACATGCCATTGGAAGACCAAGGTATTTTTCACAATCCATCATAATTCTTGCCCCCAACATTTGCTGAATCGTTTGCTTGACCTCCTCTCTTGTATTTCTGCTAAAGAACAATGATGTTTTCTGCCTATTTATTGCTTGACTAGATGCTGCTTCATAAAGGCCTAAAATGTCCATTAGGCGCTGAAGAGGATGAATTTGGGCTTAGAGTGGGCCTAACGGGCATGATCCGTGATCCAATAGAGAACGGGCCCATAGTCTGCGACGTCTATAGTACAGAGCCCAATATAAAGTATCAGCAGGTCCGAGGCCCATAAGGAAAGGCCAGGAGGCCCTTTATATGAAATACTTGCGACACACTCCATAGAGTCCTATAAGGAAAGGATTCCTATAAGGAAAAGACTTCTACTCCAAGAAAGAGAAGTCCACCCTCTACTACTATAAAAGCCCCACTACCCTCACAAGTCGAGGTACGCATAATTTACCCTCTCTAGCACTCTAGAGTTGTGAGAATATTTTCTGACTTGACCTTCGGAGGGTATTCGGCCGGTACCACACCGGTGCTCTCTGTGAGGTTTCTTCCTCTTTGTGTTGTGCAGGTTGACATTTAAGCGCGGAGTTATCGTGTGGCTCACTGGTGAAATTCTTGACATCATCAGTTGGCGCCGTCTGTGGGAAACGACTATTGTTTCCCGGACTAAAGGGTTGCATGGTACTCACCCGCTCAATGGCAACTACTAACGACGTGCAAGAAGAGGAACCGCCCACGACTGCCCTCGAAAGACAGGTTCGGACGCTTGGTGCTGCCGTGGAACGTCTCACCAAACAAAACCTTGATTTGGAAGAACAGCTGCGATAGAAGAATGCAGCAGTGAACAACCAGCAAGAAGATCAGGAAGGAACCAGCGCCCTAAAGAAGAATCAGGAGATACCTGAAGGCAGCCACGCCCCGAGCAAACCCGAAAGGCAGAATTTGAGCATGCCATCCCTCACGAATGTGACGCCACCACAGATGGCCGCAGAGATGCAGGCGATGAGGGAACAGATGGAGGTGATGATGAACGCACTAAAGGGCCGAGTCTCCAGTGATCTGGACGACTTAGTCAATCGAACGGACTCGCCCTTCACTGTTGCCGTGAACGCCTTCCCCCTACCCCATAAATTCCGCATGCCACATATCGAAAGCTACGACGGAATGAAGGATCCCCTGGACCACCTGGAAACCTTCAAGACACTGATGCACCTTTAGGGGATTGCTGACGAGATCATGTGTAGGGCCTTCCCCACGACGCTAAAAGGCCCTGCCAGGATATGGTTCAGCCGGCTGACTCCGAACTCCATCAGCACCTTCAAGGAGCTGAGTGCCCAGTTTACAACGCACTTCATCGGAGGGCACAAATACAAGAAGTCCACAGCTTGCCTGATGAGCATTAAGCAGTGGGAGGACGAGACGCTTAGGGCTTACATCACGCGCTTCAACAAGGAAGCGCTGTCAATAGACGAAGCCGATGACAAAATACTGGTAGCAGCCTTCACAAATGAGCTGCGGGAGGGTAAATTTTTGTTCTCTATATACAAAAACGACCCAAAAACCATGACAGAGGTACTTTACAGGGCAACAAAGTACATGAACGCGGAAGACGCATTGCTGGCAAGGGAAGATAAGCCGAGGAAGAGAGAACGACAAGAAGACACCCGGCAGGACCAAGAACGGAAAAGATTCAAAACAGGGGACCGAAGGGACGACCGACGATCAAGGCCACAAGGAAGAAAGTTTACAAGCTTCACCCCGTTGAATACCCCAGTAGACCAAGTCCTAATGCAGATTAAGGACGAAGAGGCTCTGACCTTCCCAGGAAAGCTCAAGAGCGACCCCAGCAAGAGGTCCAAAGACAGGTACTGCCATTTTCATCGCGACCACGGTCACGATACATCCGACTGCTACGACTTAAAGCAGCAGATCGAAGCCCTTATCAGACAAGGGAAATTGCAAAAGTATGTTAGGAAAGAAAGGACGGATCTTCCACCTCAAGAACGGCAGCCCCGGAGGGAGAACGAGCGCCCCAAGCCCCCAATCAGAGACATAAGGATGATTGTGGGAGGGACAGTGACAGCAGGCTCATCCAAAAAGGCCCGAAAAACCTACCTCCGAATGGTTCAAAACGTTCAACTGACGGGCTCGGTGGCAAAGATAGCACGGAGAGATAGCCCAATCGTCGGGTTCTCGGAAGAAGATGCACGGCGACTTCATTATCCGCATGACGACGCATTGGTCGTCACCCTAAGAGTGGGAGAATATAACTTACACTGAGTACTGGTTGACAATGGCAGCTCGACAGACATCCTATATTACCCTGCGTTCCAGCAAATGATGATCGATAGGGAACGGCTGATACCGACGAATGCCCCGTTGGTAGGGTTTGGAGGAACGAGAGTATTCCCGCTGGGAGCAGTCACACTTTCGGTAACAGTAGGCGATTATCCTCAACAGATCACTCGGGATGTGACATTCCTCGTAGTCGACTGCTCGTCAGCATATAACGCGATCCTCGGACGGCCGACTCTCAACACCTGGAAGGCAGCTACCTCGACGTACCACTTGATGATTAAATTCCCCACGGAATATGGGGTCGGTGAGTTGCGAGGGAACCAGGTGGCCGCCCGAGAGTGCTACATAGCCATGCTGGAAATGGATGACCACCAGCACACCATGTGCATAGAGGAACAGCGGGTTGCAGCGGAACCAGTAGAAGAACTGGAGGAGGTAGCTCTAGACGAGTCAAGACCAGGACGGACAACTAGAATGGGGACATTGGCCAGTCAGACCACACGACGGGAACTAACAACGTTCCTAAGGAATAATCAGGATGTTTTCGCTTGGAGCCACGAGGACATGCCGGGTATTGATCGATCAGTTATAGTTCACAAATTGAATGTGAACCCCGTGTTCTCACCTGTGAGGCAAAAAAAGCGAGTGTTCGCGGCAGAGCGAGACAAAGCAATAGCCGAGGAAGTTCAGAAGCTCCTTGAAGCAGATTTCATTCGGGAGGTATATTACCCCGACTGGTTAGCAAATGTAGTGATGGTCAAGAAAGCTACAGGGAAGTGGCGAATGTGTGTCGACTTCACGGACCTCAACAAAGCCTGCCCAAAGGATAGCTTCCCATTGCCTCGAATCGACACACTGGTAGATTCAACGGCAAGGCACCAACTCTTGAGCTTCATGGATGCCTTCTCCGGCTACAATCAAATTAAGATGGACGAGGATGATCAGGAGAAGACCTCCTTCGTCACGAGTCAGGGACTCTTTTGCTATAAAGCAATGCCATTTGGGCTAAAAAACGCGGGAGCAACATACCAGAGGCTAATGAACAAAATGTTCGCGCACCAGATTGGGAGGAATGTGCAAGTGTATGTTGACGACATGCTAGTCAAAAGCGTTCTGGAACATGACCACCTGAAAGACCTACAGGAGACTTTCGACACGCTCCGGTTGTATAACATGAAGTTAAACCCAAACAAGTGCGCATTCGGAGTGACGGCCGGAAAGTTCTTGGGGTTCATGGTTTCCCATAGAGGAATAGAGGTTAACCCAGAGAAGGTTCGGGCCATCATGGAGTTAGAACCGCCGAAAACAACCAAGGATGTGCAGAGATTAAACGGTAGAATTGCAGCCCTGAATAGGTTCGTCTCAAAGGCGACGGACAAGTGCCTTCCATTCTTCCGCACGTTAAGAAAGTCGTTTGTATGGACGGACGAATGCCAGAAAGCATTCGAGGACTTGAAGAAGTACCTGTCATCCCCGCCGTTGCTCAGCCCGTCTAACCCAGGGGAGGTACTCTATCTCTACTTAGCAGTCTCCCAAGCGGCAGTCAGCGCGGCCCTAATAAGGGAGGAGGACGGATCACAGAAGCCCGTCTACTTCATAAGTAGGGCATTCCGGGGAGCGGAAGAGAAGTATCCTCAAATGGAGAAATTGGCCTTCGCGCTAGTAACTGCGGCAAGAAAGCTCAAACCATACTTCCAGGCGCACACAATAGTGGTTCTAACGGATCAACCCCTACGGAGAGCCATGAGTAGCCCCGAGACGGCAGGACGCATGGCGATATGGGCAGTGGAACTGAGCGAATTTGATATACAGTACAGTCCACAAAATGCAATTAAGGGACAAGCCGTCGCCGACTTCATTGCAGAATTTTCTAGGCCAGAAGGTTGGGAATCAGACGAGAAGTCTCAATGGAGCATCCACACGGACGGATCCTCCAACAGGCACGCAGGAGGTGCGGGTGTAGTAATCCATACTCCCGACGGAGTGAAACTTGAATGCATGATTCGTCTGGACTTCCCCACGACCAACAATGAGGCCGAGTACGAAGCTCTGGTGGCAGGACTAGACCTCGCGAAGGCAGTAGGCGCTGAATCCATGATCGTGCATTGCGATTCCCAGGTAATAACAAGCCAAGTCAATGGCATCTATGAATGCAGAAATGAAAGGATGAGGAAGTACCTGGATGAAGTAAAGAACTGGATCGGTAACCTCACAGTAAGATTCGTTCAAATCCCAAGGGAAGAGAACGAATGCGCTGACCGTCTTGCAAAGGCCGCCTCGGCGGAACCCATGCTCATTCCTGAACAGGTATTATCATTCGTACAACCCTCGTCACTTATTAATGATGGAATAAAAGTGCAGGAGCTGAATTCTGAAGATAGTTGGACTATGCCGTTGATGGCATTCCTGAAGACGGGCACGTTACCCGAAGAAAGAAACGAGGCCAGGAAGCTGAAGGTTCAAGCCTCGCGATTTGTACTAATCAACGATATCCTATACAAAAGAGGGTTCTCACGTCCGTACCTGAGGTGCCTGGACCAGCAAGAAGCCGATTACGTAATGAGGGAGGTGCATGAGGGTATCTGTGGAAACCATTCAGGAGCACGATCCTTAGTGCACAAAATGATCAGAGCAGGATACTATTGGCCAACGATGCAAAAGGACGCACAAGCATACGTCAAGACCTGCGACAAATGCCAGAGGTTCATTAACCTAATCAGGCAACCGACCGAGGAGCTGACGCCCATGACGGCTCCTTGGCCGTTCGCCCAATGGGGACTAGACATCATGGGCCCCTTCCCGACCGCGGCAAAGCAACTAAAATTCCTGGTGGTTGGCATCGACTACTTCACAAAGTGGGTGGAAGCAGAGGCCCTGGCCACCATCACGGAGAAGAACATACGGAGTTTCGTTTGGAGAAATGTAATATGCAGGTACGGGATACCAAGAGTGCTTGTCTCCGACAACGGAAAGCAATTCGATAACGGAGCGTTCAGGAGCTTCTGTTCGGAACTGGGGATCAAAAATCACTATTCATCGCCCGCACACCCTCAAGCCAATGGGCAAGTGGAGGTCACGAACCGGTCCTTACTGAAGATCATCAAGACCCGGCTCGAGAAGGCAAAGGGAATCTGGCCTGACGAACTGCCAAGCGTTTTGTGGGCATACAGAACAACTGCTAGAACACCCACTGGAGAGACGCCGTTCAGGCTGACGTACGGGAGTGATGCCGTCATTCCAGCAGAGGTCGGGCTCACAAGCTACCGTGTAGAGAACTACGACGAGGAGCACAACGAAAAGGCCTTGCGGCTCCAAATGGATCTGATAGACGAAGTCCGGGCTACAGCAGAGCAGAGGTTGGCTAGGTACCAAAACCTCATGGCGAAATACTACAACTCCAATGTTAGACAAAGGGACTTTCAGATTGGAGACCTTGTGCTACGGAAGGTGATGGGAGCTGCCAGAGATCCGGCCCAAGGAAAGCTCGGCCCCAACTGGGAAGGACCATACAAGATCTTGTCTTGGCAAAGAAAAGAGACCTACCACCTCGAAACCATGGACGGACAGAAGCTTAAACATCCGTGGAACACAGAGCACCTACGGAGGTACTACCAGTAGAGGCGCCATGACGACGATAGACACTCCTCCATTCCCAAGCTTATTACTATGATTTACTAAGTTTTATTAATTCTTTCCTCGAACAATTTTTCGACTATTTAATTGCGCTATCTCTAGTTATTTCGAACAATGTTGTTACAAGTGCCTTTTTAAGCCCAAGGGGGCAGGCACCCTTTCATCAGCATTATTTTCTTTCAATAAAGAACTATATTCAGACTCTACTGTGTTTTTTCTACCTAAGTCAAGTCCACAAGGTGGACGGATTATCCCAAGAGGATAAAATTTGCGACCACAAGGTGGCCGGATCATCCCAAGAGATTGACGGTTGTAAGTCCAAAGCTGAACGGTCAATCCCAAATGAAATAAAAACAAAAGGTGGACGGACCATCCCAAGGGGATGAAACGAAACAAAGTCCACAAGGTGGACAGACCGTCCCAAAGGGATGAAACTAAACTAAGTCCACAAGGTGGACGGACTATCCCAAGGGATGAAACGAAACTAAGTCCACAAAGTGGACGGACTATCCCAAGGGATGATACTAAACTAAGTCCACAAGGTGGACGGACCATCCCAAGGGATGAAACGAAACTAAGTCCACAAGGTGGACGGACCGTCCCAAGGGGATGAAACTAAACCAAGTCCACAAGGTGGATGGACTATCCCAAAGGACGAAACGAAACTAAGTCCACAAAGTAGACGGACCATCCCAAGGGTATGAAACTGAACTAAGTCCACAAGGTGGACGGACGATCCCAAGGGATGAAACGAAACTAGGTCAGCAAGGTGGACGGACCATCCCAAGGGTATGAAACTGAACTAAGTCCACAAGGTGGACGGACGATCCCAAGGGGACGAAGATAAATCCGCAAGGTGGACGGGTGAAACTTAGTCCACATGATGGACGGACCATCCCAAAAAGATAACTCAAGTCCACAAAGTGGCCAGACCATCCCAAAGGAATAAAACCAAGTCCATAAGGTGGACGGATGATCCCAAATAAACGGATAATCCCAAAATCCTTTAACGGACGAATAAACTGAAGTTCAAAAATGGACGGATAAAATCCGGGGTGTTAAGTGGACGGACCCCCTATAATGGGATCACCTACCAATTTCACAACATACAACCATATAAAAGCAAAATAAAGCATGTTATAAAAACCAAATAAGAGTTGTCTACAAGACATCCATGACGGATGAAAATTGTTCACAAAATAGTCTTACAAGTAAATGTAAAAGTAAATGGAGGTAAAACAAGAATTGCTTCAACTAGCAGGTACATCATCTCCCTCCTGACGGACTTCCATAACAGGCTGGTCGTCAGCAACGGCCTTTTCTGCCTGCGCCCCGTCGACCTGAGCCTCATCACCGAACAGCTGGTCGGTGTCGTCGGATCTTGCAGGGTGGACGGATGTTTGTTCAGGAATATTGATGTTGATGGAAGAAAGGTCAAGGTCTGGATACAAACTCTTCACCTGCGGAAGAGCATCATCGAAGCCGTCACTATAGGACGATCCTAGCTCAAGCAGAAGGTCGTCGGAGTCGCGATACTCACGAACGGCATCAACCTTTGCCTGACGGACATCCTGCTCTTTAGTCTCAAGAATCTTGGATAGCTCCTCCGTCCTCTTGAAATAATCATCCCTCGCCTCTTCAGCCATTTTTAGCTTCTTCTCCTGAACGACCCTCCAAGCCCTTAGTTGTGTCAGCTCGTCGTCCGTCACCTTAGCCTTCTCTCTCAAACGGCCAAGGGTGGTCTCATGGCTCAGGCACCGTCCCATAAGCCCCTTCGTCATGAGCATAGCCTAAAAGTTGAAAAGAGTTAGACAAAATACAAAGGCCAAAAAGAAAAATTGAGAGAAAGTAGACGGAGGAAAAACCTGAGCGATATTGAATAGGCCCGTCTCACCCATGGCTTCCGTAGAGTGGTTGCCAAGATCCTCGTAATCATCTGAAGAGATGACGGACGTCAGCTTCTCCAATGCGTATTTTGGATCTTCACGGAGTAAGACAGGCGCCTTCTCCTGCTGGGTGGACGGACCTTTCATAAAGCCCTTTCCTGCCCCATGATTCACTGGAGTTGTGGACTTGGTACCCCCAGCCATGAGGCCCAAGACGGGCTCCAAAGGAACCTTAGGCTTCTTTGGAGGACGGTCTCCTTTGGGCGGCAGCTTTCTCTTATGCTGTTGACTTGAACCCGTCCCTATGGGGTCCGCCTCGACGGAGTCTTTCTTCTTCGCTGCGTTGGCTCTGATCAACGTTCTCCTCTTGGCGTCATCCATTTCTGCGAAACAAGACGGAATGAATCTAGGTGAAGCAAGATGGACGGATAAAATTGAAGGGCTCGGTTAGAAGCTTACGTTGACGGACTTTATTATCGTACTTCTTCGCCGCTGCAGATGGCTCCGGTCCGTCACAGTACCAGTGGATTGTATCTAACGTGACGAGCTTGGCCCAGGTCCTCTCCTCTGATGTAGTCTTCCTGAAAATTCTTTCCAGAAAACTGAACTCTTCAAGCTCAACCTGGGGACGCTGACGGACTGAAAAAGGGAAGGTAGACGGACGTTAAAAACTTACAGAAATCGAACTGATGCAAAAGATTAAAGTATTTTTCACATGACGGAGTATACCAGACTCGCTTAGGATGCCCCATGTAGTATCGACGGGCATGAAATCCGTCTCTCCTGGATGGCACATCCAGCCGTCTCCTTCCATGAAGAAGAAACGGCTCTTCCAATCTCTGTTGGAATCAGGTGTTTCAAAGATGACTTTGAGGACAGAGCTCCTGGGGACGAAGCTATACATCCCCCTTGACTTATCTATCTCGTCCGGACGGTAGCAATGTAGGAACTCCCTCACCGTCAGCCTACGTCGACCTCCCGACATGACTCCGTACAATACCTCCATCGCAATAAAAACCCTCCAGGCGTTGGGGGAAATCTGGCTGACGGATAAACCCAGGTATTGTAAGAGTTCACGGTGGAGTGAACTTAATGGAAACCTAAGACCAGCCTTGAGCACTTGCTCGTATATCCCTACTCCGTCCACCCCTTGGTAGTAACATTTTTCTGACTTATAAGGCAGACGGAGTGGAATATGGTCGGGGATTTGGAAGTTGTCCCTAATGGTGTTAAAATGAGGCTCCTTGACTGTTGAAGTGAAGGCATTCACCGTCCACTCTGGTAACATCACAAACTGCCTAAACCCGTCCGCTCCCACGACGGATCTAACTCCTTCTACTTGTTCTTCGACTACTACGATCTCCGTATCCTCATTTGTTGAGGACGAGGAAGATGCAGACGGACTCCTATCCTCGCTCAGATCGTCTCGGTCTTTGTGACCTGACGAATACACCTCTTCGTAATCCACTCCGTCGCGAACGACAGATTGATTACTCGACGCACTAGACATTTCCTACAGGTAACGACAAAGCCTAAGACTATGACGGATGTTCGAAAGTATGACGGAAAAGAAAGGGAATCAATCTTTTTTCTTGAACTAAAAAAAAAAACGTGAAATGAAGTGTAAGACGGATAGAAACAACTTACCAGCAAATAAGTAGACGGGTGAGAGGTATATGACGGTTGCAGTATGTGAACGGACTGCTTTCTGACAAACTGGACGGACTCGCTCTGACAATGCAATTCTTCGTAAGAGAGAAAGAATGAAGGGAGAAGGGGGCAGTATTTATAGGAGGAGTGCACGGAAGACGAAGCGGCGCTTCGATCCCATAAAAGTACCAATACGGGCACGTGTCATGCCATTAATACTCTCCCAGTCCTGCGCTTCGCATTAAATAACGACGGAGTACCTACCCGTCAGCTTCAACAAATCTTGATCGACGGCCCACTGATACCTTTACCGTCATCCAGGCTATTTCTTACCGTCACCCCATGTTTCCCTCTAATGTATGACGGACCCATAGGGTGAAGGGGGCAACTGAAGAGGATGAATTTGGGCTTAGAGTGGGCCTGACGGGCATGATCCGTGGTCCAATAGAGAACGGGCCCATAGTCTGCGACGTCTATAGTACAGAGCCCAATATAAAGTATCAGCAGGTCCGAGGCCCATAAGGAAAGGCCAGGAGGCCCTTTATATGAAATACTTGCGACACACTCCATAGAGTCCTATAAGGAAAGGATTCCTATAAGGAAAAGACTTCTACTCCAAGAAAGAGAAGTCCACCCTCTACTACTATAAAAGCCCCACTACCCTCACAAGTCGAGGTACGCATAATTTACCCTCTCTAGCACTCTAGAGTTGTGAGAATATTTTCTGACTTGACCTTCGGAGGGTATTCGGCCGGTACCACACCGGTGCTCTCTGTGAGGTTTCTTCCTCTTTGTGTTGTGCAGGTTGACATTTAAGCGCGGAGTTATCGTGTGGCTCACTAGTGAAATTCTTGACATCATCAGGCGCCAACATTCCTCTATTGATGCTTCACAAAATGGTAGACTATCATCAGCAAACAATAGATAGGATATGCACACTCCATTTGGGCTAGATAAGACCCATGTAGCTCTCTATTGTCCACAACTCTTCTTATCATTCCAGATAGACCTTCAGCACAAAGTAAGAATAGGTATGGTGATAAGGGGTGATGCGAACCTCAATCGACACGCTTTGAGACCCAACAAAAATATTGGAATACTTGCCCAAAAAAGCTAAAATTCAGATTTTTGATAAAACCCTGACCCAACGTTTATAAGCAAAACGCGAACCAAAGGTACAAGTAATAGACCTTGACCCAATGATTATAATGAATCACGAACCAAAGGTATAAAGTTTAAACGCCACAAGGAAAAATCTCTGATAAGTTCACAGTTCTTGAAGAACCAAAAGAAGAGCAAAGCCTCACCTTTTCTGATTTTTATTCAATAATATCTCTGAAAAACGTTTACAGACTTAGGAGCCTATTTAAGGGCTCCTTAAAACTTGATAGACAAGAAAATATAATCTAAAATAACTCTTACTTGATACTTAACCATAATAGGAACTAAATTTGACCTAAAAAGCATTAAATGCACCTAAAAACAAGGAAATAAATCACCTAAACCTAAAATAACGTTTTTTACATAAAAATACCAAAAATAATAAATTACAATAATTAAATAGTAAATTGTGTCGTACATCAGACCCCTCCACTTGAATCAAACTCGTCCTCGAGTTCATCTTTGAAATCTGAAATCTTCCGCTCCAAATAAACAAATACTTCGAATGCTTTAATAACTTGATCCGGTTCTGAAACTTGAATCCTTCATAAAGTGTAGCGTAAAATTTCTTCTCATCTACTTTCAATTTATTTGCAACATCAATCAAAGAAGGGTTGATAATAAAATTAAAATTTTCTACTCCAAGAAAATCAACATATTGTATAGTCATCTTCAACAAATCAACTGAGACTTGAGGATTGTGAGTTGTGGACTCATCCTTATATTTGACCTCAATTGAATCTTCCACAATGTTTTCAATAATTACCATCTCTTTTTTTTTTTTTCTTTTTTTTTTTTTTTTTTGGTAGCTGGGTGCACGATTTTAACCTAGTGCACGTCACAAAATAAGAACAAGGAATAAAGAACACAAAAGGAACAAGACAGGATGATAACAGGAAACAAAAGATAAAGGGAAAGAAAACTGATTTTAGAACCTGTGCTCTGATACCAAATGATGCGAACCTCAATCGACACGCTTTGAGACCCAACAAAAATATTGGAATACTTGCCCAAGAAAGCTAAAATTCATATTTTTTGATAGAACCCTGACCCAACGTTTATAAGCAAAACGCGAACCAAAGGTACAAGTAATAGACCTTGACCCAATGATTATAATGAATCACGAACCAAAGGTATAAAGTTTGGACGCCACAAGGAAAAATCTCTGATAAGTTCACAGTTCTTAAAGAACCAAAAGAAGAGCAAAGCTTCACCTTTTCTGATTTTTATTCAATAATATCTTTGAAAAACGTTTACAGACTTAGGAGCCTATTTAAGGGCTCCTTAAAACTTGACAGACAAGAAAATATAATCTAAAATAACTCTTACTTGATACTTAACCATAATAGGAACTAAATTTGACCTAAAAAGCATTAAATGCACCTAAAAACAAGGAAATAAATCACCTAAACCTAAATTAACGTTTTTTACATAAAAATACCAAAAATAATAAATTACAATAATTAAATAGTAAATTTTGTCGTACATCAAGGGGTCTCCTTGCTTAATACCCCTTGATGGTTGGATAAAACCTTTCGGCTCCCCATTTATCAAGATTGAGTATGAAGCTGTACTCACCATCTCCATTGCCAATTGGACCCATTTCTCATCAAATCCCAATTTCTGCATCACTTGTCTAAGGAACCCCCATTCCACCCTATCATATGCTTTACTGATATCTAGCTTCACCGCCATTTGTCCCTTTTTTCCACTCCTCTTATTTCGCATCTTGTGTAACACTTAAAAAGCTACAGTGGTATTGTCAGTAATCAGCCTATCAGGTACAAAGGCACTTTGGGCATCAGATATTACATTTGGCAAAATCAATTTCAGCCTATTTGCAATAACCTTTGATATAATTCTAGCTATCACATTTTCTAAACTAAGAGGTCGAAAATCAGTCATATGCAGTGGTTCATTATTTTTTGGAATCAATACAATATGTGTATAATTCATTTTATGTAGCATATGACCCGAATGGAGGATAGATTGAACAGCATTTGTGACATCAACTCCAACAATATGCCAAAATATTTGGAAGAAAAAAGGGGACATACCATTAGGACCCGGAGATTTTGATGGATGCATCTGAAAGAGAGCTCTTTGGACCTCCTCTGCTGTATAGGGTTGGAGGAGGCTTTGGTTCATCTCCGGAGTGACCACCCTATCCACCAAACTCAACACTTGATCCATTTCTGAGGAGATAGCCGAAGTGAACAACTCCTGAAAATAATTTTCAGTAGCTAGTGTTATACCCCCATCAGTTTCCTACCACACACCATCTCTATCAAATATTCCTGAAATGTTATTTTTCCGGCGTCTTTGTGATGTGCATGAAATTTATATAATAAAATACTCTTATATTTGCATTTTTGGCCATACTTTTAAGTTATCTCGTGACTGATTATAAAGAATCCTTGTTTTATAGGAGATAAAGGTTTTCCATGATAAAGGGAATTAATGAAAGAGAAGGAATAGAAAAATCATTGAAGAAGCAATTCACGTGGAAGTTAAATGCTACAAGATGGGCCCAAAGTCAAGCCAAACCTTGAAGAGATCCAGTGAAGTAAAGAAAAAGAAAAGAGAAGAATGAAAGAAAGCCCAATCCAGGCGTGATGTGAAGAAAGAATAAAAGAAAAGAAAGATTGAAAGTGAAGTGAAGCCCAATTCTAATGTCCTGGACGTGTGGCCTACAACTAATAATAAATAAAGTCCTTGTCCGACTTGAACTAGGAATGTGTCAGGCGGCTTCTCTCTTTTAAGTGGTATAGGTCGGTCTTTGTGTGATATATAAATATGAGCAAAACAGAAAATAGAAGGACGGCTAGGGCTGGAGCGCAGAGCAGAACGTAGTTTCTTTTATGGCTTTTCTCTAGCACTGTGACTATTTTCTTTCTCTACTTTATTTGTTTAGCTAAATGTTTAGTATTTTATTTTTGTATTTTATTTCAATTACTATGAGTAGCTAAATTTATAATTAGGGTTGAGGATGAAACTTTGTTAAGGATTATTAGTAATATTTATGTGATTTGATTTTTTTCCCACAATAGTTGTTCTTTGATAATTTAAATTGTTCTTGCTTCATATCAATTGACTAAGATGGGATTCTAGATATGAGTTCAATCATGTTTTTCTCATGATTTAGGATTTGTCTTAATTAATTGAATGCTTGGGTTATTAATTCTTGATTATAAAATTGGATATCACTTGTGATTTGTTTGGCTACGAATACAATTGATGATTTTGTTTTATACTAAAGAAGCGAAGAAGAACATGCTTTTGATTTTTAAAATAAGGATTTTAATGAGAATATTTTCCATGATAGCAAGATTGATTTCTAGATTATCATGTAGTGAGTTGGGAAAAATTAATGATCATAAATATATGCTGATATGACTTACAAGGTGGATTCCAAAACCTTAATTCCTTTCCCTTGATTATTTACATCTTTTCATTGCTTTATATCTTTTGCTTAGTTTAACTATTTGCTTAATTTTATTATTTGCTTAGTTTATTTAATTTCAAAACAACCAATTTTTATTAAACTAGATTAGGATTAATTTGGTTAAGATTTGATTTAATTTTCATACGTTCATTCAAGTCCCGGTGGGTTCGACCTCGTTCTTGTCAAACTATACTTCGGTACGGTTCGTACACTTGCGAGTATTTTAAAATTTCACAACACTTTGGCTTGCTTTCTGATGGAAGAACTTTGTATTCTTATCTCCTGCCTGCAACCATATAGATCTGAATCTTTGTCTCCAGTGGATCTCCTCATGGTACAA
Organism: Quercus aquifolioides; assembly: GCA_019022515.1. Lineage (NCBI taxonomy): Eukaryota > Viridiplantae > Streptophyta > Magnoliopsida > Fagales > Fagaceae > Quercus > Quercus aquifolioides. The sequence goes on from CM032330.1 coordinate 73,549,833, forward strand.
TATTGTATTAATTTCCTCCTTCACCCTCCTAATTTCCTCCAAGTGCCCTACTGTATTGTCCCTAGTCAATTCCTCCAATATCCTTTGCTTCTCTTGGATTTTACTTTTTGATTGACCAAAAGTGACCCGACTCCACCCCACTAAAGCACTCCTGCATTGTTTAATTTTTTTCAAATAAACAATACATAGGGCTGCCTGTAGTCACCGTATTACTCCAAACCTATTGGATAACAGCTTCACAATCAGGGTGTGTCACCCACTTCTCCTCAAATCTTCGTGGGATTTTTTTAACTCGATTTTGTTGGCTTAGAGGATGTGTGGTGAGGAGGATAGGGACATGATCAGAGTATGAAGCTTGAAGATGAGAGACCCGAGCCTATAGGAATAATTCTTTCCACTCCATTGTTGCACATGCCCTATCAAGCCTTAATTGAACAAAAGCATCACCCTCCCTTCCATTATTCCAAGTAAAAATGTTTCCACTATACCCCAAATCAAGTAAATCACAGTGTAGTAGTGTGTTGCAGAAATTATTCATAACCTGTAGTGGTTTAGGCCTTCCCCCTTCCTTTTCCCTTGATGCCAAAATCTCATTATAGTCCCCAATACACAACCATGGGGCTGAATTCCTTGATTTCAGATGCTTGAGCAATGACCAAGTTTCATGTCGTAGTTGTTCTTCTAGCTTATCATAGAAACCCGTAATTCGCCATGGTGAATTTTGATTCAACATAATCAGGGCATCTATATGGTTTTGTGTGTAGGTTTGGATATGCAGGTCCACTTCATTCTTCCAGAGCATTGCTAGGCCTCCTCTTCTTTTTAGGCATGGAACTGCCAACATAGAATCATAATGCAACTCACCTTGTATCCATCTCATCTCCTCAATGGTTTGCTTTGTCTCCATTAGAAACAAAAAATTGGGAGCTTTTTCCCTCACTAAATGAGAGAGAACATTCACTGCACGTTGGTTCCCAAGCCCCTGGCAGTTCCAACTTAGGACGATCATTGCTCTCGGCGAGGCTGAGAGGCAGTCGCCGCCGTTGGTGTTTACAAGTTATCACTGTCATCTTGGTACTTCTGTCTCTTCCTACTCTCTAAATCTGCGTTCTTCTCACTTATATCTACTTTTTCCTCCACTTCCAATCCTCTCTTCTTGCCACCCACCTTCCCTATTGTTGGACCCGTGGAGACCTGTGTATTTTTCTTTGGTAGTAGCCTCCTGCCTGATTGCACCTTTGCCCTCTCCTTTCTCACTGTCGTGGTCAGCTTAGTGGCTGTGTTTGTGTCACTTAATTGCTCACGTGACTTGGGCATGGTAAGTGGGGCGTTGGGTTTAGGGTTTAGAGTGTTTTCTGTGGCCACATCAATGCCAATTGGGACTGAGAATAAGTGCATTCCATCAAATTCGGTCTGCTTCTCTGTATCCATCTGTTTGTTTTTCCCTTTCTCCGTAATAACGTCCAGGTGCATTGGTGCAGAATCAGGAATAGAAGGAAAAGAATTTCCATCCGTAACTGATGCCGTATTTACTCCTTGTACGTTCAGGTCAGTTATTTCCTGCATGAACCCGCGATTTTCGGAGCTGTCATTTATACTCCCATGATTTTCGGAGCTGTCATTAATGTTTTGGACCATTTCTGCTTGTGCCTGTTCTGCCTGCGCCACCTCTCTCTGCTGTGATTGGCTTTGAGTCTTGTTTTTGCTCGATTCCTTCAGTCGCCAAAATCCCGCCTTCATCCACTCCCCATACTGATTTTCCTGCTCCGCTCTATCTTGTGGCTTCTCACAAATTTTGGCTTCATGCCCAAGAATTCCGTAGCGGAAACAGAAGCTAATCAACCTTTCGTATTTGAAAACCACCCATACAACTTCCCCATCAGGTCCTTTGATTTTGCTTCCCTGCCAGAGTGGCTTGTCCAACAGCACCTCTACTCAGATTCTTAAGAACTTTGCTTGGTCTGTGGTGACGCCCTTACAATCCACCTCGACCACCTTTCCAATCCCCTTTCCTATGTCCATCGCTACATCTTCACTAAACAATTCAAAAGGTAGTCCCCACACTTGCACCCACAACGGGCAGTGTGTAAATTTGATTGTGCTCGCATTCATTCCCCTTTCCCATCGCCGAAGTAGTAGATAATAGTTGTCAAAGCTCCATGGGCCATTATTAAGTACCCACACCAGTTGGCTTTCCATATTGAATTTGAATTGGAATAACCCTTCTCCCATATCGATGATTTTGAGGTCAGAGCCAAACTTCCACGTTGTACGTAACAGGTTCTTTCGCTACTCTCTGATTGAACGGTTTAGTTGTTAGGAATTTTCCAAACAAACTAAGTGAACATTCCTCTAGTAATCTTTCCCTCTGCCTTGGACACACTTGGATAATTTCACCCTCCTCTTCTGTGAGGTTTATTCTCTTCATTCTTTCGATAAAATCCGGATCTATGTTTGTGACTCTATGGTATCGTGAGAAACAAATGGAAGTAATAGAGTAGAATCCACTGCTACTGTGATGGAGATAGTGGAGGAAAAGCTCACCCAAAGTGAGAGGAAAAGCTCCTACCTAGAGGAGAGAAAAAAGTGGGGTTACACTTGTTGGATTTACACTTGTTGTTGGTATTCTTAAACAATGAATCTTTTGACACCTAAACCAAACTAGATAGGGAGCAACTGTTTCAAAAGTAGTAAAGTACTGTTGATGGTCATTTTGGAAGTCAAAAGGAAAGAAGAAGCCCAGCAACACGAGCAGAAGGAAGTTGGTAAATGGATAGAAAAACCATTAAATCCAAGTGGTAGGAATAATGGATCACAGGTCCATGAAATAAACGAATGGGCCTTGAGGAAACAAATGGGCTTAAAGGAGCCCAGAAAGAGAGAAGTAGCAAACCCATGGGCAGCATATGATGTAGAAAAGTGAGAATGGGCCACAGCATGCCCAAAATAATGCAAGCAAAGAAAGTAAGGGGTTGATGGCAAGCTCATGAATCCCAAGGATGAGGATAAGGTAATTGGGCCAAGGAAGCCCAATGAAGTTAGTAAAAGTCCATGAGAATACAGAGTTAAGAAAAGGGCCAAGGAAGCCCAAGAAAAGCAAATGGGCCAAGGATGCCCAAGAGAAAACAAATGGGACACAGGAGCCTGCAAATAATGTAATAAAAAAACTAATGGCCATACTGAGCCACTGGGAAAAGAATAAACGGCAAGCCCAAAGAAGTCCAGTAGGATTGGGTCAAATAAATGTCACAGCAGGAATGATAGAGTGATATGGCAGGAAGTGATAGCAGTCAAGGAGTAGACTAAAAGAAGGCAAAGCCCAACATCAAATAAAGCCCAGCCCCTAAGGGGAGCGGGAAATCAGAAAGCAACTCACATAAAAGGCCAAGGACGGACGGCAGACTGTGCAGGCAAGCCTTCAGACCACGACGAATGCATGAGCAGCAAGCAAATTTTGGACACACATGGAAGGGAGGCACGCGCAAAACCCAGATATCACCAGCCTATACCCAGCCAATAAGGGACATGGTGAGGTCATAGGTCATAGATCAAAGGTAAAAGTGAATGGTTTGGCGGTGGGGAGAGGAGAAAAACCTATTCTGCGGTTTCTGCTCGGGCTCTTTTGAGGGAAGTGTCCTGCTGGGATGACATTCCACCAAAAAGAAGCAAGGCTGAGTTGGAACCATTAGGTGCATGTCATGAGGGATAGGAAGAGAGTACCCACACCGTAGCAGGAAAGGGTGCCACGATAGACTAACAAACAAAATAGCTTTCTTTGTCTGGTAATAAGGAGTGGCACACAGACGGATCAGTGATGGTCGGCAAGTACACCCAGACCAGACAAAGGTGGTTAAGGGCTAAAATAGTAAAACTCGGTCATAGCAGGCACTATAAAAAGGAGGCCCTTGACCGTGCATAGGGGACACCACAATCACGGAAATAAGACCCTCTAAGGAAAACCACAAAATAGAAAACAAGTGTAGAGGAAAGAAAGGAAAGATAAAGAGAAAAATTAAAAAAGGAAGAAAAGAAAAAACAGAGAGTTAGATTGGCAGGCATGTACTAATAGGTTGATTCCCTCTCTCTCTCTCTCTCAAATTCCTGCTCTCTGCCAGAAGCAAGGAATTCTCTTAGGCACCAACCATTTAGGTCCGTTTCCCTCAAAGTGATTAATTTCTATGGCAGGATTTCCCCGGAGATTATTAGCGTTGAGAAGAAACGTTCTTCTCTCTCTGGTTTTGGTCCTGCGGATCAGATTTGATCTGATTTCTTTCTTTTTTTATTAACCCATATGCGACCCACTTATTCCCTTGCTTTCTTTATAAAAGTTATTGTTGTTATTATGATTATCTTTCTTAATTAGGGGGTTATTTATTCACTTTAATTACAAAGCCGAAGTACTTTCTTTTGTTTTATTATTATCATGTCTCCCTGCCACGATTTATCTAAAATAGCTCTGTCTGCCGTAAGCATGCTCTTGGTAAACGAAGTATAGTTTGCACACAAGCCGGACCAAATTGAATTGCAGTTGAACCAGTCTCAACTCTCTTACTCAGAATATTTGGGTCTATTACTGCAGGAGGCAGCCCAACCCAATATAACAAAAATGCCCACTACAAGTACACATAGCTTTATCTTAGCCAGAAAAAAAAATAAAAAAAATAAATAGCATATAGCTTTTTTTTTTTACATATATAACTTTAAGCTCACCCTCAAAAAAAAAAAAAAAAAAGTCAATTTTTATGTCATTATTGCCAAGTTTTGATAATTTTGTTAATAGTCAATGTTTATGTCACAATGTTGTTGTACACAATCGTATACACACTTTCTTTTTACACCGAAATCGTGACTTGTAGTTGAGTAAAAGGACAATGAAATCTTTAAAGAAATGGATAATAAAATTTATAGAAAAAAGTTTATCTTTACAATCTCCATAGTGAAACTTGAAATTTTTCACTTTCAATATAAATTATAAAATTTTCTACCAAAGTGAGTAATAAAATTTTAGTGGAACCAATGAAGCCTTCAAAGAAATGGGTGATGCAAACTTCGATAGAAAAAAGATCAAATTTTACAATAAAAAATGAAAATTGAGAAAAAGAAAATATCACATTGTCTCCGGCTATAATGGCATTAACTTGACCAGTTGGTCAATTCTTTTTTGGAAAATTTCGTTTTTAGCTTGTAACAAATTAAATCCTATATATAGTTTTCAAAAGTAACAAATTAAATTTCGAAATTAAAAAAAAAAAAAAAATCACAAGGCTTCAAAAGATAATAAATTAAATCCTCAACTTATACTTAACACAATGGATTGAAGTTTAATTTGTTAATTCTTGAAACTATAAGTTTAATACTTTTTTTAAATTCAATTTTTAATTCATTGTTCTTGATAGAATAAAATGCAAGTTTAGTACTTTTTTAAAACGCACCCACCCTTTACGTTTCTCCAGAATTCATTTTAGCCACCTAAATTTGCTTTTGTTCATTTTCAGTTTTATTCAATTAAGGCATTTCCGTCAACTTTTGTTAATTTTTATTTTGGAAAAAAAAAATCTAGAAAATATTTTTCAACTGTTACTTGAATTTTTTTAATTAAAAATTTTTGAAGAAAAATTGAAAAATTGAAAAATTAACCACAACATATAACAAAAGTTGATAAAAAAAACCTTAATTGAATAAATTTGAAAATTAGAGGACTGAAATGAACGAAAGTAAAGTTAAAGAACTGTAATGAATTTTGGTAAACACAGAAAGTGTGTTTTGCATTTTACCCTTCTTGATACTACATAGTTTAAGTTGTTACACTTTTTAGATTATAAGTTTTAAAATAATAATTTTCTTTTTCTTAAGAGCATCGTTGTACTTCTAAATATTTTGTAGGTTAAATCTTTAAATTTTTTCATAATTTTTTTTTTTTTTAGAGAATTTCAACTTATAGCATCCGCTCCTGATGATTGCCTTTTATTATCAGACCAAAACACTCGATTATTTTTAGTGTAGGCAGAATTATATATACTATAAAAAGGATTTTAAAATTTTGGAGGGCCATGGCCCCCACACCCTAGTGTAGTTCCAACCCACCAGAAAAGTTTAGATAGCTTAAAATAATTTTATACAGTTATTTTATTTTTTATAATAATAATAATAATAATAATAATTAAAATAATGTTGAAGTGATCATTTGGTCCAATTTTTTGGCTTTAATTTTAGCTTTTTGATTTTTTTTATTAATGGATTTTGAAATTTTATCTTGGATTTAAAAATTGAAGATAGAATGTCAAATGGCCACCACAAAACGCAATCGGTAGAATTATTTTGTGACCATTTCTCTTTTCTATTGAGAATTACTTTTGTGTTATTGTTGTGAATGCATCTAATAATAATGATACGATGAAAAATAAAAATAGAAAATAAAACAAACAATCACGTATAAAACAAACAAATATTTACATAGTTTGTTCAACTAATTGGGGGATCAAATAATATTTCTCCTGAATCTAATTTCCAATAATCTAACAACATCAAATTTGTAGCTGGACTTGACACCTTTGTATGTGGGGTTATCTCTTCTTTCTTAAGGTGTTTTCTCAGCCGGCAAACTACCAGATCTTTTATCTGCAACATAAAAATATAACAATGTCAAGGACGTTACCTTAATCCAAAGCCTAGATAATAGTCACAATCAAGAAAATAATATAATAATAAAAAAAGAGGATCTATGTCAAGAAGAAAAGAAAATAAGATGTCAAGAGGGTAAGAAAAAATACATATAAACCCTATAATCAGGGGGATAACAAATTAAATTCTAAAATTTTATATAAAAGAAAAAAAAATTAATCCTCATAGATTGCAAAGATTATAAATTAAAAGATTTCATATAATTATAATAAATTAAACCATCAATTTCATATACAAACTTCATATTTTAATTTGTTGCTTTTAATATTATAAGGTGTAAAGTTGTTATTTACAACTATTTTGTGTTGGCTTTAATTCCGTGCCAATTTTGATTATATTTTTGTTCAATCATATATACCTTGTATTTTATGTGGGATTTTATTGTATGGGTTGTGTGTGAGAGAGAGTGTGAAAACTCAAGCGCCTATTGAAGACAAAGTGGATTTCACGAGAAGTTTTGTGAGAAGCCTTCTCACGAAGTGAGCCACGTGCAAAGCACATGACTGGAATGCGAAGAGTCATGACAACTGGTTTTCACGAGTAATTCGCGGGTAAGACCTTCCTGCGAAATACCCGTAAAACATTCTGTTTTGCTATTTTGGCATATCTGCTACACCATGTCTTCACACAAACTATATATACCCACATTACCCACATATTGTAAGGAGTAATTTTTCAGTGAGAAAATCCTAGATATTACCCTTGAGAGTTAGAGATTACTATACCCACAATCCTCTACACAATCCTTTGTGGTTTTCCTCAACTCTTACCTCTCTATATCCAAATTTTTGAGAGGTTGATAGCCCAAACACTTGACACACTCATTTTGAGTGTAAAGTGAGGTTTTGGTGCTGTTGGGAAGCATTGGAAGAAGCCAATCATTTAGCCAATGCAATTGGGCTGAATTGCATGATCCGGAAAGCTAGAGAAGACAGGACTTCATCGAGTCAGTGGGTAGCAGGAGGTTGGAAGGCTCAAGTACATGGGGTAGACTGGGCTTGGAGGGTCTTTTGTTATTTGTGTACACCAACTTATTCTCTAGTAGATCGATTTACCGCTTGGAGGGTAGCGGAGAGGTTTTTTGCCGAGTTTTTCGGTTTCCTCTTCGATAACACATCGCGGTGCTATTTTGTGTTTGTATCCTTCTTCCCTACTCTTTTAGCTTTCATTTTATTGTTGTTATTTGATGAAAATGGCTTAGAGTAGTTTTATTGTTCGTTCGCTCGCATTTACTGTTATTCCGCATTTAGTTAAGTTAGAGTAAAATCAACCGAGCTATAATTTTTAATTTGGGGTCTAAACGAGCTCTTGTATTTTTACACAAATTCGAGCTTTCATAAGGTTTAATTTTTGAAACAATAGGATCTAAATCAAATCCAATTAGTAATAAAATAAAATTAAAAAAAATTAAAAAAAAACCAAGGCTATGTTTGGTAACTACTTTTGTTAATTGTTTTAAAAAAACTTGTTTTTAAGAAATAAACAAAAAGCAATTTTACTAGGTTTGGTTAGTTCAAAACAACACAAAACTGAGTGAGCATTTCTTGAGCTTATTAACTAGGTGATTAACCTTCTTCTTCTTCTTTTTTCTCTCTTTCTTTCTTTCTAATCAGTAACAATTTATTAATAGAAGGCAAATACATGTGTGTATATCATCTTATGCCAGCGCAATTGGTACAAGCATGCACATTCTGCTAGAGTAGTTAAAGCAAGGCCACTAAACATGAGTAATGCTTAGTTACTTCCGTACTACAGAGAATAATGTTCTCTTCTCTCACATTTATGGTGTGGTTCATTCATTAAATTTATGATGGGGTTCACTATGAATGTAAGATGAGGGAACATTATTTTTCCATACTCTAAGAGTACCTAAGAATTTTCCACTAAACACATGGGCTTTGTATCTTTCAACCCACAACAAAAAGCTGAAAGTGAAATATAAACAGCAAGCATGAAATATGGTGGTGCACATATAGGTTGATGGTTGTGGTGGGTTTGGTTGCACGTTTAAGAATTGTTGGTGTGTTTTGGTTTTACTTATTTATTTTTTTGTTTCACTCTGGCCTCATTTAGCTGTTTTTAGTTTTCTTTGAAAATTGAGATTTGGAAAACAGTTTTTGTTTCTATGTATTTTGAGTTACCAAACATGGTTTTTGTCAAGAAAATAGTTTTTGAAAACAGAAAATATTTGTTGAATAATCAAGATTCAAGAGAGAAGGTTTACCATAGCATGTGACAGAAAAGACTTGTCCAAGGAGAGCTCATGCAAGATCCAACGATTGTTGTCTTTAGACTCATCGCTCTTATAGTGGAAAGTCTTTTTGAATCCAATTCTTGTACTCGTTAGTGTTTCCAAAACATCCTTAGCGTATTTACCCGAAGCATCGCCCTTCCAGCAACCTTGTGAAGAACAATAGCTCAAGCTCTTCCTGGTTTTCTTCCAGATTTGGCCCTCCAAATGCTTCCCAGATTTTCCAAGGTTCAGTGTTGGGTGCGTAGAGATCATGTTCTGGAATACGACCGTCCTCACCGGTTTGTGTTCCTATTACCTTTGGATAAAGGTAGTAAAGCACCAACTCTTCGTCCGTGGGACAAAACCTATAACCCTCAGGGATCATCGTGGGCGCCATTGTTATTTCTCATGAATTTGATTTCAAAAACTCTAACATCAAATTTGTATTTTGACTAGTCTGACTTGATGCATGTGTGCGTGGGATTATCTCTTCTTTTTTAGGGCGTTTTCGCAGTCGACAAACTACCATGTCTCCTATCTGCAACATAAGAATATAACAATGTCAAGAAACGTAACCTGAATTCAAACCCTAGATAATAGCCACAATCAAGAAAATAATATTGGAAAAAAGAAAAATAAGATATATGTCAAGTAGGAAAGAAAACAGTATGTCGATCAAGAAGGTAGGGAAAAATACATATATATAAACCCTAATCAGGAGGATAACAAATTAAATTCTAAAATTTCATTAAAAACAATTTTGATTGCAAATATTATAAATTACTAAAACATTTCAAATAATAATAAATTAAACCATCAGATTCAAACGCAAACTTCATATTTTAATTTGTTACTTTTGATATTATATGGTTTAATTACTGAATCAATAGGATCTAAATAGTTAAAATTAAATAACTGAGGCTATATTAGTTTGGTTACTACTATTACTTTTTGTTTTCGAAAATTTGCCTTTAAGGATAAAAAGAAGAAAGCGATTTTATTGTAGTTTCAAAGTTAAAAACACGTTTGAACTGATTTGAGCATTTCATGAGCCTATTTACTAAAAAATTAACCTATCTTTTCTTTTTTAAATTTTCTATTCAGTATTAGTAATACTAAGAAAAAACCTCAGTTTAAATTGCCGCCCTAGAATTATAAATTTTCAAGTTTTCAAGTTCTCTGTACTAAAATTATAAGTTTTCAAGTTTTCAGTCTCTTCAGAATTAATAACACTAAGAAAAAACCTCACTTTAAATTGTCTTCTTAGAATTATAAATTTTCAAATTTTCAAGTTCATTAAATTAAAAGGAGACTAAAATTATAAGTTTCAAGTAAAAAAAAATCTTACTTTAAATTGTCACCCTAGAATTATAAATTTTCAACTTTTCAAGTTCTTTAAAAAGAAGAGATTAAAATTATAAATTTTTAAGTTTTCAATCTCTTCAGTATTAATAACGCTAAGAAAAAACCTCACTTTAAATTATCGCCCTAGAATTATAAATTTTTAAGTTTTCAAGTTCTCTAAAAATAATAAAAAAATAAAAAAATAAAAATAAAAAAGAAGAAGAGGAAGGAAAGGAGAGAAGGTTTACCTTAGCATGTCGTAGAAAAGACTCGTCCAAGGAAAGCTCATGCAAAATCCAACGATTGTTGTCTTTAGAATCATCATTCTTATAATGAAAAGTCTTTTTGAATCCTATTCTTTTCATCGTTTTACTCTTTGTTTCCAAAACATTCTTAGCAGACTTTCCCGAAGCATCGCCTTTCCAACAGCCTCCGCCGATGGTTCGCTTGATGCGAGAGCCGTTGGAGGAGACCCTCTTCAACCTTGTGAAGAACAAGAGCTCGAGCTCTTCCTGGTTTTCTTCCAGATTTTGCCCTCCAAATTGTTTCCAAATTTTCGAAGGTTCAGTGTTGGGTGCGTAAAGATTGTGTTCTGTTTTGGAACAAGATCATGGGTTTGTGTTCCTGTTACTTTTGGGTAAAGGTAAGACCTCACCAACTCTTCGTCTGTGGGACGAAATCTAAAACCCACAGGGAACATTGCAGCCATTGTTGTTATCGTTCTTGGTTTCTGATGCAAAACTCTGCTCTATTGTGTAGAACTGTAGGTATAGAAAGCGTGCGTATAGTACGTGTATATATATATATATATATATATATATATATATATTCTCAAGGTCGGTTACCAAAAGTAAATCGGTAAAGTCTTTTTTTTAAGAAAGCAAATAAATAAAGTCGGTTAAGGTTAATTAGGTGAGAGTTGTACTTAATTAAACTCGAACACTACTTTATTATTTACTAATAAAGCAATAATTGTTTTGACTTGCTATGAAAGTGTTTTAAATCTAACATTATTCTTAATTTTAAGATCGAACTCCTACCTTAGCAAGGAGTAACACACGTACAGCCGGCCCTTTATGTCCCAAAAAATTTATAAAAGGTGTGATTTAACAATTTAATTAAAAGGTTTCTAACAATTTAGAAAGATAATTTATTTTTTAAAATAAAAAAATATAGGTGAATTTTTCATTCTTTCTTTCACCTTTTAGAAGTCTTCCAAAATTTGAACTAATAGAAATTCCATCCAATTTAAACCTTAAACTGCTTGGTGACTAAAAAAAGTTAATCAAGTGTGTCTAATAACTATTTTTTTAACAAATTACAAAATAAACGTTAATAAGAACTCAATTAACACTTTTACATCTCATAAAACAAGAAGAATGATTTTTAGACCAAAATATATATGATATAGGAAGTTAAATAAATAATATTTAAATACTAATAATGTATTAAAATTTATTGTCTTAGGTCCAAAATGTATGGGAAAGGTTTTGCTGCATATGCAGCAATTGTTGCATATAGGATTATGTGGCAGGAAAAAAAAAAGTGACAAGTGTCTAAAAGAGTCACATGACCCTTAGACACATGTTACTTTCTTTTTGCTACGCCTAACCCTTTATGCATCAATTGCTACATACTTGTATGCTGCAAAACCTTTCTCAAAGTGTATTGATAAGTGTGAACAAACAGGAGCCACTGCGAGCATACGTGTCTCCTGATGTTATCTCAGCAATTTCGTGTTTTCAAGTAATTGATGGTGTTGGTTTGCATTTAACGTCAATTATTTATTTGGGTAGTGATTATCACTCACTCGCTAATATTGTAGACTCACTGTACACATGGCCACGTAGATTGAAACTTGTATTTTTTGAAACATAATTTCAATTAAAATGGAGAAATCGTGTTTTTAATACATTATTTTACCATTTCACAATTTTTACTAAAATGAAAACAAGATTTCGAAGGAAATGTGCAATAGTAATTGTGTAACATTATTTTCCCTAGTTATTTTTATTTCAGCTATATTGTGGTGGGGATAATGAGCGTTGTCCAATAATGTTTGAAAAATTACTCAATACCCCAATAGCAATGCTATCTCTTCTCACATGAATGATGAGTTGTACATTAATTTAATTAGTGAGGTGTATAATTATGTGAAATGACATAACATTGCTCTTGAAATACAAAGAATTACTTGTAATGATAGTTGTAGCTAGGGGCACGTATCTTGCTGTGATGTCTCGATTTGGAATGATTTGTGTTCCAAGTCATAAAGGTTATTAGGTTATGGTTTTCACTTTGAGATTATTGTGAATAGTCAAATTTTCTGCTTGGAAAATGTATACAACTCTTTGTAAATAGTCATGTTATAATCTTCAAAATTATTTGTCCTTATGAGTATAGGAGTATTCGACTAAACTAAGATCATCATATTTATTATCAAATGTCATGTGTTGCTATCCCATTCCCACGTTCAATGGTTCGATCGAAGGATTGTAGAAAATGCATGAGTATGAGCAACAGAAAAAAGAGGTACGTAATAATTTTGCTTTAGTAGGGCTTCTTAATTAGTTGGGAGATTTTTTTGGAAAGTCTATTTGTGTTCTAAATTTTCAAATGTGCTTCAATTCAGTCCTTCCTTTCCTGATAGTATGAACTCTGAATTTCTAATGGTTGAAATCTAAATGTGCCATATATTATAACTTAACTGTAATACGAGTCATGGTCCCTGTGCACAATGTTGCAAGTTAATTATTTTCACGTATTGCAGTGTACGCGACAGTGGGATATAGCATTAATTCGTGGGAACTCTAAATTTCGATGACATTTTCAAATTGGTGTTTGTATGATTCATTTTCAGATCACTCTTGTTTTTTTATGAAAGTACACAATTTCTTTAAGTCTTTCAAGAGGACTATATAAAGGACAGTATCATATGTAGGCAATAACGTGATGTTCTTGTTATCGAGTAATACATGCACTCTATAAGAGTAAGAAAAATGTGAGTTTAACACTCTAGAAAAAAAAATTTATGTTTATTAGATGCATATTTTTTTTCCTTGAGAAAACTAAATTTCTTTAGAGCATGTTCTACGCTAAATTAAATTGGATGGTTCAAGTTTTCAAGCCTTTGGTGGAGGCTTCCATTAAAATAACAGTTCTGGGAAATGGAGAAAAGAATAAGATGAAAGCAGAAGTTTGTTTACAAATTCTAAAAGCTCATTTTGTATTTCTATTCTTTGGACTGTTTCAAAATTGTATCATTTCAGTTTTATCAGGTGTCTTTACTCTTTAGAAGAATGCACTGTTGTAATTGAAAAGTTTCAATTTGGCCTATCACCCACACAACTTAATTTGTTCGTTCATGTTTTAGTGGTAGGTCTTAATTTAGTGGACCTACTTGATGACTCAACAGTTTAAGAGGAGAAAATCGATTAAAAAAGTAAAAGTAACTCCATATAATATATGATTAGAGCTGGATGAATTTGCAATGTCCCCGCGAGAGGGTAATGTGGAAGCTATAGATTAAAGAGGTTTGACATTGCAACTGCATATTAATTTTTTTTTTGGGGATGGTTAACATTTTAATTTTGGTTTTTTTTTCTTTAATAGTTGATTTTGGACTCTTTTTCTTGGAAGTAAACACTCACTAATCATCACAAATCGTAATTGTTAGAATTATTTGAATAATTTTTGTAACCCTTTTTCTTCTCTCTTCCGCATTATTTTTATGTTATTGTTGTGAATATATCTAATTGTTTTGTATTATAATTGTAACTAGTGTGTAATCTCATACATATGCACATGTATAATTAAAAATAATCACAATTATATGGTTCAAATTATACATTTTTTTATAGAAAATGTTCAAATTATACATGGTATTAACTTACATTTTTTTTAAACCATACATTTTTAAAATATAATGGTTTCTCATTATATATATATATATATATATATATATATATGATTTAGAATTTAATTGGTTTTAGACTCTTCGGTTTTTGTACCTAATAATTCACTTGCCACAAAAATTAAAAAACTTAGATGAACATATGGCGAAAAATTGGACTCCAATTGAAATTCAGTTTAAAATCTAATTGTATTTGAACTCTTTGATTTTTACACACTCAATAATTAACTAGGAACAAAATTAAAAATTAAATGGGACACATGACGCAAAATTGAGAATCCGATTAAAATCTAATTATATTTTCTCTAAGTTTTGACTATTAATATATACTAGTATGTAACCCGTGCTTATGCATGGGAATGATGAATTGTAGCGGTGCTATTGATGTTGGTTTGGGTTATTAAACATATAGGACATAGTTAGATCAAGACATTTGAAGATACTAAAATAGTTTTTTTTTTTGCAATTTTCATGATATTAGTTAGACCAAGTTTCTTCTTACATTGCTATTACGTATATAATTTTGAAAATTACTATTGGATACTACATACACAATATCAATTCACAATTATTGTCTATGAAATTCTATTAAATACAATACAAAATAAAATAATAAATTGGTCAAATAGTATCTCCGAAATCAAATGGAGATAGGAGTATGGGATCGTTCAACTAAATTACAGTTTGTTACATTCAATATCTTCACATACAAAATATCTTAATAGAAATAGTATAAAAAATATACTCATTAGTTCAGCAAAAAATAACAACAAAAATATAAACAATTTAATTTGTATGAAAAGTTAACAAAAGCAAATCCAATTATGATTCTAATTGAATTTTCTCTAAACTTTGGTGTGTGTGTGTGTGTGTGTGTGTGTGTGTTACCTACTTAGTAATAAACGGTACATAGTCATAGTTTATTACATTTATAAGTAAGTGTAGGGACCAGTTTTGGGCACTTCTATTATTGAGAGAGTGGACCCAAGCCCAGCTAGCCCTGCAATGAATTTATAGAGAATGGGTTCAAGAACTAGGCCCTAGTGAGGAATGCAGCGACCATGCATGGTTGCATGTGGGTTTAATAACCTAAACGTGAATTGGGATGCACAATAATGCTCCTCGGACTGGCCTTTCAGAGCTTGGAGTTCTTATTATTTCTTTGAAGATTGGTTACAAGGTTTGAGAGAATACAAGTCGCTACAGTACTTCTTAATTCAGGTTTTCCATTTCGTCCCCTTTTCAAAAGGGGCTCCTTACATTATATACATCCCTCTCAGTTGATCCTAGCCCTACATTTGTTGATCAGCTAGGCCACCACTTGAGAGCCTGTCCCATCAGCCGCATTCCCATTCCTCCTGTGGGTTGCAGCGCCCAAGACAGCACTGTTCAGGAGTCCTATCCTCATTAATGCGGCCAGGGCGTTAGTTGAGGGCATTTAATGTGGAGGTGACAGTTCATCTGGGACTTGCTCCTCCACCATGCTTCCATTGCTGGCGCTTGGTACTTGCTATTTGCTCTTTGGATGCTCAGGAAGACTCCCCTTGACGGTGTGCTGCTTGTCCACTTTATGATCTCGGCCGTCCGAGGAAGGAATCGTCCTCGGCACTGTCTCTTGGGCAACTGGGCTTTACACTTTCCTCCTCGGACCTTGGACGCCTCCTCGGCGCGGGCCTTTGGGCCTGGTTCGAAGTGGGCCGGGGCTGGCTGACTCTTTCTGGCCCCACAATAGCCCTTCAAAATCTCGCTGTCCGCATCCTCGGGCGGAGAGGAGGATTTTGACATCCTCAGGCCTACTTCGTGTCCAATCGAGTCTTGTCCCTCGTCAGTGTTGGAGCCTTTTCATCTGCCCAAGGCGCGTCACTGACGCTTCGGTGCGCGTAGCGTGTCCTTCATTAAATTCAGGCGACTCTATGCTCCCCACGTTCAACGGGAGGATGACAATCTAACGGTGGGGATTCGCCTAGCATTTATGGGTGGGAAAACCCGCGTGGCTCCTCGATCTGGGGTATAAATACCTATTTGAACTGCTTTTCCCTTTTTTCATTCGCAATCAAGAGTTCTTGCGCATACATCCTGAGTCCAGCCAAATTTCCACCTACATCTCCAGCATAAAAAGCCTGTCCGAGGAGCTTCTCCTCATTTCTGTAAGTCGCTCTATCCCTCTCTGAGCTTTCTTCCTCTCTACTTCTCCTTGTCTTTCATTTGCTCTTTTCTTTAGTTCTCTTAGGCGTCACTTGGGATGGGTAGGCTTAAGAAGTGTGTCTATACTGAGGAGGCGATGGAGAAATTCATCGCCGACTATGAGATACCTGCCAACGTGGGCTTGAGGTATTGTGAGGAAGGGGAGTGGCTCCTTCGAAGGCAGGAGGGCGAGGTGGTGATACCCATCATCACCTTCCTCGAAGGTGGCATAAGAATCCCCATGGGGCCAGTGACGAGGGGCTACCTTACCTACTTCCAGTTAACCCCCACCCAGTGCGCCACCAACATCTTCAGAATTCTGGGTTGTGTGGACGCTCTGAACGAGAAGATGGGGCTAAGGTTGACCCATCACGACGTGAACTATTGTTACAACCTTCAACACCTGAAGAACAAGTCGTACTACATGAGGACAGGGGACGATAGCGTCCGGCTTATCCAGTGCCTCCCTGAGTCCAACAAGGGGCTGAACGAGGATTTTCTCATCGTGTCCGGAGAGTGGCACGATGGCCTTCACTGCCCGACGACGGAGGGGACACCAGGTGGGGCAGTGGGAGTAGGAGGGGGTTCAGAGATTTTAGTTTATTTCACGCGTCATTTTTTTTTTTTTTTGCACTGTTTGGTTACTAACATGAATGTGTCTTCTTTCTGCAAATCCGCACACCTACACGCGCCACTTCAGCCTGGTCAACAAGGAGGATTTGCAGAAAGTGCTCAAGGCGGCGATTTTCGAGAACGAAGCTCCGCTCACAAAATCTTGGGGTACACCCCGATCCAAAAATCGTTCGCGGCTCCAAAGCACGTGATCAGAGCAAAGGATCCTCGGCTACAGAAAATAACTGTGACCAAGGACGGGTTCCAGTTTCCCGAGGATCCCTCCACTTCAGAAGGCGTCACATTAGCAGGCCCCTCTTCCTCCCCCAGATTCGCAGAGCCCTCAAAAGAGAACCCAGAAAGGGAAGAGGAAGTTGCCGATTTTCGCCCTGCCGAGGACGTGTTTGAACAAGTCCACCAGTTCGAGGACCCTCCTGAAGACTTGGGTGACCTACGCTTGACTGAAGCGGACTTCCTGACGCCAGAGTCCTCTTCTCGGCTTGAGATGGGTTACAAGAAGAAATCCCAAGCCAGTTTGCTCGACCTAATAGAAGGACAACCGGGGAAGTCCAAGCCAAAGCTTCCTCCTCCTTCTCCTAAGACTCGTCTTACCCAGAACAGGTCGGCCTCTACCCAATCCAGGCTTCCCCCTCCTCCACCTCAGACGAGTCTGCCCTCCAGACACGAGCCCACTGATCCTAAGCAGAAAAAGGATAAGGGCAAAAGGCCTATTGAGGACAAGTCTAGGTCCACGCAAGAGGGGGACGACACTCGGCGGCCCTCGAAGTAGCTGAAAATAGGCTCCCGAGGCCAAGATAAACAAGCCGATGCCCGCCCCGAGGTTCAGGCCTGGCTCCCTGCCCCAATGCTCCATAGGGGTCCTCTGAGGGATGACTCCTCCCTCAGGGATTTTAAAGAGGGCGAAGGTGCATATGTGGCCGACGCGCTGGAGACGTGCCTGTTACTTCCTGCGGACATGGAGGAGCTAGGGACTATGAGGAGTAGGGAGGTCTTCCTCAGCCTCAAGCGATACTTGGGAATGGTAAGACCCTCAACACTTGTGATTTTTTCTAGCTTCAGTTTTTTCTGCCTTCTTTTCTTTTTTGAGCTCGGCTTATTATGTATCCGTTTTGTTTGGCAGGCCATCCAGGCCACTTATAGGCTGGAGGAGGTGGCCCATGACCAAGGAAAGGCCATGGACGCAAAGCGTGAGTTTGGAGGCCACTCAGACCCTCAAGCACTCCGAGGACGACCTCACCGCGGCTAGGGAGGAACTGAAGGCAATGACCAGGGCTTGGGACAACGCAGTGTCATGTCTCGCTGGCTTCCAGAAGCAGGCTGAGGATCAGACGAGACGTTTGGGTGAGGCAGAGGAGCAACTGAAGATCGCAAAGGAGCTGATTGCTGATCTGACGAAGAAGGCGGCTGCTGCCGAAGAGGCCAGAAAAGTGGCTGAATGGGCTAAGGATGAGGCTGCGAGGGCCAAGTTTGAGGCAGACCAGGGTAGGGAGGAGGCCTGGGCCTCTAAGGAGGAAGCTGAGGAGGCAGCTTATGCTGCTGGGGTAGCCGAGACACAAGCTATCTACAAATCCCAAGTTCCTGAGGTATGCAGGCGCTACTGCTCCCAGACTTGGGGTGAAGCCCTCAAACAAGCTGGGGTGGAGGCCTCGTCTGACCTGTGGAAGGAGGAGAGTGTGTACTTCCCCCCTGCCATCCGCAAGGCTGCCCCAGATGGCTCTGAGGCCGAGGAGGCTGCTGAGGAAGTTGCTGCTACTCCAGGTGAGGGAGCCTCGGTCGCTGGACCTACTGGTAAGCCAGTTCAAGGGAGTGATCCTCCCGGGGTGGTTGAACCGAGTGAAGGCCCTAACGAGGAAGCGCCCCAGCAGGTTGCAAAGCCCTCCTCTGATGCCCAGGTTTCCTCCTCCGGGGAAGTTGCCATTCCTGCCGTGCCTCTGCAAGCCATCCCACTTAGTCAGAGCTCAGCGGATCCTGAGGCTGCCATGGTCCAGCCACCAATTGGGGCGGGCAATTAAATAGGAAGAGTAGGCTCCTTGGCGCCTCTGCCTGGTTTACTTTATTTTTGCATCTTTTTTTTTAATTATTTGTAATGTGACTCCTATCGTGTAATTTTTACGGACTTAATGTAATGAGAGCTTTATTTCTCTATTTATTTGTTCTGGCTTTTTAT
Source organism: Quercus aquifolioides (assembly GCA_019022515.1). NCBI lineage: Eukaryota > Viridiplantae > Streptophyta > Magnoliopsida > Fagales > Fagaceae > Quercus > Quercus aquifolioides. Next base: position 73,568,988 of record CM032330.1, read on the forward strand.
CCATTTGCGTGTTGTCCATTCTCTTTTTCTTTGCATAATTTTAACATCAATTATATCCCGGCCAATCGCGGCAGTAGTTACAATAATCGTGAAGGCGTGTATGCATAGGCGGACCTTTCATGTCCAAAGGACTAGGTAGAATTTCTTCGAAGTAGACACTTAGGATCTTTTTGAAGTAGTTAGTTTCCCCATAGGCTTGAGTCCGAGGACCATGCAATGCCTTGGTTCTGTCTAACACTTAGTCTTCTTGAAGTAGTTAGTTTCCCCATAGGATTGAGTCCGAGGACCATGCAATGCCTTGGTTCTGTCTAACACTTAGTCTTTTGAAGTAGTTAGTTTCCCCATAGGATTGAGTCCGAGGACCATGCAATGCCTTGGTTCTGTCTAACACTTCTGTTCTTCTGTAAGTAGCTAGTTTCCCCATAGGTTTGAGTCCGAGGACCATGCAAGACCTTGGTTCTGTCTAACACTTAGTCTTTTTGAAGTAGTTAGTTTCCCCATAGGATTGAGTCCGAGGACCATGCAAGACCTTGGTTCTGTCTAACACTTAGTCTTTTTGAAGTAGTTAGTTTCCCCATAGGATTGAGTCCGAGGACCATGCAATGCCTTGGTTCTGTCTAACACTTAGTCTTTTGAAGTAGTTAGTTTCCCCATAGGATTGAGTCCGAGGACCATGCAATGCCTTATTTCTGTCTAACACTTAGTCTTTTTGAAGTAGTTAGTTTCCCCATAGGATTGAGTCCGAGGACCATGCAATGTCTTGGTTCTATCTAACACTTAGTCTTTTGAAGTAGTTAGTTTCCCCATAGGATTGAGTCCGAGGACCATGCAATGCCTTGGTTCTGTCTAACACTTAGTCTTTTTGAAGTAGTTAGTTTCCCCATAGGATTGAGTCCGAGGACCATGCAATGTCTTGGTTCTGTCTAACACTTAGTCTTTTGAAGTAGTTAGTTTCCCCATAGGTTTGAGTCCGAGGACCATGCAATGCCTTGGTTCTGTCTAACACTTCTGTTCTTCTGTAAGTAGCTAGTTTCCCCATAGGTTTGAGTCCGAGGACCATGCAAGACCTTGGTTCTGTCTAGTACCCAGGGATATTTGAGTGGTTAGTTTCCCCATAGGTTTGAGTCCGAGGACCATGCAAGACCTTGGTTCTGTCTAACACTCAGTCTGGCCGTTAGGACGCGAGACACATAATCATGATAGGCTAAAAATCTGAATCAAAAGAGACTTCTTCATTAATAGTAATACATTTTTAGGTTATTTACATTCCATGGGCGAGGTACAGGTTTGTCATCTAAATCTTCTAAATAGTATGCTCCTATCCTTGCTATTGAGGTAATTCGGTAGGGCCCCTCCCAGTTGGGTCCCAGCTTTCCCCAAGAAGGGTTCTTGGCAGCCCCTATGACTTTTCTCAGCACCAAGTCCCCCGGTGCTAGTGGTCTGAGCTTTACATTGGCGTCATATCCTTGCTTGAGCTTTTGCTGGTAATAGGCCAGCTGGATCATTGCTCGCTCTCTTCGTTCGTCTACCAGGTCCAGGCTCCGCCCCAACAGTTCATCATTGCTGCCTGGAGTGAAGGAGCTCGTCCTTAGCGTCGGGAAGTTTGTTTCCAGGGGGATCACCGCCTCGGCACCATAAGTCATGGCAAAAGGTGTTTCCCCCGTTGATCGCCGGGGCGTAGTCCGGTACGTCCAGAGAACGTGGGGCAACTCCTCTACCTATCTCCCCTTGTCATCATCCAGTCTCTTCTTAAGCCCATTGACAATGACCTTGTTGACAGCCTCGGCCTGTCCGTTTCCCTGAGGGTAGGCTGGCGTTGAGTATCTGTTTGTGATCCCAAGTTCACAACAGTACCTCCTGAAGGCCTTGCTATCGAATTGGAGCCCATTATCCGAGATGAGGGTATGAGGGACCTTGAATCGTGTGACAATGTTCCTCCAAAGGAATTTCTTTGCGTCTACAACCCTGATGTTGGCCAATGGCTCGGCCTCGACCCACTTGGTGAAGTAGTCCGTGGCCATCAACAGATACTTCTTATTCCTTGGCGCTCTGGGGAAAGGTCCTACAATGTCCAAGCCCCATTGGGCGAAAGGCCATGGACTGGACAAAGGATTGAGGACCTCTCTTGGCTGATAGATATTTGGGGCGAACTTTTGGCACTGGTCACACTTCTTGACATACTCCTGGGCCTCTTGCTGCATCCCCGGCCACCAGTATCCTTGTGTGACGGCTCGGTGAGACAGGGATCTCTCCCCTCTGTGGCTCCCACAGATTCCCTCGTGCAGCTCTTCGAGCAGTAATTATGCCGCTTCGGAGTGGACGCACAGCAGGTATGGCCCAGAGTAGGAGCGCCTGTATAGTTTGTGATCCTCGGACAACCAGAACTAGGGAGCTTTCCTTCGTATTTTTTCTGCCTCTGACCATTCCTCAGGCAGGACATCATCTTTGAGGAATCTCACTATGGGGTCCATCCAGCTGGGACCCATCTCAACCTGATGAACGGGGATCGCTCCCTTTGGCACTTCACTCACCCTCTCCAGATGCTCCACAAGTATGATCCGAGGTAGACCGTCTGTCGAGGAAGTCGTGAGTGTGGCTAATGAATCGGCATGGCTGTTCCCACTCCTAGGAATATGAGACAAGCTGAAGAGGCCAAACTCCGACTGCAAGCGCTTGACCTGGCTCAGGTATTCTTGCATTCTTGAATCTCTGGCCTCCATCTCCCCCTTTACCTGCCCTACCACCAATCTCGAGTCTGAGAACATCTCTATTGACTTTCCTCCCATCTTCTGCACCATGACCATCCCTTGCAGTAATGCCTCATACTCGGCCTCGTTGTTTGTGGCCGTGAATCCCAGCCTCAGGGACTTCTCTATGACATGATCCTTAGGGGATACTAGGACTAGCCCCACTCCGGACCCCCTTTGGTTTGTGTCGCCATCAACATATACCTTCCAACATGGTGGCTCCGGGATGAAGATTGCCCCAACCAATTTCTCATCGCAGCTCTTCTCCTCGGCTGCCATTTTTACAGTGGGCTCAGCGAACTCAGCTGTCAAATCTGCCAGCACCTGGCCTTTTATGGAAGTCTGAGGCATGTACTTAACGTCGAAAGCCCCCAGAATTGTGTTCCACTTTGCGATTCTCCCTGTGTAGTCAGCGGTCCGGAGTACAGACTTCAAGGGCAATCGGGTTAAGACAACCACCGTGTGAGCTTGGAAGTAATGGGGGAGCTTTCTCGTGGCGTGGACCACAGCCAGTATGGCTTTCTCTAAGGGTAGGTATTTGACCTCCGCCTCATGCAGCGACTTGCTGACGTAGTAAACTGGCTTTTGAACGCCATTGTCTTCCCGTATAAGTACTAGGCTCACTGCGTGGGGCGCCACAACAAGGTATGCGTATAGGACCTCGTCAGCCTCGGGGTTAGACATGATAGGCGGCCGGGATAGATACTCCTTGAGTTGTTGGAAAGCCACGACACAATCCTCGGACCACTCAAATCCTTTCCACTTGTTGATCAGGAGATAGAAAGGCCTGCACCTGTCAGCCGACCTGGAAATGAATCGGTTCAGCGCCGCGATCATCCCAGTAAGCTTTTGGACCTCTTTGGGGTTCTGCGGAGGCTTCAAATTATGAATGGCCTTGATTTGGTCAGGGTCGACTTCGATCCCACGGTGGGTGATCATGTATCCCAAAAACTTGCCAGAGCCTACGCCGAATAAGCATTTTGAGGCATTTAGGCGCAGCTTGTACTTTCTCAGGACGTCAAATGCGCGGCCGAGGTCCCCCAAGTGTTCGGACACCACTTTACTTTTCACCACCATATCATCAACATAAATCTCGATGCTCCTACCTAACAATAGCTCAAACGTTCTCGTCATCATCCTCTGGTAAGTAGATCCGGCGTTTTTCAGGCCAAATGGCATAACCTTGTAGTGGTAGTTCCCAATGGGCGTCACAAAGGCTGTCTTCTCTTGGTCCTCCAAAGCTAGTGGGATCTGATGATAGCCCTGAAAGGCATCTAGGAAGCTCATCTGAGGATGGCCTGCCGTCGCATCTACTAGCTGGTCTATCCGTGGCATTGGGAACGGGTCCTTCGGGCATGCTTTGTTCAGGTCCGTGAAGTCTACACAAACCCTCCATTTCCCACTTTTCTTCTTGACCACCACAGTGTTGGCCAACCATTCGGGGTAAAAAACTTCTTTGATAGCCCCCGCGCGCTTAAGCTTATTGACCTCTTCCCTGATTGCATCAGCATGCTCCTTTGACGGGCGCCGGGGTGGCTACTTCTTGGGGATCACGGATGGGTTGACGTTAAGGTGGTGACAGATGAAGGATGGATCAATCCCAGGGGCATCGCAGGGGTCCCATGCGAACACGTCAAGGTTCCTTTTGAGAAACTTAAGTAACTCCTCCTTCTCCCAGGGAGGCAGCTGGGCTCCAACTTGGAAGAACTTCTCCAGGTCATCGTCAATTACCACATTCTCCAGGTCCTCACATTTAGCCTCCTCGGCAGCTGTACCAGGAGGCGCCACCGGGGTCTTTGATTGCTATAAACCTTCCTCGGTGGTGGCCGAGGGCTGTGCATCAAGCCGATATGATATGGCAACCACCGTGCACTGCCTCGCTGTAGGCTGGCAACCTCAGATCTCTAGAACCTGATCCCCTGATGGGAATTTCACCTTCTGGTGCAAGGAGGAGGCAACGCCCCCCAAGGTGTGTAGCCAGGGTCTTCCTACGATGGCCGTGCAGGGGGAGTATGTGTCCACCACTACAAAGTTCACCTCCACCACCTCTAGGTCTGTCTGTATGGGCAGCCTGATCATGCCCTTTGGGATGACGAGCTTTCCGTCGAAGCTCATTAGGGGGGAGCTATAAGGCGTTAAGTCCTTCGGTTTTAGCCCCAGCCCCTTGTAGAGGTCTGGATACATGACCTCTGCTGCGCTGCCACCATCCACCATCACTCTTTTCACGTTGTAGCCCCCGATTCTGAGGGTAACGACTAGAGCGTCATCGTGGGGCTGGGTGGTCCCAATCTTGTCCTCCTCCGAGAAGCTCAATGCTGGGGGAAAACTCCTCCTGGCCCTCTTCGGCTCTGTCCGAGACTCCTCGGCAGGCTGTTGGGCTACAGACAACACTCGCGAAGGGCGTGTGCCTGTTCTTCCTAGTGCCGCCAAGATTACATTAATCGTCCCAGCGGGCTGCCCCATAGTGGTGTCCTTCCGAGGCTCTTGGTAGGTCTGGCCTTGCTAGCTGCTGGAATGGTGCAGAAGGTGCTTCAGCTTTCCCTCCCAGACTAGCTAGTCCAGGTGGTTCCAGAGGTTCCTGCAGTCCTCCGTGGCATGTCCGTGGTCCTGGTGGTATTGGCAGTAGCGATGCTGATTACGCTTCTCAGGTTCCCCAGCCATCTTATTCGGCCACCTAAAGTATGGTTCGTTCTTTATCTTTTCCAGCACCCTATGTACGGGTTCTCGAAACACGGCGCTGACAGTCTGGGCATTGGTCGCCCCAGATTGCCCACCAAAATCCCTCCTCGGGCGGGCGTTGTTATATCGGTCCGACCTGAAATCCCTCCTCTCTTGAGAGATAACCTTCTCCTTGCCCTTGCCCTGTAGCATATCTTCTTCTACCCGCTTGTATTTATCAATCCGATCCATCAATTGCCACACGCTGGTGGCGGGCTTACCGGTTAAGGACTTCCTCAAGCCGTGCCCCATTGGTAGTCCATTCTGGTATGTATTAATGGCGACAGCGTCGTACTTGCTGTCCAGGTCATTGTAAACCTCCCAATACTTGTCCGAGTAAGCCTTGAGAGTCTCTCCATCACGCATGGATAGGGACAGTAACATGCTCATGGGCCGAGGAGGTTTGCTATTCGTGAAAAAACGGGAACCAAAAGCCTGGGTCAGCTGTCTGTATGAGTCTATGGAATTCGTCCTTAGGCCGTTGAACCACCTCATTGCCACAGGCCCCAAGCTGGATGGGAAGACTTTGCACATCAGGCCCCAAGCTGGTTGAACTGGCTCACATGCTCCACGGGGTCCGTTTTGCCGTTGTAAACAATGAAGGTTGGCTGCTGGAACCGCCGAGGGAGCATTGCCTCCTCTATACGACGCGTGAAGGGTGACTTGGAGAGCCGATCCAGTGCCCTGCTCATGGCGTCACTCCCTAAGCCCCTAGGACTTGGGTTGTCATGCTTACACCTCTGGTAGCGCTCCTCCTCATAAGAGAAAGTCTCGCTCGGGGGTGTTCTTGACCTTTGCCTGTATTCGTCGTCAGAGGGCAGGTCAGGGTTGGGTTCGGACCGTCTTCGCCGTGCATGGCGTAGCTTTCTCTTCAAATCATCTATCTCGCGCTGCATGGCTACCTTATCATCCTGTCTCTGGGATACGTGGCTATGGGTCTCTTCCGACTGCGGGGCGTGGCCATCGTCACGCCTCTAGGGTACGTGTCCGTCCCGGCGGGTGTGGCTTCCGCTAGTTGTTGAGGTATGTACGCTTTTCTCTCGAAATCGTTCGTTCTCCTCGTTTTGACCGCGCCCGGGGTCGCCATAGTTACCCTGGTGCTGGGATTTAGCCGGTTCAGGTCGATGGGGATTTCCTTGGTGAGGGCCTGATCCTACCATGCTTGGCTGTTGTCCTTACTAACGCATGAGTTCTTCCCACAGACGGCACCAATTGTAGGGACCAGTTTTGGGCACTTCTATTATTGAGAGAGTGGACCCAAGCCTAGTCAGCTCTGCAATGAATTTATAGAGAGTGGGCTCAAGAACTAGGCCTTAATGAGGAATGCAGCGACCATGCATGGTTGCATGTGGGTTTAATAACCTAAACGTGAATTGGGATACACAACAATGCTCCTCGGACTTGCCTTTCAGAGCTTAGAGTTCTTATTATTTCTTTAAAGAGTGATTACAAGGTTTGAGAGAATACAAGTCGCTACAGTACTTCTTAATTCAGGTTCCCCCCCCCCCTCTTTCAAGAGGGGCTCCTTACATTATATACATCCCTCTCAGTTGATCCTAGCCCTACATTTGTTGATCAGCTAGGCCACCACTTGAGAGCCTATCCCATCAGCCAGCATTCCCATTCCTCCTGTGGGTTGCAGTGCCCAAGACAGCACTGTTCAAGAGTCCTATCCTTCATTAATGCGGCCAGGGCATTAGTTGAGGGCATTTAATGTGGAGGTGACAGTTCATCCTGGGACTTGC